>CM052659.1:230026-261814 GCA_028533165.1 Leontopithecus rosalia
CTGCGTGTGCTCGCGTGTTCCGTGTGAGAACAGGGTGTGTTCTGGGCTGCGTGTGCTCGTGTGTTCCGTGTGAGAACAGGGTGTGTTCTGGGCTGCGTGTGCTCACGTGTTCCGTGTGAGAACAGGGTGTGTTCTGGGCTGCATGTGCTCGCGTGTTCCGTGTGAGAACAGGGCATCTTCCGGGCTGCGTGTACTCACGTGTTCCATGTGAGAGCAGGGTTCCGGGCTGCGTGTGCTCACATGCTCCGTGTGAAAGTTGAGTTTTAGGAGAAAGTAGGAAACGCAAAGGAGAAGGACCAGCCACCCTGGGAAGCCCGGGCAGCCACAGGTGGGGAGAAAACTGCAGTGAGCTTGGTGGGGAGGGCGGGTCACACCCACCCCCGGGGAAGGTCACTTGGGTTTATGTGGAGACGTTCACAGTGAGAAGCAACAGGCCAAGTGGTTTCGGGCGGGGCTGGGTGTCCCGAGTCACTGGCACGTGCCTCCGGTGGGGTCGTGCTGAGGATGATGCTCTGGCTGAGCAGGCAATGCAGCCTTCATGCTGGGGGCCCGGCGTGGGGGGCTCCGGCGGCCACACCCTGCACCCTGTGCCCGGCCTCCTTGGCACATCTGGGCTCTGACCTGCAGTGTCAGGCAGGGGCTGGGCCTGCGGCCAGGACAGCACCTCCTGGCATTGAATGTTTCACCCCCTCCCTGCTGACTGACCCCACGGGGCCCTGGCCCTGCTCTGAGCCCCCCAGCCTCCCTCCCAGGGTCAGGGGCTCTGGGGTCTCGGCCAGTCGGATCTGAGTCCCGTGTCTGCTGGGACGGGGCTGCTGTCCACTCTGGCCAGTGGGTTGTGGATGGGGGAGGGAAGGCCTCCCAAAACAGATTCTGTTTTCTTTTCCTGGAAAAGGGCGGCTGCTTGTAGTTCTTTTCGGAGCTTCCTTTCCGTGTGCAAGAAAACTGGTTTTCTCTCTCTCTGAAGAAACACAGGCCTCAGGAACTACCCTGTCTAAACACCTTCGGGGTGGAATCCTGGAACCCTTCACCCCACATGCCCGTGCCCACTTCCTGCCCTGCCCCAAACCATTCACACCCCCAACTCCACTCCCAAAAATTAGAACAGGCTGCCAGCGCCTCCCTCCCTAAACCATTCACCTCCTCACCCCCCTGCCCCACTCCCAAAATCAGAGCAGGTGTGAGCATCTCCCTCCCTAAACCATCCAGTGCCATCTGGGAGCGCCAGGAACATCCGGTTCCCCCAGGGAGGATGTTCCCATGGGTGGGTTCCCCACGGGCACCCACCCAGCGGCCTGAGGGCTGCCTTGAGGGGGGAGTCTCAGGCAGGCTCTCCCTGCACCAGACCCCACACACGGTGCTGGGCATTTCCTGGGCTCCACTGTCCTGCCCCGGCACCCCAGGAGTCTCAGTGGGATGGGACCAGCTCTTTTCGGAGTTCTGCTGAACAGGTGTCCATAGTGCCCGGGGCAAGCACCAGTGTCTGCGCATTTGGAGGTCAGTGGGGTCTGGGGGGGCACAGAGCTCCACAGAAGCAATGGTCCTGTGGGAAAGCTTTGGGGACAGTGGATGGGTGCAGCTGAGGAGGGGTCAGTGACCTCTGAAGCATGTGGCCATCTTGACCTTAGTTGGGACCTTGAGGGTGGAGCTCCCAGCTGATGGCCACTGAGGGCAGGGCCTGTTCTCCGGCCTGGTGGTCCCAGCCATTAGGCCTCAGGCAGGAATGGACAGTCTCCTGTCCACACCCACACACTCCTGTGCAGCCACTGCCTTCCCGGGCTCCTGATATGCCACCTCCTGCCTCTCCACCCTCATGCCCTCCCAGCCTAGGTCCCATCCCTGTCACCCAGGAGCCCCTGGCCTGAAGGCCACCATCTTCTGCAAATGCACTGGCCAGCTCCTCTGTCCAGCAGCAAGTCTCACACCTGGTGTGCGTGGCCCCGGGCCCTCTGTCCAGCAGCATGTCTCACACCCGGTGTGCGTGGCCCTGGGGCCCTCTGTCCAGCAGCATGTCTCACACCTGGTGTGCATGGCCCCGGGGCCCTCTGTCCAGCAGCACACCAACACGCCCAGCTAATTTTGTATTGTTAGCAGGGACAGGGATTCATCAAATTGACCAGGCCCGACGCTCACGGCCCTCTGTGTGCCTGGAGCCTGATGCCCACGATTCTCTGTGGATCTGGGTGGGGGCTGGGAACCAGTGCCACCCTTGGCCTGTGGTGTAAGTGGTGGGGGCAGGGGAAGGGCCAGAGCTTTGAGAAACACTGCAGGGGGTGGCGAAGTGGGGGCTGAGGAGGGTGGGCCTGGAGGTGGCGGCCCTGTGGAGCCAGACCAGATGACGTGCTTTTGTGGAGTGGGGTGGGGTTCTGGCTTCCCTGCCCTGGGCAGGGGGCTGTAGCGTTCACACCAGCGAGGCAGGCTGGCTGGTCAGTGGGTGGGGAGCCGAGGCCACCTTCTGGCCAGACAGTAGAGGCCAGAGGCCGTACTGTCCAGGAAGGCCAGGTCCGGGGGCTCTTCCAGAAGGCAGCATGGTTGAGGGTTTGAGCGGGCGGCAGGGATGATTGTCTGGGCCTACTGGTCCACCCCTGAGCCGAGGAGGAAAGGGCTTGGTGGCAAAGCCCTCAGGGGTTCGTCCCACCTGTGAGGGCGCTGAGTTGGGGCTCAGGTCACCCCTTGGACAGCAAAGGGGTAGAGGGCGCCCCCAGGGCCTGCATGGCTGCCTCAAGGGCAGGCTGGGACACAGCTGCAGGGCACTGGGTGAGGCCTGCCAGGTCCTGGCTGAGTGAGCGGGGCGGAGGGAGGGGGGTGGTGGTTCCTGCTCAGGGATGAGCCCAGTGCTCCAAGTGGCCCCCCTATAACCTGCTGAGAAAGCGGAATCCGGCACAGGGAGCTTCAGACGTCCCTGATGGGAGCAGGAGGGGGCTTGGGTGGGAGTTGTAGGTGTTTGGAGCCCAGCCCACTCCTGGGTCCCTGCCAGGCAAGGCCACCTGGGCACACGGGAGGGTGGCTCCTTTTCTGGTTGGGCCCCATCTCCCTTCATTTGTCCGCATTAATTGGGGCGCAGGTGCAGCTCTTGGGTAAATAAAGGCGTGGCCACCAGGCAGCCTTAACCCTTTCCCAGGCACTGGCCGGGCCGGGGAGGGGATGGGGGGGCCGCAGGAGGGGCGGCCGGTGGTTAGTTTGAGGATTTGGGGGGATGGGGGAGACCTTGCACCCCTGTTGGCAGGGCTGGACAGTTGGTCGGGCGGGCCCTGGGCGGGACGGGGTCTGCGCTGGGGCCTCCAGGCCACCTGCCTGCCTCGGCCGCGCCCCTTCTTGGGTTCCCAGCTGGACGGGCGCCCACCCAGAGCTGAGTCCGGTCATAGGGTGGGGAGGGCGTGGCCGGAGGGAGTGCTGCCCGGAAACCCGAGCCCCGCCTGGTGCCAGGTGCACAAGGACAAAGGCTGTGCTTCCAGGCGTAGGGGTGGCCCCTGGGGCTCCTCTGTCCTCTCCACGGTCTGTGCTTTGGGGGCTCCTGTCCTCCTGCCTCCTGCTCGAGCTCAGGGCAACCCTTGGGAAAGACTGGAGGAGCCCCGTGGGCCAGGGTCGAGGCTGAGTCGGGGAGAGTGGGGGAAGGGGGCAGGCAGGACCCAGAGCCCAAGAGGTGGGAGCAGGGGCCCCATGAGAGGTGCAGGACGGCCCACCCCCAGGACCCTCAGCCCTGCCGGGCACTCAGCCCCGTCCCCCGCAGGCTCTGTGGCCCCAAGGTTGGGAAGACCGTGGCTGGGACCCCCCACCGGGCCCTCTCCAGATCAGGAGGCTGTGCGCCCTCCGGGCTGAGGTCACCCAGTCAGTCCCGGCTGCAGGGGTCCTGGGAACGGGGCAGACACTTTAAGGCGGGGTGTCCGGTCTTTTGGCTTCTCTGGACCACACAGGAAGAACTGTTTGGGCCTCACATCAAACACACAAACGATAGCTGACGAGCGAAAAACAAAAATGCCAAGAAAATCACATCACGTTTGTCTGTTTGAGACGGAGTCTCGCTGTCGCCAGGCTGGAGGGCTGTGTCGCGATCCCGCTCACTGCAACTTCCGTTTTCCGGTTTCAAGCAGTTTTCCTGCCTCAGCCTCCCGAGTAGCTGGGATTACAGGCAGGCGCCACCGTGCCTAGCTAATTTTTTGTATTTTTAGTAGAGACGGGGTTTCACCATGTTGACCAGGATGGCCTCGATCTCTTGACCTCGTGATCCACCCGCCTCGGCCTCCCAAAGTGCTGGGATTACAGGCGTGAGCCACCGCGCCCGGCCTTTTTTTTTGTATTTTTAGTAGAGACGGGGTTTTACCATGTTGGCCAGGATGGTCTCTATCCCGACCTTGTGATCCGCCCGCCTTGGCCTCCCAAGGTGCTTGGACTGCAGGTATGAACCACTGTGCCTGGCCCACATCATGTTTTAAGCATGTTACAGTGTGTGTCAGGCCCCTTCACAGCAGTTGCAGCTGGACAAGCTTTAAAGCCTGGAGTGGCCTCCCCGCCTCCCTCCCCTCCCCAGCCCTTTGCTGGGTCCTGGAGCCCCATGCTCATGCGGCCTGGGGTCCTGTGTCCAGGGGGCCTGGGTCCCCCAGCAGGGAGTGGGGCAGGCCCTGCAGAGGGTCTTGGCCAGTGCAGTGGAGACCCCTGAGCCTATCAGCAGGAGTGGGGACTCTCGAGGGAGTGGCTCCCTGGAGGGTTCATGCCCTCCCCTCACCAGGCACAGGCTCAGGCTGGCATTCTGCATGGCCCAAGGGAGTTCACGCCCCAGGGGCGTCTTCCCATCACAGGAGCCCACAGAGGCCTTCGGGACAGGGCTGGGCGAGTTCCTGCCCAGTGGGAACAGGGGGTGGGTCTCAGATGATGGCACCTTCCAGCATTCAGGCTCCAGGCCTCACAACTCCAGAGGGTTGGAGCTGCGTCCTCCACTCCCTCTCCTGGGGTCTCCTCCTCCAGCCCCCCTCACCCCCCACCCTGTGCAGCTGTGCCTGGCACCCTCCTCTGGGCGTTTCACACATGTGCACACACGTGCACACTCAGCCACATGTGCAGTCAGCCACAGGTGTGCTGATCACACACATGCACACAGGTGTAGTCAGCTACACACGTGCTCAACCACATGCATGAATGAACACTATGTGCTTAATCACACACATGTTCTTCACACGCGTGCTTAACCACACACGATTAACCACACACATGCTCAGTCTCACACATTGACCACACATGCTAACACACACTCAGTCATACATGCTCAGCCACACACGATTAACCACACACATGTTCAGACACACACGATCAACCAGACACATGCTCACACACATTGACCACACATGCTTAGACAGCCACACACACGCTCAGTCACACACATGCTCAGCCACACACATGCTCAGTCACACACATGCTCAGCCACGCACATGATTAACCACACACATGCTCAGCCACGCACATGATTAACCACACACATGCTCAGCCACACACATGATTAACCACACACGTGCTCAGCCACGCACATGATTACCACACACGTGCTCAGCCACGCACATGATTAACCACACACATGCTCAGCCACATACATGATTACCACACACATGCTCAGCCACACACATGATTAACCACACACATACTCAGCCACACACATGATTAACCACACACGTGCTCAGCCACGCACATGATTACCACACATGTGCTCAGTCACGCACATGATTAACCACACACATGCTCAGCCGCACACACACCACACGTCCCATATCCCCCATACAGAGGTGGGAGCACAGCCAGCATGCACCCACAGGCGCCGCCCTACAGAGCTCTCTGCCCGTCCCAGGGCCTCCGCCTCCTCCTCTCATTCCGTTCCCAGCAGCCATTTCCAGATGCACCCACCGCTGTGGCTTCCCATCCCCTGCTTGCCTGGGACAAGGTCCGTGGGCCCAAGATGGGCAAGGCCGCCCCACAGACAGGACTCAGACGGCGCAACTGTGTTCCTTGGTCTCAGCAGGGCACCTGACCTCTCCCACCACACAGGCCCCTCCTTCTCCAGCAAGGGAACCCCTGGCCCTCCCCCACCCTCTGCTCCTCCAGGAAGCCCTCCCTGAATGCCTCCTGAGCCCCTAGCACACCCTGACTCATTCCTGCGGGGCAGTGGGAAGGCACTTGGACCCGACTCCCTGCCTGGGGGCGGGGTGGTCGCCGCCTGTGGAGTGCGGTGGGTTTTCCAGAAGCGAAGTGCGAGCTTAGACAGCCCAAGGAGCGGAAGCACCCTCTGCCTGGAGGGTGTGGCCTCCGGTGGTTTGCTCTGTAAAACTTGGGTGTTAGTAGATGGAGGCAAACAACCCTGGCTGGTCTGCCCCCAAGTCCAGGGCATGGGTCTCAGCCAGGTCCTAGGGTGGCTGAGATGGTGCCCCAGGCGCGTGGTGGCTGCCAGATACCTGGAGAGCAGGGGGCAGCCCTGCCTGGGCTGCAGGTGTGAAGAGGCTCTTGGCTGCCCGCTGGCTTCACAGCCAAGCGGGAAGGGAGGGGCTCAGACCCCTGCAGAGGCCTGAACGACTGTTGGTGCACGTGGGGAAACTGAGGCCTGGCCAGGAGGGTCCAGGGGAGAGGCCCCCGCAGGTCTTGGATTCAAAGGTAAACTGCACACGCCCCTTTGCCCTCTGGGTTCAGGGAGGGGCAGGTGCCCTTGATGGGTGAGGGGAAGGCCAGGAGGGACACCTGCTCCGCGCACCAACCCTGAGCCTGTGAGGCGGTGATCACGTTTTTCTACCAATCTGTGATTTGAATTTTAATGCTGCTTTCGGCACCCACTCAGCCCTCGCCCAGGTGGCCTCCTGGCCCGATCCCCCAGGGCCCAGCCTACTCTGGCCCCAAAGACCCTCCTGTGGGCCCTCCTGGCACACCCTCCTCCGGGAAGCCCCCACGTCCACACCACCTTTGAGTGCTGAGGCTCCTCACTACACACCCGCGGGTCCCAAAGCCCCAGTGGCCCCAAAGACCCCACTCTAGGCTCTGGATCTGAGTTGGGTCTCCCCGGGACCCTCTGAGCAAAGAGCAAAGTGTCACTTTGCAAAAGTGACAACCGGGAGGCTTGTGTGGAGACCCGTCTCTGCCCTGCACAGTCTCCTGGCTGTCCCGCCTGACGCCAGGAGGAGGGTGCTGGTGGGGAGCGCTGCGTGCTTGTGGTTTGCTCACCAGGCTTACACACGCACGTGCGGCCTCAGCCTGCCGCTTGTGCCCCGTCAGCACAGACCCAGCGGAGAGGCTCGAGATGGCCTCGGAGACACGCCCGCCACAGGCCCTGTGTGAGCCCTGCAAGGAGACACCTGCGCTCCCACCTGCCACAGCGTGGACCTGAGCAGGACACGGGGTCTATGGACAGGGGAAGAGCAGCCAGGGGTAGCCACAAGGATGAGGGCCTGGGACCCTGGCTGGGTCAGGGATGGGCTGTGGGCCACATGAGGGGGACGCTGGATGGTGCGAAGTAGCTTAGGGCGCAGGCTCCTCCCTCCCATGGGTGCCAGAGCATCCCGAGGGCCAGGCCGACATCTGACCAAGTCCAGGCCCAGCCCCTCCTCTGGGCAGTGGGATGGCCACAGCTGGTCCCATCCGGCAGCCTGAAGTGACCCACAGTGCCTGGCCCACTCAGACACGACTGTCGGTGCCTGGGGCTGTGGTCACCACAGCAGAGAGGGCTGGGATACCACCGGCTGTGCTTGTGGAGGGTCAGTGGGGGTGTCCACCGTGTGAGAACTTAGGGAGAAGCTCCCCGAAGATGGGCCACCTGGGCCGTGGCGGGGGCAGCCATGCTGCAGACAGGTGGGGGCGCCTGGGGCCTGTTCTGTGTTGCAGGTGAACTCTAGGGCCCCATCTCTGCAATGGGGCAGCCTCCATGCCCACCTCCCAGGTCATGGGTGCGCCCAGCCTTCGGGTTCTGGAGCCCCAGGGGCCACACCGAGCAGGGCCCCATTCACAAGACGATCTGAATGCTGCCCCAGGACCACGCACAGAGGCAGCAGGGCTGGGCTGCATCTGATGGAAGCAGGACTCCGTCCCGGGTGCCCAGGGCCTGGGGAGCTTCCTGGATCAGAAGGTGGGGGTGTCAGCACGTAAAGCAGCGAAATGGGCCCCAGAGTCCACGCGTGGCATCCAGAATGCCCCTACCAAGCAGCCAGGGAACCGTGCGGGGTGCTCACCAACACCCCATCACTGCTCCAAAGGCCCCTGGCAGCCTCAGGGCTCAGGCTGCAGCGCTGGCCCAACATGGGGGCCAGGCCAGAAATCACCCCGGAGAAGCCGGTCCGCTCCAGGGCCGTCCGCGCCGCCACACCTGGCTTTGTCCTTGGTGCTGAGGCGGTTGGTTTAGCTTAGGCGGTTCGACCTACAGGACGAAAGCCCCGGAGTCAGGGCCCGCTGGGCTGGTTCAGGTGGGCACTCAGCATTCCTAGCATTGCCTCTCCTCTAAGGCCCCCTGTGCCCTGCCAGGGCCTCCCTGATCCCATCCCCACCCTTTCCCCACCCTGTCCCCCATCCCCACCCTGTGCCCACTCCCACCCCTTCCCCACCCCCACCCCAAACCCAACCCCACCCCGATCCAGTCCTTGTCCTTGTGATCTGCCGGCCTTGGCCTATCCGAGTGCCGGGATTACAGGCGCGAGCCACAGCGCCCGGCCCTGTCTCCTTCTTTCAATGAAGACCATCCTCCCCACAGGCCCTCTGCACTGACACCTTCTCGGCCTCCCCCTGCCCTGGCCCTAGCCTCCCTGAGGCCTCTGAAGGCAGCCGGGACTCCTGCTCCCCTCCCGCCTCCTGCCTGAGCCCTCTCATCCTCTAAAGGGATCTTCCTTCTCCAGGAACATGGTCACCCTGCATGTCGGGGGCCCGGCTCACCGTGATATTAGCAACCCCAAGTGTTTGGGCGCAGGGAGGGCCCCCCCCGTTAGCCGCGTCCCCAGGCAGCTCCAGGCAACACCGGTGTCCACCAGGGAGCAGGGGTAGCAGGGTCCTTCTCCCTAGACAGCCCGTATCTCAGGGAACACCAGGTCCATCCCCCGCCGCTGCTCTTGTCTCTGGAAGACCCAACTTTGCTGGAGCCACACGCCCGCTGGGGACTGGGCCGGGGAGGGCAGCACCTGCCTCTTCTCATGCCATAGCTCTGGCTCCAAGAGCTTCGAGAGCCCAGCTGGGTTGAGCCACCCTGGGCAGGACGCCCCAGATTCCCACCTAATGGGCCCAGCCTCCCGCTCCAACGGCCGCCAAAGTGTCCTGCTCTCACAAAGAACTCGGGTCCAAAACTGTGGTCTCAGTGTCCAAACCCGCCTCCCGTCACTGCCTGCCTCAGGCCTGGGGGCTCCCCCACTCACTGTCCAGCACCCCAGCCCTGAACTGCCTCTCAGGAGCAGTTCCAGGCCAACCTCTGCTCTCTGAGGCTGGGAGGTGGCCCCAAGTGGACAGAGTCCCGGCTCCCAGTCAGGATGCCTGGCCTCTCCCATCCTTCCTGGGCATCCTTGAGGGCCCCTCCTGCTCCCTTGCCCTGCCAGCTCCCCGGACCTAAAGTGAGGGCAGGCCACCACTCTGAACAAACCAGATGGAGGAACGGACCCCACAGGAGCATCGCCTGCCTCTGTCTGACAAAATGGGAAAGAAGGAGGAGGCCGAGGCTGCGGGAAGAATGGGGTGCTCAGGGTCCCCTCAGGCAGACGTGAAAGGCTCGAATTGTGCGTGTTGTTTGGCCCTATCACTGGGAAATGCTGGGACGGGCGAGTCCGAGGAGGCAGAGCAGCCTGGGAGCTCTCGGGAGGCGGAATGCCCTGGGCCTCAGGGTGGGCGGTGCGCCCTCAGCACTGTGAGTGCAGCAAACGCCACCAAACTCCATTTCCAGATCATTTTATGCCATGTGAATTTTGCCCCAATTAAAACACGAACTCTTGCAAAATGCACTCTGGTGTCCGCCCCTCCTCCCATCCCACCCGGCCCTGAGAACACCCAGCACCTTCTGCCCAGGTCCTGGAAAGCAGGGTCCCCTCCCTCCGGCCCAGCCAGCCCGTCACCCCCGTCACCCTCGGCAGCTGCCCAGGCCCAGGCCTGTTTCCAGCCCTCTGAGCACCTGGAAAGGAGGAAGTGCGTCTTCCCTCCCTGCCTCTGAAAAACAAGCCTGCTCCTCCGGGCTGGGTGGCCCAGGGCACAATTAGACCCCAGAGTGGAAAAGGTGGGGTGGTTTTCTCACTCTGGTCCCAGCGTCCCAGCGGCGTCTTGGGTGACACTTTCCTGCCTTTAGAGACCAATTACCCGGCAAAGGAGCCTGGGCACACCTGGCCCAGCTGGCTCAGGCCTCTGCCAACAGGAGCCAGGCCCCCAGGGCTCTCCTCCCTGCGGGGAAACAGCTCATAATGACGGCCTTTCCTGGGGCCTGCGTTGCATCAGCAAAGCCGCCAGCCGAGAGGGCTCCAGCAGCTGCACCTGGCCGGGGCATGGCCTGCTGGGCACACCCAGCTCTGTGCACAGGCCGGCCGGTCTGCCTCTCGGAGCTCCCAAGCGAGTCCTCTTCTTCCGTGGTGCAGGCTCTACAGATGGGGATGGGCCAGAGCAGCTCCCCAGACAGGCCACCCACCCCTCCAAGGCCTCTCGCTGCCCCCGACCCTCCCTGCCCCCCGGGAGGCCAGTGGACTGAGGCGCTGGTCACTCGCCCCACCTGGCTCCTGCTGTGAGACCTGCACTTGCCCAGGATGGAGCCACCATGAGGCAGAAACCCTGGCGAGCGTCCAGCAGTGCTCACAGCACCCAGCTCCCCCTCCCTGGAGGTCACCCCCACACCATTCCCGCCTGGCTGATACCTTGGCCCCTCATGGCTCCCTGGGAACCTGGGTCACACTGTCACTTGAACCTGGACCCGTCCATCCAGCCCCTGTGCTGAGAGCCCTCCTTGTATCTCCAGAGGACAGGCCCTGCCAGGACAGTGGGGAGCAGCCAACGGCCACCAGGGGAAGGAAGGCAGGGAGAGTGTGCCACCTCGTGACCCCACAGCCGACCCCTCATGACCTCATGACCCCCAACCTCATGGCCGAGCCACCAACCTCATGGCTGATCCCCAAGACCTCACTGATCCCCCCAACCTCAACTGATCTCCATGACCTCACTGCCACCGGAGTTCATGGCTAACCCCCAGGAGGGCTCCCAGAAGGCCAAGGGCTGGGACCCAGGGCAGAACCCCGGTGAGTCCAGGAGGCTGGAGGGACTGCAGGTCCAGCAGAGCCAGGGGGAGCGGCTGCCAGCATTGGCAGAGGTGGTGCCGGGGTGGGGCCTGCCAGGGCATCCGAGGCTCAGGGGTGGGCCTTCCCCACCAGCTGACCCAGGAGGGTCAGGAAAGCCGCATGGAGTGCAGGGGCCGGGAGGTCACCGGGGACCCACAGAGCATGCTCTGCTCCATCCTGGTGGGGCGTCTGCTGGCCCAGAATCCTTGCTTGGGGCGTGGGGCGGAGGGCGTGGGGCGGAGGGCAGGGCAGGGCATTGGCTCCCCCGGGTGGGGAGCAGCCCTGCCACCTACCACCCTCCTGGCACCCTCTGGGGTCTGGGGGCTTGTGGGCAGCCCTGGGAGGGCACAACCTCAGTCCTGCCTGGCGTTGCCTGGGGTTCCCGAGCCCCCCTCCCCCGAATCTGAGAATTCTCACTCAAATTAGACGCTGATGCTGCCAGCACAGCTGTTTTGGGAAGCAAATCAGTCACCTGTGCAAATGTGGCTGCATCAGAGCCAGGGATGGGGGCACCCCTGGGCCCGGCTGGTGCCAGGACAGGGTCTGTGCCAAGTCAAGTCCTCCCAGGAGCAAAGCTGCCCCCAGGCTGGCAGTGCGGTCAGTGCGTGGCTCCAGCAGGGGACACGGTGTCCAGTGTCTCCAACGTGCACAGAGCCGCCATCCTGTGGCTGCCTCTGGCTGGAATCTCCCACAGGGGTCTCAGAAGGGGCTCAGCTCCTCCTCCTGCTGGGCCAGCCCTGCCCCTCGAGGGAGGAGGGTGGTCAGAGGTCACGGTTAGGTAGAAGCAGAGCCAGTTACAAGTTGACCTTGAATGGCTTTTGGGTTTTTTTTAACTGTCATTTAATCTCTGCTTGGGGAAACATCCAAGTGACGCTGCTGGGATCTGCTGGGCTGGTCAGGAGGGGCATGAAGCCTGGCGCTTGGACCCAACCCAGGAGTGCACAGATGCTGGGGGCTGCTCTGGAGGGGACCTGCCTGGGCGAGGGCGGGAAGAGGCGTGCAGGGAGTGGGGACCCCTGGACATGGCTCTTAGGGACTTGGGTCTTCTCTGAGTGAGGTCTGGCTCAGCTCCCACATCCTCACTTGCTGAAGTGGCGCAGGGTGGCCACGGGCCAGTGGGCGTCGAGGCACCAGCCGGGGGAGGGGCACTGGCCATTGAGGGACAGTGCTGTGGCTGCGAGGACCCCAGGTTCCAGGCACACTTCGAAGGCAGAGCCTGCTCTTCTGGGGATGGGGTGTGGAGGATCCCAGGGTTTGGGAGGCTGGTGGGGGCTGGGATCTGGGGTTCAGCATCTGAGCTCAGACACTGCAAGTTTGCATGGACCTGGGTGGCCATGGGTCACTTGCACTTGAGGAGGGCGTCATGGTCTGGGAACCAGGTGACAACAAGGACAGCTCTGAGGCCGTGGGTTCAGAGGTCAGGACAGGAGGTGTCAGAAAAGGAGCCGCTGGAGGCAGGGAGGTTCAGACACCAAGTGCCCGGGCCTGGGCAGGGAGGTGGGGACCCCAGTGTCTGGAGCCCGGGCAGGGAGGTGGGGACCCCCAGTGTCTGGAGCCCAGGTAGGGAGATGGGGACCCCAGTGTCTGGAGCCCAGATAGGAAGGTGGGGACCCCCAGTGTCTGGAGCCCAGGCAGGGTGGTGGGGACCCCCAGTGTCTGGAGCCCAGATAGGGAGATGGGGATCCCCAGTGTCTGGAGCCCAGATAGGGAGATGGGGATCCCCAGTGTCTGGAGCCCAGATAGGAAGGTGGGGACCCCCAGTGTCTGGAGCTCAGGCAGGGTGGTGGGGACCCCCAGTGTCTGGAGCCCAGGGGGAAAAGTGCTCAAGGCTCAAGGCAGAGGGCCCAGCCAGAGGTGCCAGCCTGCTGAGGGGCCAAGTGATGTGGGGATGTGGGGGATTGCAGTCGGTGAGTTTGGACCTGTCTTGCAGGCCATACAGTGGTCCCAGCCTGCTCCCCACAGGTGAATGATAGAACTCAGGCTGCAATTTGTAAGGGGTCTGATAAAAAAAAAGGGAGGAAGTCGGGGGTCTGAGGGCGCTCCTGCCTGGGACTCGGGTAAGTTGGTGAAGAGTGAGGACAGTGCTGGTCTCGGGTGGAGTGGGTGGTGAGGGTGCTCCTGCCTGGGACTTGGGTCAGTTGGTGAGGAGCAAGGACAGCAGCCATCTTGGTTGTTGAGGCTCAAGCTTCAAATTGTTTGGGGCTCTCCTTAATAAAAAAAAGTACAGACCAGACACGGTGACTCACGCCTGCCATCCTGGCACTTTGGGAGGCCAAGGTAGGAGAATTGCTTGAGCCCAGGAGTCTGAGACCATCCTGGGCAACATAGAAAGATCCCATCTCTACAAAAAATGAAACAGCTTAGCCGGGTGTGGCGCTGCCTGTGGTCCAGGCTCCTGCCCAGGAGGCTCAGCAGGTGGGAGGCTCCCTGGGGCCCAGGAGGTCAAAGCTGCAATGAGCGGAGATCACACACACCACTGCACTCCAGCCTGGGAGACGCCATAGACCCTGCCTCAAAAAAGAGAAAGAACAAAAGTGCAGAATAAAGCATGAAAATTGGAAAGAAGTGAAATATTTATTTAGCATCTGAAAGTCACGATAATTTTAGAGGTTGGTAAATGCCATGAACATCATAGAATCCGAAGGCTGGACGGGCACAGTGGGAGCCTGGGGGGGGTGCCATCACAGCAGGCGGGGGTAGAGGGCAGAGGCTCAGGTGTGTCTGTGGACTTCGGCACACACATCCCTGAGCTCCGTCCACCCAGCAACACCCCAGGAACTCTGAGCTCACCCACACCCAGATCTTGGCTTCTAAATCCCATTCTCCACCAGGAGGAGCCAGGCAGATTCCTGGACTGTGCAGAAGATACTGGAGGAGCCTGGAGCACCTTTGGGTGCCCTGAAGCTCAAGGAAGAACTCAGGGAATGATGGGAGTGCATCCCAGGGGCAGGAGCTCAGCCTGGGATCCGAGCAACGGAACAGACAGCAGGACAGCCCAGGACCTGCGCCACAAAACAGGCATGCCCAGGCTATGGGCTGTGGGTAAGTAAGTGTGGAGCGGAGAAGCTTCTCCTCATGGTGGAACGTGCAGACGGTGTGGAAGGAATGAGTTCCTGGGAAACCACCATGGGGGCCGGTCGGGAGCAGGACTCAGCTCTGTGGCTTCCTGGAGCCACGAGGACCTCAGACAGACCCACACCTGACTTCCTGCTGAGGGACTGGCCTGGAACCCATGGGGGAGGCAGGGAATGGCCCAGGCGTGTTCCAGGCTCATGGAGACTCAGATCAGCCTTGAGGCCCTGGTCGAGTCCTGTCTATGGAGGATGCTGTGGGAATAATGGGGACGAGGTGTGGGAAGGTCGGCAGCCTGCCCTCGGGGCTGCGGGTGTTTGGGGGTCTCCGTTCACAGGATGGACACCCAAGTGTCAGGATGACAGCATCAGGCCCTGGAAGAAGCAGACCTACCACTGTTCTGCAGGCCGTTTCTGAAGAAATTATTTCAAAATGAAAGAAAACTCCCACGAAGGGAAGTCTCTAACACAAGGCCCCAGCCAGGTCCCCGAGGGAAGGAGGAGGGAGCAGCAGGTGGAAGATCAGAGGTCAGGGTGCAGTTTCCACAAGGACACTGCACGTGGTGTGAGCAGCCGAGGGGGACCCAGGACCCTGGTGAGGGGTGCAAGGGGGAGGGGCTGGGGGTGAGTCACCCAGCACAGGAGGCCTGGCAGAGAGCAGCAGGCATCCCAGGCCAGACACCCCGGAAATTCAGGGTGGTGGTCAAGGAGGCAGGGACACGAGTTGGGGAGCCTGGAAGCTGAAGGTAGGGACAACTGCCGCCCCCCCCAGCCCCAGGGGAGGAAAGGCTGAGCGGCTGGGGTGGGTTTGCTGGAGGGCTGAGGCTGCAAGGTGCCCCCTGTGGTGGGGGAGGGGTGGAGGAGGGCAGGTCCTGTGGGTGGAACCCTGGTGCCCTGGGAGTCTGTGGTTCCTGCAGGTGACACAGATGTGGGATTGGGGGTGTCAGGAGGTTGGTTTGGGGATTCAGTGGTCGGAGGCTGTGAGGATGGGGAGTGTCTTCAGCTCTCCCCTGGAGGAGGTGGAGGCCTGGGGGCTGTTGGGGACCCCACAGGGCGGGGCGGCTAGTGTGACTGCATGGCTGGCAAGGGAGGGGGGCCGCCCCAGCCCCCTTCCGGCTACTCTAGGCCCTGCTGAGCAGTGGGGAAGTTCACTGTGAGAGAGAGCGGCCAGCGGAGGCCTGAGCTCAGGCAGGTCCTTTTCTACCCCACCTCCCAAGCCAGGCCACTCCAGGTCTGGGGCACCAGGTGTCCTGGAAAGGTGGGGGGTGGCAGGTTGGGCACACAAGGGCCTCCAGCTCCGCCGGCCTGGTGGGGCCGCTTCCCATCCCGCCGCCCCCAGCAGGTGCAGGTGCGTGACCTCAGGCCCAAGCTGCACATCTGTTTGCAGGGCATACGCAGACACACAGGCCCGCCCAGGTGGGTCCCAGCACCTGCAGGAAGGCCCTGCCTGGCCTGTGTTTCTTCCTGGAGGCCAGTGAGTCATCAGCCACCCCTCCCCAGAGCCTCTCCAGCACAGCTGGCCCCACCCAGCCAGGGGTAGGAGGGCTCACCCTGGCGGCCTGGGCCCCAAAGCAGAAGACCAGGAGCCCCAGGCCCAGAGCTGCTCGGTCTGGCAGGGGCAGGCCAGGACCACTGAGGGCTGGGCCTCTCCCGACCTCTTCCACCCCAAGGCCTGAGCGGGCCGTCCGGTCAGCCCTCAAGGTTGCTCCCCCTAAGGACAGAGTGGCTCCAACCCCAGGTATCCTCTGTCACCCATGTGCCTGAGGGCAGCCACAAACTCCCTGGGGCCCCCGGGTGGCCGCCCTCATCCCTCTTTCAGGCCCCAGGTCCCCAGGTTCTCTCTAGGCCTCCGGGAGCAGGAAGCAGGTGCCAGGGAGAGGAGGCGAGGGCCAGGGGGGCCTAGATGAGCAGCGGCTTCGTCCAGGGCTGGGGTGGCTGGTGAGCTGCACCTGGGTGATTTGCTTGAGACATTTCCATAGCTGCTTTGGTTCTGCAGCTGAGATTTCCATGCCCGCTCCCTCCTGGCCTCATGGAGCCTGCAGCCCTAGGTTCTGTTTCTGCCAGGTGTCCTCACGTTCTGGGACCTGACCAAGCTCTAGGGAACACTGGCAGTGGTCATCCAGGGCCCACGGTGCTGAGGCCACGGCGGTCATCCAGGGCCCACAGTGCTGAGGCCACGGCGGTCATCCAGGGCCCACGGTGCTGAGGCCACGGCGGTCATCCGGGGCCCACGGTGCTGAGGCCATGGCGGTCATCCAGGGCCCATGGTGCTGAGGCCACAGCAGTTATCTGGGGCCCACAGTGCTGAGGCCACAGCACATCCCTCAAGGCCTCCTTCCGTTTGGTCCAAAGGGTCTGTCTGGAGGCCTTTCTGATCCGGAAGCTCAGGGCTCACAGTTTGTTTAAGAACTGGTTCAGCAGCACCTGGGGTGGGCCCTGCCCGTCTGCTCTGAGGAGCCAGTGTTCTGATGCCAGCTGGGGGCCATTCCTGCGCAGCTCAGGACGTCTGAGAAGTCTGGTGTCCCCAGGCTCAATGCTCAGCGGGCTTCTCCAGCACCCAGATCTCCAACTCCAGGGCCCCTTCCACAGTGTGCCTGTCCAGGGACCCATGTCCCGGGACCTACACCCCCAGCAGGAGTGCCCTCCCCTCCCACGATGTGCCTCTCCTGGGACCTCCCCCGCAGCAGGAGTGCCCTCCCCTCCTACCGTGCACCTGTCCTGGGACCCCACCCTCGAGCAGTAATGCCCTCCCCTCCCTCAGTGTCCCAGGCAGAGTTCACCTCCCTCCCCACAGTCTCTCAGGGCACCATCCCCAGTGTCAAGGCCATGGCCACAGCAGGCAACACATGGAGGTGACTGTAGCTCTGCCAGGCCCAGGACAGGCTCCCAGGAACGCTCGGGCCAGGCCCAGCCCAGCCAGGGGCCTCAGGGTGAGCTCAAGACCCCAAACCCAGACTGCTTCACCCAGGGGGAGCCTGGAGTGTAGGGAAGGGCATCCATGGGCCATCCAGGTGGCTTCGGTTCTCCAGGACTCAGAGGCTCTGTGCCCCTTCCTGCTCTGCCCAGCGAGGGCCTGTGGTTGCCTGGTCTGCCTCTGCCTCAGTCTTTTCTGTGGCCCCTTGGCCTCTGTCTCCTCTGCAGCCCCCATGGCCCCTGCCTCTGTCCCCTCTGTAGCCCCCATGGCCTCTGTCAGCCCCCGTGGCCTCTGCCTCTGTCTCCTCTGTGGCCCCGTGGCCTCCACTTCTGTCTCCCGCTGCCCCCATGGCCTCCACTCACAGCAGCCACTTCTGACACCAGCAGGATGTCAACAAAGTCACCGGTGGGACTTTAATTATACATTTAAATAGACTTTTTATTTCTAATATCTTCTGATCAACAGACACGTTGCACAGAGAGTTCTCAGACAGCATAGACCCTGTGCCACTGTGAACCCCCCACGAAGGCGGGGTCCATCTGTCACTGCAAGCCGGTGCTGATGACCAGCCAGTAAACCCCACACTCTGCTGGCTCCCTCCCATGCTCTCTCTGTCCCGGGTCTTCCTGGTTTCCCTCCCATCCTCTGTCCCATCCAGGCCCCTGTGGCATGGCATCATCACCTCTCCGTGGGCCATGACAGTCTCTCAGACTTTCCTTGGTTTGAAGACCATGACAGTTTTGAGGTGTGCTGCTCAGGTGTTTTGTAGAAGGCCCCTCAATTTGGGTTGTCTGATGTTTTTCTCACGGTTGTGCTGGGGTAATGGGTTTGTGAAGAGGAGGATGGAGCCCTAGGTTCCGGAGCCCAATGTCCTTCTCATCCCATCCTGTGGGGGTTCCACGCTCTCCACACCACCCAGCTCCGTCATCCTGTGGGGGATCCACGCTCTCCACACCACCCAGCTCCGTCATCCTGTGGGGGATCCACGCTCTCCACACCACCCAGCTCCGTCATCCTGTGGGCTTCCATGCTCTCCACACCACCCAACTCCATCAACCCTCACCCACCTCCATCACCCGGCTGAGGTTGTACCCACCAGGTTTCTCCACTAGTGGGACTGTAAGCAATTGCATTTTATTTATTGTTTATTTTTGAGACAGAGCCTCACTTTGTTACCCTCCTGGGCTCAGGCGATCCTCCCACCTCAGCCTCCCAAATGCTGGGACTCCAGGTCTGCAGCACACGCCTGGCTAATGTTTTCTAATTTTTGTACAGATGGGGGTCACCATGTTGCCCAGGCTGGCTTCCCACTCATCCCCCAGCCTTGGCCTCCCAGTGCTGGGGTTACAGATGTGAGCTTTGGCACCCGGCAAACAAGTGCACTTTAATTCCAGATATTTAAAACTCCACAGTTTATTGTTACTGCTGTTGCTGGGCTAAGCCGAAATTAATTGAGATTTCGTCATCTTTTGCATGGCAAACCTTCTGCCTGGAATTGTCCTGCAGGATTGTGTGCTTTGCACATTCTCTGAGCGAATGTCTCTGATGGCAAACGTTCTCGGTTCTTCTCCTGGTTTTCGTTTTGCTTTCGGGCTGGTGTTTAGTGTAAAGCGGTTGTTGCACTGTGTTCTGTCCCCACTGTCCTGTGGGCAGGCCTGCCGTCCGTCCAACCGCTGGTCTCTGGAAGGGAATCTGTCTCACGCTTCCCCGGCTTTCTTCAGTTTTTCACTGTGGGCTTTCAGGATGGCTCACACAGGTGGCCAGCTGGGGATTTCTGTGTATTTACCCTGCTTGAGCTTCACAGGGCTTCTGGAACCTGTGTTGGGATGTCTTTTAACAGTTCTGGAAAATTCTCAGATAGTGTCTCTTCAAATGTTTATTTCTCCCATTTTCTTTTTCCAGTTCTCTATATTGTATGTATGTATTTTGCCCTCCCACTCTTACCCATGTGGTCTTTGAAAATATTGCTAGCCTTCATTCTGAACACTTTACACTTTCCTGTCTTCCAGTTCCCCTCCTTCCCTCCCCTCCCCTCCCCTCCCTTCCCTTCCCTTCCTTTTCTTTTTTGACAGGGTCTGGCTCTGCCGCCCAGGCTGGAGTGCAGTGGCACAATCTCAGCTCACTACAACCTCCGCCTCCCGGGTTCAAGCAATTCTCTTGCCTCAGCCTCCTGAGAAGCTTCGAGTACAGGCGTGCACCACCACACCTGGCTAATTTCTGTGTTTTCAGTAGAGATGAGGTTGGCCAGGCTGGTCTCAAACTCCTGACCTCAAGTGATACTCTAGCCTCGGCCTCCTAAAGTGCTGGGATCACAGGCGTGAGCCACCACGTCCAGACCCCAATTTTCTTTTCAGCAATTTTAAATCTTCTGTTAAGCCTATTGAGTTTTAAATTGTGGCTATCATGTTTTCATGTCAAAAGCTCATTCAGATTTTTAAAATCTACTACATAATTTTTATAAGGTAAAGTTCTCTGCAAATATAAAACCTGTCTTTGTTTTCAATGTACTGATTTTCACTAGTTTTGACCTGAGTCTGATAACTCCAGTATCTCAGGCCCCTGCAGGTCTTACTGGTCTGTTTCCATCATATCTCTGCAAGACTGGTTATCTTCGACTATGTGCTGCTCATTGTACTTGAACCAGTATCTGTAGGATGATTTGATGCCTCAGGCAAAGGCACCACCCCTCTGCTTTCTTCTGCCAAGCACCTGGGACAATACTGCCAGGTCTGAGTGGCCTTAGGGTTCTCTGGAAGACCAAGGTGGCTTGAATTGGGGCTTCAAGGTCTCACGAGGATGGAGTCGCCTTCACTTCAGCCCCACTTTGGGAGGTTTTGGAGGGAGGGTCTCCTGGTGGATGATCTCCACATTGGAAGAAAAGCTCACACCTACTGACCCCCGAGGAAAGCAGCGTAGTCCTCTAGGCTGTGACTTCCCGTGGTTTGGGCTTCGTGGATTCTTACCAGCTCGGTGGCTCTTCGAAGCTTCGATCAGATGGTTGAACATTTCAGTTATTCTCGGCCAGCAGGCTGGTCTTAGACTCTCCAACTGCACTCCTGCAAACAGCCCATCTGGGCACTGGCCGTGTCCTCTGCCTGGGGCACTCTCTTCCCCTGGCCTTCGGGACCCCACACTCTTCCCACCCAGGAGTCCCGGGATTCCTCAGGGTACTGCCACCCTGACTGCAGCCTCCATTCCCTCTGTCACCAGGGCAGCCCGTGCACCTCTGTCAAGGCTCTGCTGGGCTCCCGAAACCAGCATGGAATCCCCACTCAGAAAACTTCCACTCAAACTGCCCCTGCTCAGCTGGAATCCACAGGAAATCTGTGCCGGTGACCTGGACACCAGGGAAGAGTGCACAGGCCCCTCCCAGCCTCCAGACATCTCGCCTCCATCTGCACCCACCCCTCCATTTCCCTGGCACCAGCACCCCAGCCCGCTGGTTCCCAGGGGTGCCTCTGCCCTGGTGGCTTAGTGGGCTGAGCCTTGGAGGCACGTGGTGACCAGCTGCCCACAGACTGGGCTGGGAGGCCAGAGGGCTGACCACTGGATTTGGTGCCCTAGAGGCCTCTGGGGACAAGTGAGGCTGTGGAGGATTGGGGCAGATCTCAACAAGTAACTAAAGAAAACAAGGGGACAGCGTGCGGATCAGGCCCCTGGAGAAGGCTGCGTCGAAGACCCTGGGCAAAGCTTCCAGACTTTTGGTCAACGCCTCCTGAGAATTCAGCAGAGGCGGTGTTGCTAGGCACCACAGCCCTCAGGGATACAGCGTGGGAGAGGACATGGGAGCATCAGGGCCTCAGGCAGAGGGGTCCAGTCAGGGTGAGCCAGGCTGCAGGAGGCTGTGCTGACCCACTGGACCCAGACTGGACACCAGCAGGTCCCGGAGCTTGGTTCAGGACAAGAAGGTGGGGGCGGGCAGGGGTCCCGGGTGCTAGGCTGGCCCACCCACCCCCTGGCACCTCTCTGTGTGCAGACCCAAGGTCTCACAGCACAACCAGGCCCAGGACCTCAGGCTGGGGACAGAGTGAGCTTCCTGGCTTGAACCTGCATTCCCTGAGCTTGCAGTGGCCGGCAGGTGCCTGGGCCCTTCAGGCAGGTGGGAGGAGCCAGAAAGAAGGGGGAGAAAAGGTGGTTGGAGGGTCCCCGCTCTGTGCAGCATCGGATCATGGTGGGGTCACCTGCCTCACCTCGCGGTATGGCGGGAGGGTGTGGCCTGGGTGGGGAGCACTTGGCCCTGGAATCAGGGTCCCTCAGGGTCCCGAGGTGAAGGCGGCAGGAGGGTCCAGGGAGTACCAGTGGCTGCAGCCCCACCCCCAGCCTGCCCAGCCCCTCCACCCCTACCTCCGGTTCCACCCCAGCCCTGCTCCGCCTCAGCCTGGAGGCTTCATGGCCTTCCTGACAGGGTGGAACGGGGTCTCCTACGCTGGGGTTTGTATAGACACAGCCGGGCACCCCGGGAGGCGGGGCTGGTGGGAGAGGCCTCCACCTCATCCTGTTTCATCTCCAGCTCTGGGTGCTGGGGGCTGCCCACCCTCCCCACCTGGGACACTGGGTTTTCCTCCCAAAGTTCTCCAAGCAAAGTCTGTCTGTGTTCCAGGGCGGTGATGGCTAGAGGACGCAAAGCCAAAATTAGCCCCAGACCCTCTCACAATCTGTGGCTGGGCCACCGGACCTCCCTCAGCAGTAGGGGGGTCACGGCCCGCTACTTGACATCCAGGTCAAGACCTGACACTGTGGAGGGTCAGGAGGGGTGAGCCAGGGCCCTGGGCCTCACACCCTGGGTGGGGCACCATCCCCAGGGAGGGTTGGGCAGCTGCCCCCGGCCCCCACCCCACCACCCAGTGTTGGCGCCCCAGTGGCCAAGGAGCCTGGGAACCACTGGAGGGTGGGGGTTGTGTGCTGGAGAACCCGGAAGTGGAGGAGCCGCGGGCGGCCCTGAGCCTGTGTCCCTTCAGAGCCCAGAGTCAGCCTGAGAGAGGCCCCAGTCCTGAGCCTGAAGCTCCAGAGGCTCCTGAGCCCTCCCCTTCTTTCCTTTGCAGAGGTGGGACCCTCCACAGGCTGGCCGGAGAATCCAGGACCCTGTGGACGCCATGGCTGGTGCCATCAGGAAGTAGCCGAGAACACAAAGGGCCTTTGTCCTGCCTGCCCTGCCCATCGAGCCCTCGGGCCAGCCAGGGCTGGAGGCTGGGTCCCCTCGGGCTGGCTCAGCCTGGGGGTGGCTTCTGCTGCCCTCCCAGGTCAGGCCTCCTGGCCCCTGGAGAGCCACGGCCCCTCACCGCCGTCCCTACCCAGTGCCTCCCACCCGGCTGCCATGACAGTGTCCTACCCGTGGGTGGACCAGGCCTGGACCTTCAGCCGCCACCCGCTCCCAGTGATTGGGACACTGCTGCAGCGCCTTTCGGGGGGGCCTGGTGTGGAGTGGCCCACACTAACCAGCTCATGCCCGCTGGCAGAGCCACCGCAGCCCTTTCTGTTGAGGGAGAGGCCTCAGGTGCCACCCACAATGCCCAGGGCCACTCACTTCCTTGGCAAGTAGGGGGTGCCAGCCTGTGCCCCCGAGGCTTGAGCCCTGCCCTGCCCCCCAAGAGACCTGTGCCAGGGAACCTCGTAGGCCTCCCCTCCCCAAGCCCTGCACCCAGGCAGTGCGGGCAGAGCTGGCATCAGCCTTCAGCCACTCTGTTAGCAGTGCCCCTTCCCCAGTTCAGGGCCTCGGAACTGGCCATCCACGGAGCTCAGAGGCACCCGAGGCTCCTTGGGCCGGGGTAGGGACTGGCCGGCTCGGGGTCCTCAGCAGCCACACCCAGGTCCATCTAGGATGAAAGCAGAGCAGTGGGAACCAGGTGACTGGGTCAAAAACAGGTGAGGGGCCTGGCACGGTGGCTCATGCTTGGAATCCCAGCACTCTGGGAAGCCAAGGCAGGCAAATCACCTGAAGTCGGGAGTTCGAGGCCAGCCTGGGCAAAAAGAAGAAACCCTGTCTCTACCAAAAATACAAAAATTAGCTGGGCGTGGTGACGGCACCTGTAGTCCCAGCTACTCGGGAGGCTGAGGCAGGAGAATCACTTGAACCCAGGAGGTGGAGGCTGCAGTGAGCCGAGATCGCACCACTGCACTCCAGCCGGGCCTAGGCGACAGACCAAGACTCCGTCTAAGAAAAATAAAAAGCATGTGAGAAAGTGTGCACAGGTCCGGCCGCTCCATCCCCACGGCCGATGCAGGTCATTTTCATGCTACTCGGGAATCAGGCAGGACGGTTCAGGGCCTGGGGTGTCACCAGGAGGCCAGGGGGCAGGTGTTCAGCCAGACACAAATATTCCTCCTGAAAGCCAGGGAGCCGCCCAGGGGATTTTATTATGGTGACGGGGGCATGCCCGGTGCCCGCCACTCTCCATGTCCACAGTAGCGAGGGTCAAGGGCCCCGGGCTGTTCAGGGCTGAACTCGGCGGCTCCTGGGCCAGGACACAGCTGCCCAGGTGGAGGAACCATGGACAGGGCCAGGGGCTTCCCTTTTCCCAGGGCTGGCCAGTTGCTGTCTCGCTGTTTCACCAGCTCCAGGTAGAGACACTTATTAACCTCCCGCAGAAAACTCGGGCCTTTCACCTTTCTGTTTTCTTTTCTGAGACAGGGTCTGACTCTGTCGCCCAGGCTGGAGGGCGGCAGTGCAATTGAGGTTCACTGCAGCCTCCACCTCCCAGGCTCAAGCAATCCTCCCGCGGGGGCCCACAGGCCTGCACCATCACAGCCGGCTAATTTTTACATTTTGTGTAGAGACGGAGTCTCACCATGTTGCCCAGGCTGGTCTCGAACTCCTGGGCTCAAGTGATCCCCCAGACTCAGCCTCCTAAAGTGCTGGGATGACAAGCGTGAGGCCACCGAGCCTGGAAGTTTGAACCTTTGAGGTCAGAGGGCAGACGGTGCTCCAGGCATTCCATCTGTGGGTGGAGCTTTGGAACGGATGGAGAAGGCGGGGTCAGGACCCCGGCACTCAGGGATGGTGGGAGGTACAGGGAGGAGAGAGGGGAGGGAGGAGGTGCCCAGCCCTCCGCTCACTGGAGGTCAGTGGAGGGTTGTTTCCTGCTCACCCTGGGCCTGATCTGGCTGGAGGCACTCAGGGGCCACCGTCATCCATGGGGCCTGGGCCTGCGTCCAAGGTGGGAGGCAGTGGGAGGACCCACGGCTCTGTGCAGCGTCCTGTGGGCATGGCCTCACCTGTGTGCTCTCTCTCCGTCAGAGCTGCCTCCAGCCTCCTGCAGACCAAGAGGGACCCAGGAAGAACCGCTCCTGGGACCTGGACAAAGCAGAGGCGTGTGCGTGAGCAGCGAGGACCAGACCACACGCGTCCTGACACCCGACCAGCTCCAGGCAGGTCCTGCCATGCAGGGCCCAAGGGCCACGCGGCGGGACGAGAGTGTGGCGTCGGGGTGAGAGCCCGAGACCGGGCTTGGGTCTTCTCCCACGCAATGCCTCAGTCTCCCCAGAAGACAAGGGCCCATCGGCCGGATGTGTCCTGCCCCCACCCCACCTCCCCCCACACAGACACTCGAGAGGGCATCCGAGTGGGCAGGGCCTGTTGGGGCGAGGACAGTGGGTCAGAGGCCAGTGGTGCCCCCAGGACCAGCTTCCAGAAGCCTGCCCAGGGCCAGGGTGAGCAGCGACTCAGGCCCCATGCCAGGGGCAGAGGCCAGAGCCAGAGTGAGCCTCCGGCCAGCCCAGCCCTGGCCTCATCTGTTGTAAAGACAGGGCACTCGCCCAGAGCTCCCCAGGCGGAGTGAGAAGAGTGCCAGGAGCCCCGGGGACCGGCCCTCGGTGATGAGGCTCCCAGCTGAGCTGCCAGAGCTCGTTATGGAAAATGGCGGGGTCTGCAGGGACCGCTCTGCTGGGTTGGACTAATTACAGGCCCTTCCGCTGGGAGCAGCGAGAAGCAAACACTTCTCGTGGGAGTCACTTCCCGGATGGGGCTGGGGCCCTGCCTTCCCCATCCCTGGCCCGTGTCCCCCAGACCTCCCAAGCTCCCAACAAGAAAACCTGCGCCCCCAGTCTAGGGGTTCCAAAGTGACCTCCAGAGCCCAGATGGGATGTTCCAGGGGCTGCTGTGGCCTCCGCTGTCCCCGCCCCGCAGGGAGGCTCCGTAAGGCACCCACATCCCTCCCTCACCCCCCAGCTGTGGCTCTGTGGGATCCCAGGGCCTCCTGTCCGTTGCGGGGGCTGGGGGCATGTAGCTCTCCGGAGCCCCTGGAGAGGAGACGGATCCTGAGAGCCACCTGGGCCTGCAGGGGTCCCCTCATTGTTCCAAAACTAGGGGCTGAGGGCCTGGAGCTAAGACAGGCAGGTGTGGCCCTGTCCTCTGTCTGCTAGAGGCCTCGGCCCCACCGACGGGCACCACGCCCCAGGGAGGGGACGGGCAGGCTGTGACCCTCACCCTGGGCCACCTCGCCCCCTTCTAAGGCAGGCTGGGAAGGAGTCCTGTGACGGGGATGGGGGAGGCGGTGGGGGAAGAGGCTGGAGTTGCCCGTGGCTGCCCCTGCCGCTGCCCCTGCCGCCCTCGCTCCACGCAGGCCCCACTGAAGCCTTCCCACCCTGGCTTTTGTTCAACCTCAGTGGGCCGGTGGCAAGGTGGGGCCAGGAAGGAGTGTGCAGGGGCCTGGGCCTGCGTCACCACCTGCCTCCTGCCCGCCTCCCGCCCGCCTCTGCCGGGCCTATGGGAGCCCAGGGGACACACCTGTCGGGAGCCAGGAGCGCAGATTGGCCGGCGGGAGCCCGCACCTGTGTGGGGCGGGGAGTGGCTCCTTGTAAGGCGAGCCGGCCAGCAGCTCTTCCCTCTCGAGGCCCCCACCTCGCAGCCTCCTCCCATTGTCCCCTCGCCCTCCACGCTCTCCCCGAGACAGGCGAGTTGTCCACCTGTGCAGGTCTAAACCGGCTTTTCCCTGAAGGGGAGGTAGGAAACTCGTCTCTGCTGGGTGGCCGCCGGGTGGGGGGTACCCCGACGCCCCAAGTCCGGACCCTGGCTAGGGACAGGCTGAGGCCGCGTGCCTGGCTCCTTGGATGGGGACGGATGGGGACTTGGGTCTCCCCCATCCCTTCCGAAGCCAGTTCACACCCACCCGGGCCTAGCACGGGGGAGGCGCAGGCCGCAGGGCTGGGCGGGAGCGTCCTCCGAGGCAGAACCTGTTGGGGCAGGTAAGGGCGGGTGGCAGGCAGCCAAGGCTCCGGGAGGCTGCTCCCTGCAGGGGAGGCCTGGCCTGGCCCCTCCGTGGCGGACTCGGGGCAAGAGCGCAGGTGACAGATGGGCAGCGGCCAGACTTACCAGCGTCCAGGGAGCTCCGGTCACTGCGGACACAGGCCAAGCGGTCCTTCCCCTCCGGGGAAAGCTGGGACCCTGCTGGGACGAGGCTGGGTTTCAGATTCGGAGCCATCTTGGGCCCACAGGCTGCATCTTCCGGGCACGGCGTGTGAGCTCTGGGCGTGGGGCATCCTCGGGCCATCAGCCTCGGGCAGGGCCTAGGCAGAGGGCAGGCTCCGAGAGGGCTCATGTTCTCACCACCTACCTGACAACAGGCCTTCTAGAAAGTTCTCTCCGAAAACAGCCAGCGTCGGCCTGAGGCACTGCATTCAGAGCAGGGAAGCTGTTGCCACCGAGGTGGGTACAGAGAAGGGTCCGGCTGGGCCTGAGGATGCCCGCGTCTCCCTTGGGCTCCCGAGTCTGCGGCGGGAAGGGCTTGTTCAGAGCCTGTGGGCAGTGAGATTGGTGCCCGGGGCCGTGGCTGGTCTGGTCCAGGTTGAGCTCAGCCGGGAGAAGGTGCAGGCGGTGCCCACGCTGTGACTGGGGTGGGGGTGCAGGAGCGGTGACCGTGGCCGTGAGTGAGGTCTGACCTACCGAGGCCCAGCCTTGAACTTGCCTCAGCGGCACCAGAAGGGGTTTCACAGCCCCTCGATGCTTTCTTAGTCTTAACATTTGGGAACTGACTGATGGTCGTGATGGGAGGGGAGGTGCATTGCTCTCGATGGACAAAGTTTTGGGGCCTGAGGAGCCGCCGCTTTAATTAATCCCTGTGAGCTCTTAGGCCTGTTCAGGCTGAGCATCTGGGGAAGGGGGTGTTGTGTTGTGTTTTTCTGGTAACCAGATGAAGAGTTTAAAAGCATCAGCAGCACATGCATTTGTGAGGACGCAAATCCGCCGTGAAATGTGCATGCAGTTCTCGGCCCCTTTGCAGACATTTTGGGCATTTGCAAACACTTATTTGCCAGATGAGTTTGTGAGAAGAGTTTCTAGTGTATTTAGGGAAAGATGAACCGGCCGAGGAGCCTGGCTTCTCCTCTGTGGGGCGGGTGGACGGACGCGCTCACAGCCGGCCCGAGCGGGCTGCGGGTGAAATGGCGGCTCTGTAGCTCCAGGACGCGGAGGGGAGAGCCTGAGCTTGGCGAGGCTGAGCCCCGCACCCCCGCCCCCTCGGCCGCGGGCTCCCCGGCTCGGCTCGGCTGCGCCCAGGCTGGGGAGGGTTGGGTTTCAGGCTTTGTTCTCCGAGGCCTCACCATTGATTAAGCCCGTCGGGCAGGTTAACCAACGAGGTAACCGCATTCCTCACCGGCGCTCCCACCCCACCCCGGCCGGAGCAGGTGGGACCGGGCCAGGCGCGGGCAGGGCGGCCAGGTCAGCCGGGGGCGCCTCCAGGGGCACGTGCTCTGCAGAGAGCCCCTCGGTGGGGCGGCCCTGGGCCTCCTGACTCACTCCTCGATTTTCCCCAGCTGGGTCTGGCCCGCGGTGATGATTAACCCGCTGGCTCCACTTCCTGGAGAGTCCACCAAGGAAGTGCCGCATGGGGCCCTCGGGAAACCGGGAGCCTCGTTTTTGCTTCTCACTTCTTGACCTGTGGCCACGGTAAGACTAGGCCGTGGATGCCTCACCCCTCACCCCTGCCGGGCACAGCCCTGCGCAGCCCCAGGTCCCCGGGGCCAGCCCTGCAGCCGACCACCTGCCTCCACCCTAGCCCTGGAGCCAGGGTCAGCCTCTCCGTCACCCAGCTGCTGGCTGGCTTTACAGCTTCTGCCTCAGGAGGAGCCTGGGAACCCTCCCTCCCGCCTGCCCCGTGGCTCTGTCCCTGGGTCCCGGTGAGAACTCGATGGCTGAGAAGCCTGGGGTGACCAGGCCAGCTGAGGCATCCCTGAGGGGGCTGGAGACACCACCCCGGGCCCTGAGCCCGGCCTTGGGAGGCCGTCCATCCTCCCGGTGGGCTGGGGACGACGTCTGGCCCCAGCTGCAAGGGACAAGCGCCCGGTCCCTGCCACCCTCCCCATGTGAACTGGCGGCCAGGAAAAGAGCTGAAATTCAACTCTGCTCTTCGTGGGAAGTCTTGGTTTCCCTTAGCTCAGAAGACAGGTGAAAGGTGTTCCTGAAGCATTGATTTTATGGGATCGGTGGCGGTGGCCCGTGAGGTGAGGGAAGGCTGATAGGCCAGGCCAGGGCAGGGGGCCTGGTGTGGGGTCTCAGGGTCCGGTGTGAGAAGGGGCCCATCCGTCTCTACCCGCCGGGGTTCCAGGGGCTCAGGTCCTGGGAGATGCCTTTGGAGGAAGATTCTGGGGACCTGTGGACCCGCAGCAGGTGGGGGGCGGGCAGACGGGGATCAGCCCAGGATCTGCGCCCCCCTCCACCACAGCCTCTGTGGGTGGAAGGTGCCAGAAAACTTGAAGAGCGGCTCTGGCCAGCTCTCCCGCCTAGTCATCACCTGGGCGGGGGCAGAGAAGGGGTGGGAAGGAGGGCAGGGAGCCTGGCCTGCAGGTCTGGCCTGAGGGCTGAATCTCCCTCAGGCCCTGCATGTTCCTGGAATAGGCACCTACGGTCTCTGGGCTCCAGGCAGGGCCTGAGCCAGGAGAGGCCACAGGGCTGCCCATCCCCTCCCCAACTGCAGAGGCGGCCCAGTCCCCCAGCACCCAGGGCCTGGCTACCTGTGTCTCCCTCTGCGCCCCTAGGTCAGACCCCAGACTAGCAGACACAAACCACAGAGCCGGCCAGACACAGCCAGGAGCCTCCCCCTCCTGTGTCCCCACACCTGTGCCCCCCGACCCCTTGCCACCTGCAACCCCCGAACCCCCACCCTTACGTACCCTGTCTACACCCCATCTGCAAACCCCTGCACCCTGCCTGCCCCCGCCCAGCATCCCCCGCACCCCCACACCCCGCCTGCAGTCCTATCTGCTCCTCCATCTGCACCCTCACCACCTGCACCACCGGCAGCCTCCTGCACCCCTGCACCTCCTCCACTCCCTGCCCTCAGATGCCGTGCAGTGAGCAGCGCAGCATGGGAGAGGGGTCTCCAGGTGGGACAGGCCATCCTGTCTCAAGAGCCTGACAGAAAAGAAGGGGCTGGGCAGGGAAGCACCTGCTGGAGACAGAGGCCCTTGCCCCCACCTCAGACAGGCAGCACGCAGGGTCCCGGGGGCTGGGGCTGCTGTCCAGGCCTTCCTGTGGGACCACCTGAGGGAGGGTCCCCGTAGATGGGGCCAGCAGAGGCCTGTGTCCGCCCCACTCTGAACTGACCCTCGGTCCCCAGGTGCCCACCCCAGGTGCCCACCCCAGGCCTCAAAGCCGGTGGCTGCTGGACTCCGGGTGGGCAGTCACCCTGTGTGCCCAGCCTTTCTGGCTTAGCCCCCAGAGTGGCTGAGGCCGTGGTGCACGGGACGCTCACCCTGGCCCCTGCCCTCCTGAGTGCCCGAGGAGGATGAGGCCCCCCAGCTACTGAGCTCCCCCAGTGAGTCCCAGACAGCCCCCAGCCGGGCAGCCCCCAGACAGCTCGGGCAGCCGTGGCCATCTTACTGGGCAGCATTGGATGGAGTCAGGTCTCTAATACTGCCTGGTAATGATGACGGCGGGGTCCTGCCAGCAGCGACCGGTGACCCTCCCGGGCCCCCTGGGCTTCCCACCCAGTCCACACTCCCCTCCCTACAGCCCGCTCAGCAGACCCAACTCCATGCAGCCCAGATGGCTCTGGGGAGAGTGATGGGGGAGTGACCTTGGGAAGGGGTCTGGGCCCCCCGAGTCTCCGAGCCCCCAGAAAGCAAGGCTTCCTGCAGCCGCACCCAGGGCACCCCACAGCCATCTGGGGATTAGGACACTCAGGTGCCGCCGCCACACCCAGCAGGTGCGGGCTGAACGGGGCTCAACAAGGGGTTCAGGAGGGTAAGGCCCAGCCTGGGGCCACGTGGAGCCCAGAGGCCTCGAGGAAGCTGCCCACCAGCCACCTTTTCTTCCATGGACGGGGTGGGCCACGCCGAGCAGACCAGCTCTGCACCTTGGTCCTGGGTCAGCGGCCCCAAGTCCCTTAGCCTGGAGGAAACGGGGAGGGTGGGCCTGTGCAGCCTCAGAGTCTCGGCCCCTGAGCACGCTCCGCCAGCCGCTGTCCGGTACCGGCCCCACCCTGGCTGCTCCCCAGCGGGGGCTTCCCTGGACTCCACAGCGGCTCCTGCCAGCCACTGGGGCCCCTGTGGGCATCTTACCAGACAGTGCTGGATTTCCCAGCTTGACTCTAACACTGTCTGGTAACGATGTTCAAAGGTGACCCACCGCTCGCCGGGGACCCCACCGATGCACGTGCACATCCAGAGCTCCCTCACCAGAGATGTAGGGGGCGGCTGAGCCGGGCAGTGGAGGGCCTTTGTCAGCTCCAAAGTCCCATACCCAGGGGAAGGCTGGCCTCTGCCCAGGGTGCCCTGGGTCACTCATGCCCAGGCTGGGTCTGACACCATGAGCGGCTGAGCCTCCCCCACCCCAGGATCCCCCAGGCTGGGCTTTGGGGTGACCCAGCTCCAGGAAAGGCCCTAGGGCAAGGATGCCAGGGCTGGAGAGGTAAAAGGAGTGGGGGCCTCCCTCCTTCCCGAGGTCCGGGCTCCGGCTCCAGCTCCGTGGAGGGTCTGCGGGGCACACAGGAAGGACAAGGTAGGCTCAGATTCTCAAGATCAACGACGCAGGAGTGTGGGACGCTCGGTGCCGTGACCTGGTGCAGGGTGAGGGGTCTCAATTCTTCCCCCATCAACAAGAACGGGAACTTTGTCCGAAACCCAGGAAGCCAGGATCACCCACCGTTTAATCGTTTGGATCTGCAGCCAGGGCGCCTGAAACCACACCCAACACTAGGCCCCAGCCTGGGGAGGGGGCGGCTGCCCTGGTCTCTCCGTTACTCATTAACCTGACGGAGTGTCAGGGAGCCAGCGAGGGACTGCGGGAGCCTTTGCCAAGAGCAGGGCCAGGGTGACCAGATGGCTCTCAACACCCCACGTGGCCGGGCTGGGGCCAGGTGCCAGGATGAGACTGTCAGGGAAGCGCCTGGGGGGCTCCTTCCGCAGATCCAGGAGGGATGGGGCAGGTGGGGGGCACCTCCGGGCCTTCCCTCCACAGACCCCGCAGATACCAGCCTAGGACCCGGAGGCCGCCGACACCACCGCCGGGGGATGAACGTCTTACCAGACACAGTTAGACCTGCCCTCTGTCTAATACTGTCTGGTAAAACCGTCCATCCGCGGCCTGATCGCCGCTGGAGGAGGGAGCTGCCTGCCGGGGGCCTAT
>CM052659.1:262314-273650 GCA_028533165.1 Leontopithecus rosalia
TGCGTGTGCTCGTGGGTACACGTGAGTGCGTTTGCTCGTGTGTACATGCAGTGTGCGTGTGCTCGTGGGTACATGTGAGTGCGTGTGCTCGTGGGTACATGCAGTGTGCGTGTGCTCGTGGGTACATATGAGTGCGTGTGCTCGTGGGTACATGTGAGTGCGTGTGGTCGTGGGTACATGCAGTGAGTGCGTGTGCTCGTGGGTACATGTGAGTGCGTGTGTTCGTGGGTACATGCAGTGAGTCTGCCATGTGCTCGTGGGTACACGTGAAGGTGAGTGAGCTGTGTGCTTGTGGGTACATGTGAATCTGCACACGTGTCTGCATCACACCCATTGTGTATGTGCATGTGCACGTGTGTCCTGACCCTGTATCCCAACATGGGTGGTGGTGGCTGTGAGGAGGGAAAAAGCCATTGCTGGCCCAGGCACTGCCCAGGGGTCGGGTGGGGAGCGGGTGAGCCGTGCCCGGCGGCTCTCAGCACACTCACACCATCATGGCGGTTATGCCGTTAGCTCCTGCAGAGAATCTGAGGCCGTGAGTCTGGTGGGGCTCTGCCTGATACTCTGAAGGCCACGTGAGGCGGGGTTTCCCAGGGAGAGGGAACCGCCTGTGTCTGAGGGCCTGGCCCTAGGGTCTGGGGTCTGCTGAGACAACTGTGTGGCCACCAGGTGGTCACTGGAAGCCGTTAGGTCCCAGGGAGAGGCTCTTCCTTGTGTCAGGGGTGCGGCTGTTGGCCTGCAGGGCATCCTCAGCCCTGGCTGGGTCCGAGCTGGTGCCTCTGTGTGAAGAGGGTGGAGCGAGGTGGGGCCTGGCACCTGGGTTAAGGGCAGGCAATAGAAGAGCGCGCCTCCTTGCACAGGGCCAGTTCCGGGAGAGCCGTCCGGGCAGCGTCCTGCTAGTGCCGTGGTGGCCGCTCTCCTGGGGCTCTGTGCCCTTACGCGTCACGCTCGCTTTCTGGTTTGGTTTGGGGGCTTTGCGGGGAGTCTGAGGAGGTGCCTGCCTGTTCCATCCCCGCTCTGGTTTGTGGGGTGGTGTCTCTGCTGTCCTGCATAGCACCTGGGTCCCCCACGGGACTGGTGATGTGATATGCGGCTGTTCCTGGCAGGCTGGGCGTGTCTTACACCTTTATGTTTTGTGCCTACTCAGCCTGTCGGACGTTTCCTTACCAGAGGCTGACGTCAAACCACCTCTTAACCTCTCTTTTTTCGTAAGACTGTCTTCTCTTACCCAGCCTGGAGTGCAGTGGCGCAATCTCGGCTCACTGCGGCCGTAACTTCCTGGGCTCAGGTGAGCCTCCCACCTCAGCCTCCCAGGTAGCTGGGACCACAGGCTCCCACCACCGTGCCTGGCTAATTTTTTATTTTTTTTATACAGACAGACTTAGCCATGTTGGCCAGGCTGGTCTCAAACTCCTGGCTTCAAGTGATCCGCCCACCTCAGCCTCCCAAAGTGCTGGGATTGCAGGTGTGAGCCACTGCACTAGGCTTAACCTCTTTCTTTTTTTAGTTTTTAACTTGTTATTGTTTTGGAGAGAGGGTCTCACTTTTGCCCAGGCTGCAGTGCAGTGGCACGATGTCAGCTCGCTGTAATCACATCCTGGGCTCAATCTATCCTCCTAGGAGAATTTAAAAAATTAAGTTGTAAGACATGTTCTTGCAAGGAATGGCCCCATATCATGTGACCAGCCCCCATAGGGGGCAGCCTCCTGAGTAACTGGGACCACCAGTTGGTGCCACCAGGCCTAGCTGATTTAAAAATATGTATTTTTTGTAGACATGGTCTACAAAAATGAGGTCTCCCCATGTCACCTAGGCAGGTCTCCAACTCTTCGGGTTTGAGAGGGTTTAAGTAACCTGCCGCCTCGACCTCCCCCTGTCCTGGGGTGTGGGTGTGAGTGACCCCCTGCCTTGGCCTCCCTGTCTTGGGATTGCAGGCTCGAGCTCCTGCCTGCCCTTGTCCTTCTAGAATGACGGAGACTTTTCAAGCCTGTCGGCTCTGCCTGCCCCCTTCCAGTTCGTGTGCTCATCTGGAGTTTGGTCCTGTCCTTTCTAAATCATACACATTAGACGTTAAAAAGACCAAAACTTAGAGACAGGATCTCCCTGTTTGCCCAGGCTGGCCTCAAGCCCCTGGCTAAGCGATCTACCCGCCTCGGCCTCCCAGGTGCTGGGAGCCCGTCCCCGGCCAAACTGAACAGTGGTGTTTCCTTTCTAAAGAGTGGTTCCCATTTTCCTCACTGCGCCCAATTGGTGCCTCTGCCCTGGGCCCTGCGTTTCACCTTTGTCCCGCGGGTGAGCTCTGCGCAACAAGTCCAGCCTGCTGGCGATTTGCCAGGTGGGAGGCCCGGGCCTGCACTGGCACCCCGACTCCTGTCGTGTCTGTGTTTCCTGGGTGCCATTTTATTTGGGTCTCTTCTGCCCAGGACACGTCCCACCTGGACCTAGAGCTTCGTGGCATCTCTGTGAAGCTGCCGTCTACCTTTGGGGCTCAGCAGAGGTGTATTTAGAATTTGCTCTGCATTCTGAGGGTCCTCGTGTACCCTGAGGTGCCCATCCCTGCTCAACCATGTCTGATCCGCCTTTGCCTCCCCGACCTTAGGCTGCTTAGGACCCCCTTAGCCCTTCGGCTGTTTGGCTTCTGGATCAGGAAGAGCAGCTGCCGGGTCCTGGAGGGAGGTGCTGGGAAGCCCTGGCAGGTGCTGCCCCAACCCCCATGACCTCCGACACCTCCCCTGCGACCTCCCACCCCTCCCCTGCATTGATCCTTCAAAGGCCACGTATGGCCCACGCATGAGTCCTGGGCTGCTGTCCTCGTGATTCTGGAGGCTGTGGTGAAGGCGTGGCAGGCGGGCATCACCCCGTCTCCTGCCTCCATCCACTGCCTCTCTCGGGGTCTGTGTCCTCTTCCCACAGGGACAGTGGTCATTGATCCTCCCTGATCCAGGACGGTCTCTCCAGATCCCTCACTAACAGCGGCAGCAGAGACCCAGCTTGTGGTGGGAGCTGGGACCCGCGGTGTCTCCGGGGCCGAGGTGGGGGCTGGGGCTGAGTGACTATGAGAATCCTGTGCTGGAGAGGTGCCTCCCGGCTAGCCTGTTCCAGGCGTCTGTGCTGCCCCGTCCTGGTGGGTCAGTTCGGCCCTGTCCATCCATCCCAGGAGCTGTCTTCCTTTAAGTGAACTTGTCACATAGAAGGAGGTTGTTCAGAGAAGGGTAAGATGTGATGGCAGCTGGGCCTTGTCCTCTGCAGTGACCGCCACACAGAGCTTGCTGGGTTTGTAGCCAGGCCTCCCTCGCTGGGCTGAGCCACTGACCATGGTGAGGCTGTGTTTCTGCCCTGGAGACCGAGACAGGCCCTGGGGTGAGAGGGGATGGGGCTGAGTGAGCACAGCAGGAGAGCAAGGGCCACACACACAGAGGCTGCGCCACATCCCAGCCGGGAGGTTCCCGCGATGCTCTGATTAGCCCCATCTCAGTCATTTCTAGAAACTTTTCCTGCCTGTGACGTCACAGGGGAAGGAAATGGAAGAGGGCGCTGAGTCCTTCCCCCTTTGGTGGGTGCATGCCTCAGCCTCCAGGGTGATTCCACTCCTCTTGGGGGCAGCTGCAGGTGTGGGGGATGGGGCCCTGGCCCATCCTGAGGGCTGCCAGGCCTGAAGGGGTCTGAGCTATGGCCGGGGGGGTCTGGGCCGCGGGGAGGTTCTGGACCATGTCTTGGGAGGTCCGGGTTGTGGGGGGTCCAGGCCATGTATTGGGGTGTCTGGGCTGGTTTGGGGGGTCTGGGATGTGTAGCGGGTCCAGGCCATATCTTGAGGGTCCAGATTCTGTCTTGAGGGTCTGCGCTGTGTCCATGGGGGATCAGGGCCATCTGTGAATTAGGGGATCTGGTGTGGGGGATCAGGGTGTCTTGGGAGTCTGGGCTGTGTGTTTGGAGGCCTGGGTTATACCTTGGAAGGTCTAGGCAGTGTCTTTGGGGATCTGGCCTGTGGGGGGTCTGGGTTGTGTCTTGGGGGCCCAGGCTATGTTTGGGGAGCCTGTGAATCCTGGAGGGTGGGGCTCCGGTCTCATGGGCAGCTGTGTCCCGGGTATTGGCCCTTGAGTTCAGGCAGCACCTCGGAACTGTCTGGATTTGCGTGCTGGCATCTGTCTGCCTCGATGCCCACAGGCTGTGCCCCTCTCAGCACAGGAAGTCCTGGAGAACCTGAAGGACCGCTGGTACCAGGCAGACAGCCCCCCCGCAGACCTGCTGCTGACGGAGCAAGAGTTCCTGTCGTTCCTCCACCCTGAGCACAGCCGGGGCATGCTCAGGTTCATGGTGAAGGAGATCGTCCGGGACCTGGGTGAGGCAGGGCCCAGCCTCACCAGTCACCCCGGTGGCTGACTGCAGGGGCCGGGCATGGTGGGAGGTCGGGGCGGGTCCTGCGGGAGCCTCCGCCCGGCTGTGAGCTGACCCACTCCTGCCTCACAGACCAGGACGGCGACAAGCAGCTCTCTCTGCCCGAGTTCATCTCCCTGCCTGTGGGCACCGTGGAGAACCAGCAGGGCCAGGACATCGATGACAACTGGGTGAGAGACAGAAAGAAGGAGTTTGAGGAGCTCATCGACTCTGACCATGATGGCATTGTGACCGCGGAGGAGCTGGAGGTGAGTCCTGCGCAGCTGTCCAAGCTGGCCCACAAGCTCTGCACCTGGGCACCTGGGACAGGAGGCCGTGAGGAGGCCGTGCTGGAGGCTGTGCGGAGGCCCTGCTGGAGGCTGTGCTGGTGGCTCTGTGGAGGCCGTGTGGAGGCCGTGCTGGTGGCTCTGTGGAGGCCGTGCTGGTGGCTCTGGAGGCCGTACTGGTGGCTCTGTGGAGGCTGTGCTGGTGGCTCTGTGGAGGCCGTGCTGGTGGCTCTGTGGAGGCTGTGCTGGTGGCTCTGGAGGCCGTGCTGGTGGCTCTGTGGAGGCCGTGCTGGTGGCTCTGTGGAGGCCGTGCTGGTGGCTCTGTGGAGGCCGTGCTGGTGGCTCTGGAGGCCGTGCTGGTGGCTCTGTGTAGGCCGTGCTGGTGGCTCTGTGGAGGCCGTGCTGGTGGCTCTGGAGGCTGTTCTGGTGGCTCTGTGCAGGCCGTGCTGGTGGCTCTGTGCAGGCCGTGCTGGTGGCTCTGTGGAGGCCGTGTGGAGGCCGTGCTGGTGGCTCTGTGGAGGCCGTGCTGGTGGCCGACCTGAGACTCTGCCATCACTTAGGTGTTTGCTCAGCGACATCCGTGGCGTGGGCTCCCACAAAGGCCCCCAGGCTGTGTGGCAGTTGTTGGCGTTTAGGCTCAGATGAGAGACGGGAGCCTGGCTGGGCTCCATCCTCATCCTCTCTCCGGGGGCATCAGGGTTCCCACAGCCGCTTTTTAACAGGACCACAGGGGAGACTGGTGCTGGGCCCAGCTCCGGGGCAGGTGGGCGGGGCGGCCTCTGCCACTTTGCTGGAATTTACCACCTTCCTCTGAAGCATTTTCACTGGTACGCGTAGGTGCCATGCGGGGCTTGTTTTTCTCCCACTGCTGAGTGAGTCATCTTGTTTTCATGTAGAAAATCCTCTGATCCCTGCTGGTAGCCAGTGTCAGGTCAGGTCAGGGATCCTTCAGAACTGGGGTCCTGGCTTGTGCGGCCCCTGTGCCCCGTGACCCCTGCCGGCCCCGGGCAGGCCCTCCAGGTCCCTTGGCTTCTCCCCACTCTGTGCCTTTCTCATATGTGCCGTCTTTGAGAACCTTCCAGAATGTGCCCACATTCCCACTGCAGCCAGTGGGCATCTCTTAAGAGCCACTTTGCGTTGGTGGCTTCAGAGCTTGGGTCCAGCTGCTCCTCCCCTGAGTACAGCCTGCAGGGCGTCCTGGGTGGGACCAGCGCTGGGAGGGTAGAAAGGTGGCCCCTTACCCGTGCCCCGCTGGCCTGTGCCCCGCCGACCCGCGCCCCACCGACCTGTGCCCTGCTGACCCGCACCCTGCTGACCTGTGCCCCGCCGACCCATGCCCTGCTGGCCCGTGCCCCGCTGACCCGCGCCCGGCTCTCCTGCAGAGCTACATGGACCCCATGAATGAGTACAATGCCCTAAACGAGGCCAAGCAGATGATTGCCGTCGCCGACGAGAACCAGAACCAGCACCTGGAGCCCGAGGAGGTGCTGAAGTACAGCGAGTTCTTCACGGGCAGCAAGCTGGTGGACTACGCGCGCAGCGTGCACGAGGAGTTCTGACCGCCCGCCCGAGCTGCCCTTCGCGCCCACCAGGGTGGCTGTCGGTGATTCTGCGCTCGGTGCTGTTCCAGGCTCCAGCTCCTCCGTCCTGACCCCCGACCACGGCTGGTCCCAGCGGGTGGAAGACGCGTCCGCTCCGCAGTGCCTGCCCCCGAGACGCCCCTGCTGGGATGCGGCCGGGCGCAGGGCCTCGAAATCGCCGCGTCTCACTTCTGAGAACCTGATCTTGCTCTAGTCATTCTGCCGAAGGCGCTGGCGGCATCGAGGCCGGAACGTCTGGGCCGGGCCCCTCACGGGGCCGCCGCTCCGTGGGAAAGAACACAGCTCCTCCATTTCCTTGAAAACTGAACGATTAATAAAAATAGATGAAACTTGGCTGGAAATGAGTAGCCAGGAGGTTGAGAGAAGGGTGCCTGGTCTTTCCCGGCCTGGGTGTCAGAGCCTCCCGGGTCCCAGTGCTGCCGCCAGGAAAATGCAAATATTCGTTGTGATGAGACCCACCCTGATTCACGCTAAACGTAGTTGCCTTTTTTGGTCAGCTTCATTCTTTGGGTGTGAAACAAAACACAACAGCAGCTTGGCACATTTGCGGTCACAGTTTCCACTCCAGCGCTGCAGGCCTGTGCTGGGTCACGGAGGGGGCTGGAGGTCGTGGCGGGTTCCAGGTGGTTCTCCTGGCAGGTGGGGATGGCAGGGGCCCTAGGAGGATGGAGGGCTATGTGTGTGAGTGAGCAGGGGTCCCGGGGCAGGTCAGCGGTGCTGTGTGTGTGAGTGAGTGGGGGTCCTGGGGCAGGTGGGCGGTGCTGTGTGTGAGTGAGTGGGGGTCCCGGGGCAGGTGGGTGGCGCTGTGTGTGTGAGTGGGGGTCCCAGGAGCAGGTGGGTGGCACTGTGTGTGTGAGTGAGCAGGGGTCCTGGGAGCAGGTGACTGGCGCTGTGTGAGCGGGGGTCCTGGGGGCAGGTGAGTGGCACTGTGTGTAAGTGAGAGGGCGTGCTGGGGCAGCAGACAGGCTCATTGAGTTTGGACATTTAAAACAGGAGCCAGAGCCCCTTTGAGTCACTGGGGTAGTTTTGGGTGGAGAAAGAAACGCCCAGAATGTCAAGGCCACCACCGGGGCGTGCAGATGGGCAGGCTCAGCCCCAGGAGGGGCAGAGCATGGGGCACGTTGGACAGCTGGTAGGGACCCCATCTGGCATGTGGGGGCCCAGGCTCTGTCCTGCCTCTCCAGGCAGGAGCTCGGGATGCCAGGAGTGCCCCTTACTCTGCCCTTTGGTGCCCCTGTGACTGGCCTCTGCCCAGAGGCCCCTGCAGGGCCGAGAACGCAGGCTGGCACCTAGGTTGGGTCCCAGGCAAACGAGATTCACAGAGCCATAGCTAGGGCAGGTGGTGGGAGGAAGGTCCCCGGCCCTGCTCAGAGGCACTGCAATTCCCTGCGGTGGCCTGGACTCTGCCCTTCCCCACCCGTGACCCCAGGCCTGAGTCAGGGGCCATCATGGCAGCATTCGACGTCCTGTGCTGAGGGCCACACACCTGGAGGCGGGAGGTATTCGCTGACGCCACCCCAGGCTGGGCATGAGGGCAGGGGCACAGCTTGGTGTGTGGCGGCACCTGGCCCTGCAGAGGCCCCAGCCAGCTCCAGGCTGGTACCCGAGGAGCAGGGGTCTCTCATGGGCTGGCCTGGGCTGCCGTGACACCATGTGCAGAGTGGGGAGGTCCAAGCTGCAGGCTGCCTTGCAGAGCTCGGGGGTCCTGAGCTCTGGGTTGGTGTCCAGCCTCCTGTGGCCGCTGCACACCGGGTTCCGTGGACATGGTGGAGCTTTCTCCTGCCAGCGCCTCGGACCTATGACCTTTAACCCCAGGACAAGGAGACCTGACCTCCCTGGGCAGCTTCCAGCAGGAGGGGCGGAACCCCCTCTAGGGGGGTGCCCTCCATGGGGGACAGGCCCTGCTCAACACACCTGTGGGCAGACGTGGCCACTCAGGACCCAGGGGAGGCGTGTTGCCGCCACCACACCCAGCTCACCTCAGCCTCCAAGAGCCCAGTTGCAAATGTAAGCTTTTTCTCACTGTCAGTGGGAAACCCATGTGAACACTGGGTAGAACTGTCCAGAAAATGCCAGAACTTTCCTCCTCTGCCCACTTGGGGTGTGGGCATGCACACACACGCACGGCCTGTGTACTCTGAGCCCTTCCAGGATCCTATTTGAGGAGACCGAGTGAGGGACCCTCAGTCTGAGGGCAGGTGGCCTCTCCCTCCACTCCCTCCCCCTCCAGGCCCTGCAGGCTCCATGGCTGGGAGTTTCCCTACAGGTGGGCCTGGGGCAGGCAGCTGCTTCCTGTGCTCCTGGGAGGGGAGGGGATTTCCAGCCCCCTCCCTACTGCTCCGTCCCCCAGAGGCCCCTCTCCACTTGCAACTTTAAAAATGAACTTTTGGATGATTGCCGGCTCATCACAGTTATTTGAAAGGTGCAGAAGGGCCCAGAGAGCCCCCAGCCCTGCACCTGCTCCCCGGCTCTCCAGCCGTTCCCTTCCTGTGGGCAACCTGTGGAACCCAGGAGCTGTCTGCCTAGAAACCTGCTGTGTGCCTGTGTGTGCACAGGAGCATGCCTGTGCCTGTGAGTATGCCAGGCCAGCCGGGACCCACCCGTCTCGACACAGGCACGTGGGGGTCAGGGCTTCCACACAGGGATGTCGGGGCACAATTTGGCTGTAAGCACCTGCTGTGCTCAGGCGCACTCCGTGTGGGCCCTGGTGGTGGCCGTTTTCATTTTTTTTTTTGAGACGGAGTCTTGCTCTGTCACCTAGACAAATCTCGGCTTTGCACCCTCCACCTCCTGGGTTCAAGCAATTCTCTTGCCTCAGCCTCCGAGGAGTTGGGATTACAGGCGCCCGCCACCACGCCTGGATAATTTTTGTAGTTTTAGTAGAGACGGGGTTTCACCATGTTGGCCAGGCTGGTCTCGAGCTCCTGACCTCAGGTGATCTGCCCCTCTTGCCACCCAAAGTGCTGGGATTGCAGGTGTGTCATCCCAGGCCAGTGTGTCTGTGTCACCATGGCCATGGCCATTGCTGCTCAGAGCTAGTCTTGGGCACTCAGTGGGTCACATGCTCCAGTGCCCAGACAATGCCACAGCCCCAAAGGTCCAGACTGAAGGGGCCTCTCTTCTGGCTCAGTGCTGCCTCAGTTCACCCATGTGCTCCATCAACCTTTGTGCTGAGGGTTAGGCCACAGGCCAGGCCCTACTGTGCCCTGGGGTCTGAACGTGGTGGTCTTGGGCGGAAGAGGGCAGAAGGCAGAAGCCAACGGGGTCCCCGGCTGGCCTGCCACCTTCCTCCTCCCCTTCCTTTGCCCTCTTCCCCCCTCCCCTTCCCTCGCCTCACCTCCACAGTCCTTATAGCCACAACCCGCAAGGAAAAACCCAGACTTTGGCGAGAGCGGAGACGAGGATGTGCGTGGGGGCGCGGCGACGGGTCCCGGGGCCCTGGGAGGCGGCTCTGCTCCTCCTGGGCCTGGTGCTGAGCGCCGCGGGGCTCCACTGTGTCGGGGACACCTACCCCAGCGGCGGCCGGTGCTGTGATGAATGCAGGCCAGGTGAGGGGGTGCCACGCACACGGGGTGGGGGTCGGCTCGGGCCAGCCAGGAGGCTGGTCCTGGGGAGGGGCGGGCAAGGGGCTGGCCAAACCCGACAGAGGACACGCCTGGGGAGTCCATGGGTGCACGCCTGGGGCTGAGGGGGCCGGACAGCTGCCTAATACGACGGCCTCTGCCACAGGCTACGGGATGGTGAGCCGCTGCAGCCGCACCCAGAACTCCGTGTGCCGCCCGTGTGAGCCCGGCTACTACAGTGACGCGGTCAGCGCCAAACCCTGCAAGGCCTGCACGCGCTGTAACCTCCGTGAGTGAGCCACGCCTGCCACAGCCCAGCGGGGCGCCCACGTGCCCACAGCCCCCAGCGGGGTGCCCACCTGCCCACAGCCCCCAGTGGGGCGCCCACCCGCCCACAGCCCCCCAGACGGGGCACCTACCCGCCCACAGCCCCTCAGACGGGGCTCCCACCCGCCACAGCCCCCCAGACAGATGGGGTGGTTCCCACCTTCCCACAGCCCCAGATGGGGCTCCCACCCACCACAGCCCACTCAGACGGGGCTCCCATCTGCTCACAACCCACCCAGATGGGGCTCCCACCTGCCCACAGCCCCAGACGGGGATCCCACCCGCCACAGCCCACCCAGACGGGGATCCCACCTGTCCACTGCCCCAGACGGGGCTCCCACCTGCCCACAACCCACCCAGACGGAGATCCCACCTGCCCACAGCCTACCCAGATGGGGCTCCCACCTGCCCACAGCCCACCTAGCACAGGGGTGGCAGCCACATTCCCACACGGCAGTGGGGGCTCCACAGCCTCAGAAACAAACTTCAAACCACAGCAGGGTCTGTGCCACCCCCAGGGGTCCTTCCAGGAGCTGAGGCATCTCCCCGGGGCACACCCCTCCTCCTGGGGCCCCAGACTTGGCCAAGCCACGTGGAATCGGGAAGCCCATGTTGGCCACGTGGCCTGGCCCTGCTGTCCTGAGCACTGAGGCTGGAGCTGGTGGATGGGTAGGGAAGGGGACTGGGACTGCACAGAACCAACCCAGGCTGTGGCCAGGAAGGTTTGGTCCAAGAGCCTTGGGGGCTGTAGGGGCTCCATGCCTCACCTCTGGGGAGGTCACAGACCCCTGGCCGTGGCCTTGGTGCAGTGGGAAGGCCATGCTGTCCTCCTGTGCCCATGCTTCCTGGGGACCCTGTCCACAGCCCCCACCTGACGACCCCCCATCCGGCCCCTGCTCAGGAAGTGGCAGTGAGCGGAAGCAGAAGTGCACAGCCACTCAGGATGCCGTTTGCCGCTGCCGGCCGGGCACCCAGCCCGTGCACAGCTACAAGCTTGGAGTTGGTGAGCTGCTGGCTGCGCCGGCTGGTGGGGTGTGCACAGCAGTGTCGGTGATACAGATGGGGCATGGGCTGCAGGGACCTGGCCCCACCCGTGCCTCCTCCAGTATCGCCAGGACTGGGCTCCCAGATCAGGGCCCGTGGGACGTGAGCAGGGAGGGCTTCCAGAGGCCAAGCCCCAGCAC
>CM052659.1:283899-366201 GCA_028533165.1 Leontopithecus rosalia
GGCTCAAGCCTGTAATCCCAGCACTTTGGGAGGCCGAGGCGGGTGGATCACAAGGTCAACAGATCGAGACCATCCTGGTCAACATAGTGAAACCCCGTCTCTACTAAAGATAAAAAAATTAGCTGGGCCCGGTGGCGCGTGACTGTAATCCCAGCTACTCGGGAGGCTGAGGCGGGAGAATTGCCTGAACCCAGGAGGCGGAGGTTGCGGTGAGCCGAGATCGCACCATTGCACTCCAGCCTGGGTAACAAGAGCGAAACTCCGTCTCAAAAAAAAAAAAGAAAGAGTAAAAATCCCATTTGCAACCACTTCTGACAATGGAAATGTAGTGTTTTTCAACCTACGACATTAAATTTTAAATTAGAACAAAGCCTGCTCTGGGCTGACCCTCCCATCCGTGCGGTGGTGAACGGGTGCAGAGGACACGTGGGCTGACGGCTGGACCTGGACCTGGGGCGGCGGCTGGGGGCTAACAGCCGGGGTAGCTGCAGCTCTCTGGCCTCACCTCGAACTTGCCCTGTGGATCCTCCCTGCTCGCTGGCGTCTCCCTGCCCCTTAGATGGGCTCCTCTAGATAGAAGTGCCGTGGCGTCCCCTCCCCCAGGCTGAGCACACACAGCTCCCCACCCACCAATGTACTCAGTTCCCAGAGACCAGGGCTGAACCAGGAGGCCCTCGGGAGACGGGGAGTCACCGAGTTCTTTTCCATGTGGGAACCTGGGATACGAGACAGCTGACTTTTCCTGAGCCCCATGGATGTATCTCCTCCAGTGACCTGAGAGCCCACCGTGGAGGGGACAGTGTCGGGGCTGGACAGGCATGGAGCAGCCGTGTGTGCCCAGCCCCCAGGAGGCGTGTGGCTGCCCGCTCTGGACGCTCCCACAGCCCAGGAGCTGGAAGCCATGCCACCCCAGCAAGCTGGCCTCTGGGTGCCCACACTCCTCTCCCTCAGACCTCCGCACCCCCAGACCTCACAGCCCCTCCCTCTGGCCTCCCTGTCCTCCGCACCGTCCCTGCCAACCCTCCCCCGATGTCCACGCTGCACCCAAGAGGCCCACTGCCACGCGCCGGCCGGGCCAGAACCACCCCACAGAGCTGAGATCTGGCCCCACCCTGTCCTGGGCCTCATCTCCTCCTCAGAGGGCCTCCCTGGGACCCACCCCCTCCTCCCTCCTTGGGGTTCCCAGCAGAGGTGGACTGTGGATGAGGAGCGGCTGAAGGGAGGTGGAGGTGGGAGGAGCAGGCATTCCTCCCGCTCCCAGCCTTGGCCTCTGCCCTGCTCCTGTTGCCCAGTGAGCCGTGCAGCATGGTCTCGGGGCCTCTCCTTTGACTGGGGCTGGGGCATCCCGCTCCGCCGGGGCCACGGCTGCCACAAAGCCCCTCAACTCAGCCGGCAGGGGTGCAAGACAGCACCCACGGCTGAGAAGCCAGGGGTCGCAAATGTGGCTCTGCCAGGACCTCCTCAGCTTCATCCTGCAGAGCAAACAGCACAGGCAGCCTCGGACCCTCCAGGGCTGGGCAAGCAGGATAGGGGCCCAGGAGACCCACAGTCCCCTCCCCTCCCCACAGACCCAGGGCCCCCGTGACCCAAGCCAAAGGAAACTCAAGCCCCGGCCCCACCCTCTGGAGGCGTCTTGGCAGGCTCAGCCTCCCCCAGGGGCTCTGCACCCGGAGCCATCCACCTCAGACAGAGAGGGAGTGATGATGGGCAGAGCTAGGCCAAGTCCCCAGCGGGGTGACGGGGTCACGGTGCCTCACCCTCCACCACCTCTGCAGACCGGCCCCACCCAGCCCTTCCGGCCCAGGCACTGGAATTCAGCCTAAAAGGCACCTGCCCCGAGGGCCTGAGTCCGGAGGCTCTGCTTCCTGCTGCAGAGGGGTGTCCTGCCCCCTGCCCGTGGAAGGGAGAGGCCTGGCGGGTGGTGGGGGGACTGAAGGGTCTAGAGACGCTTCCCTGCAGAGACCAAGGCAGAGTTTTCCCAGCCCTCCAGCCCTGGCCACCTGTCACGCTTTGTCACCCCATGTGAGGGCCGTGGGCGTGGGATGGGTAGAAGGCCCCATGTCGCATGCATGACACACGGCTGTTGCAACACAGATGTCACACCGAGGCCCTGTGAGTCACTGCCCCAGAGCAGGGACTGCCCTGGCCTCCCAAACAAAGACCCTTTGTCCCCAGGCCTCTGCTGCCAGGCCCACCTGTGCACCTGTCAGACGCGCAGGTGGACAGACACGCCGGTGGCTCAGCAGGCACAGGCAGGGCCGGGCGTGTTCCCAGCTCCCAGACACGCTGCCACTCCAGGGTCAGGCCACAGGAGACCCCTGGTGACAGGCCCTGAGGTTGCCACAGCTCAGAGTGGCCTGAAGGGTAGACTGGCCAAGCCCAGCCCGCAAGCTGCAGCCACAAGTCACAGCTCTGCCCCCGGCTCCAGTCCCCCACCTCGCTCTAGCCCCTCTACCCACCCAGCTCCAACCTCCTGTCCCCGCAACCGCTCCAGCCCCCAGCTCCATCACCTAGATCCAGTTCCCCCTTCCCCGTCCAGCCCCAGCTCTGCTCCCGCTCCGGCCCCAGTGGCCTCTGGCATGGCAGGTCCCAAGGCAGTGCTCTGCATGCAGGAAAGAAGCCTCCCAGGGGCTTCCCCTAAGGACGGCTCACTGAGCAGCCCCTAGCTGGGGGGTGGGAGGCCCCTCTCTGGACTACCTCACCCAGTTCAGGGAGCCCCAAATGCCGGGGCGGCCATCACAGCTCTGTGGGCCCCCTGTTGACTGGTGTGACAGGCTCCCTGGCAGGACCAAGACTTTGTGGCCTGGACCCCAGGAACTCTGCCCACAGCCACTCCGGGCACTGAGTATCGGGCTGAGGGCTCAGGCCCCAAGGCCCTGGCCAGCTGCCCTGGGTTTGCTCCCAGGAGGCCAAGCTGCTGGCTCTGCAGAGAGTCCCAGCCTCAGGGCAGAGCCCCTCACAGACCCGAAGACACACAGGCCACACACCAGTCACAGGGAGGCACAACTCTCAACCCGAGTCAACACCGAGCACCTGGGCAAACAGATAATTAAAAAGAAGCACAGGCAGGTCTGTTTGGCTCCCACGTGGACCCCAGATGTCCCCCACACCCCCTAGGCCACGCTTGCCCCCGAAACCCAGGTGACAGTGGTCAGAACATGTGGAGCGGTCTGGGGCCCGGGACAGGCTGCAGAAACAGGCCGAGGTTACTCCAGAGGCGGGCGGGCAGCCCAGGGGCCCTTGGAGCAGACCCCCTTCCAGCAGGGCAACAGGGGTGGGGAGAGGGGGCAAAGTCAGATGCCAAAGCCGGGCCCCACAGCGCCTGCCTGTCCCAGCTGCAGTGCCAGGGTCCATACCCAGGCACCCCCCAGGGGCCAGGCCAGGGCGGCCGTATCCCCCACATGCCCCAACAGTGGGGCCCTCGAGGCACCAGGAACGGATGGACAAGGGTGTCCACACCTGACACGAGGGCCGTGGCTGGGCCCAGCCTCCTCCTCACAGCCAGGAGCCCCCAGCCCCGCCTCTCCCTGGCTCCTGCTGCCTCCCTTGAGGTGGCCAGTGCTCCTGGCCCCAAGAGGACTTTCTAGCTGCCCTGAGCTGCCGTCTACATGTCTGTCTGAGTTCAACACCAGGACAGCACCACGGGCTGGGAATACTGCTTCTGACCTCACTGAGGCAGCCCCGGGGCCGCCATGCCAGGCTGGGCTGGGCAGGTGCAGCTGGGGCACTAGGGAAGGGCTTGCCCTGCATGCACACGAGGCTGGAGGGCTTGTGCAGTGTGGCCTCGGGGCCTCTCCTCGGACTGGGCCTCTGGCCGGGGCTACAGATGCCACAAAGCCCCCTCAACTCAGCCGGCCGGGGTACAAGACCACCCACTGCTGAGAAGCCAAGGGTCGCAAGTGTGGCTTTGCCAGGACCTCCTTGTCATCCTCCAGACCACAGACAGCCTCGGACCTTCCAGGCCCCTCCCAGGATGGCCGGGAGCCCACAGCAGCAGCTTCCGACGCTCCCAGCCCGGGCCAGGCAGTTCTGGGAAGTCAGCCCTGGTGGAGGTCACAGAGGGGTCAGGGGTCAGGCTGAGCTGGCTGCTCCGGCTGTGCCCCCGCCAGGGTCCAGGATGCACGGGACACAACAGCCCAGCTCCCAAACCAGGAGGCACAGGCCAGGAGAATTCCGTTTCCCTGGGCCCCCTCGGCCCCCCGCCCCCACGACTCTGGCTGGCCTGCACCTGCCCTGGGGACCCCCCACTCAGGCTGGGTGACAGGCACCTCCCACCTCCCTCAGAGCCCAGGGTCCCTCCTCCTGCAAACACTGCAGTGTGGGTCCAGCTGGGGAGCTGAGGCTGAGAGAAACGGAGGGGTGTGGCTGAGCTGCGCTGGCAGGTGGAGCCTGGGTTGGGTGGGCCGGAGGGGCCTGGAGCCTCCAGTGCAGTCGTCCACCCCGCCCCAACCTGCCCATTCCTTTACTCCTGGGTGCCCAGCCCCTGTGGTTAGAAACAGAGGCTCACGCCTGTAATGCCATCACTTTGGGAGGCCGAGGCGGGTGGATCACGAGGTCAAGAGATCGAGACCATCCTGGTCAACATGGTGAAACCCCGTCTCTGCTAAAAAAAAAAACAAAAACAAAAACAAAAAATTAGCTGGGCACGGTGGTGCGTGCCTGTAGTCCCAGCTACTCAGGAGGCTGAGGCAGGAGAATTGCCTGAACCCAGGAGGCGGAGGTTGCGGTGAGCCGAGATCGCGCCATCGCACTCCAGCCTGGGTAACAAGAGCGAAACTCCGTCTCAAAACAAACAAACAACAAAAAAAAAACACAGCACATTCCAGGGGAATTGTGGCTAAGTGGCTGATCACCTCTGACAGGGGCAGAAGCCAGGAGGAAGAGGAGGCAAAAGCCAGGCAGCGCCAGGATGCCCTATCCGCCCTCCTTCAGCCCCTGTCCAGCCCCCACCCCCGCCCCTCCTTCAGCCCCCGTCCAGCCCCACCCCTGCCCCGGCACCTCCTCCCCACCTCCTTGTCTTTTGTCTCTGTCGGCTCTCTGGGTCCCATTTTTGGCGTCTCCGTCATCACAGCTCCCTGCTCCAGGGCTGGGTGGGATGGGGGACAGGCTGCTGCTGAAGGACCTGGAGGGTTCCCATTCCCAGACGGTGAGGCCGGGGCAGTGCTCAGAAGGGCCTGGCTGGGTGCTGCCTGATCCGGGGCGCCTGGTCCCAGCCCATTCTCACCCAGGGCTGGGGAACAGAGGGCAGGATGGGTGAGCGAGGCCCAGCCAGGCAGGGGGGAAGCCACAGAAAACTTGAAGCAAACGGGGGTGTCAGCGGCCCTGGGTCTCAGGCATACTGGGAGAGTGCAGGCCACACCCGGCCTCCTTAGGGCTCCAGCACTGGCATCCCCGCCACCCAGCTCTGGGACACAGCCTATGTTTCCGCAGTGACACGGGCAGCAGCCCTGCTCTCTGGAGGGGAACTGCGGAGCACCGTGGCCAAGCAGGGCAGGGGCTGTAGAGAGGAGAGACCCTGAGCTCTGGGTCCGGGCCTCAAGGGCAGGCCGTGCCCACCAAGTGGGTGCTGAGAGCAGAGAGGAGCCCCAAGCCCGGGCTTTTGCATCCAGGCTGGTATCCCGCACCCCACATCAGGGCTTCGGGACCCTTGAGGTGGTGCCGAAGGTGTTGACCTCCCTGCCACCCCGCCTCCTGGATGGGGCCCCAGAGTGCTGCCCATCGCCAGCCCTTGCCTGGCTGGACGCCCCCAGGCCAGTGTCCACAGCCTGGGCAAGTGAAGCAGAGACCCTCCAGATAGCCCCAGCCCCTTATGTCACCCTGGGGGCCCCAGGGAGACAGGTGGGACAGGTCAGCAGCCAGGCCCACCCCCTGCTGATTGGTGCCCACCCACGCACCTCGCTCGTCCTGCCTCACTGCCCAGGTGCCAGCCCAGGCAGGTCCAGGTCCCAGGGGAGGGGTAACAGCTGTGGACCCCACCACCCACCAAGGGCCCTGAGATGACATCTGTGCAGCTCAGCAGAGGCCCAGATGTCCTGAGGCCAATTTGCTGTTTGGTCTGGGTTTGCCAGCGCCAAAATGGGGTGGGTGGGGGAACAGGACCCAAATCCTGCCAGAAGGCAGTGGCACAGGGGTCGCACATGGGGCCCACCCAACCCTCCATGGGCAATTCTGGCATCCGGGAGGCTGGTCCTTAGAGTGTGGCTGCCCTGGGCCAGGCAGGGAGAAGCCTGCTGGTCCCACCCCTGCTCCACCTGGGTGCCCAGGGCACCGCATGCTCTGCACCAACCTGAGCCCACAGCGGTGCCCTTCAGCTCCGCACACCTCTGGCGACCAGCACATGTGAGCACGTGGTCCTGGGTGTGGCCCACACGCCCTCTTGTCCCACGCTGAGCCCCCCACATCCCCCCCAGGGCGCAGGCCTCCTGAGGGCCCAGAGCTGTGCTATGTCCCAACCTCGCAGCTTCCAGGGCCCCCAAAGGCTGGGCAGGCCCGTGGACAGGCTGAGCAGGGCCTCCGAGGATGGTGGTCCTCATCCTCAGGGCCGACCTGGCACCTGTAGGGCTTGCCTCAGCAGAGCCCAGCCCCCACCACGCCATGCCAGGCCTCGCAGTCTGCCCCAAGGTTCTGTGGCCCGGAGTCCCAGCTTCGGGGCTTTGCATGAGCAGCACCCTTCTGCCCCCACCCGGCCCCTCCCCAGACCTCGGCAGCCCGACCTCCACCCCCACTGAAACATCCACACAGCACTTTAGGGTGGCAGCCAGGGTGGCGGCTCTTTATTGTGACAACCACAGGCACCCACGGGAGGATTCCCGAACTCTGGTGGCAGCTCCTCGCCCAGCCCCCGCCTCGGTGCCCTCAGGTGCCCAGGAGCAGTCCAGAGAAGCTGGAGCCCGCCTGGATGGTGAGGACTGCCCTGGAACCATTGTCCACAAACACGGAGGCCTACTGCCCAGCCTGTGAGAGGCACGGGGACGTCACCACAGCGGGCAGCCACACCCCAGCCACTGGACAGGCAATGTCTGCCCACCTGCCCTGTGCTGGGAGGTGCTGAGGCCCCAGAGGTCTGCACCCCAGGCGCTCCCAATCTCTCTTGCTCACACCTGGCAAAGCCTCACACTCCCACCCGGCCTCACACTCCCGGCCTCACACTCCCACCCGGCCACACTCCCTCCCGGCCTCACACTCCCTCCCGGCCTCACTCACTCCCGGCCTCACACTCCCTCCTGGCCTCACACTCCCGGCCTCACACTGCCACCCAGCCTCACACTCCCGGCCTCAGGCTCCCGTCCCCTCACCTGCAGCTGCAGCAGGCCCTGCACCTGTGCTGTGAAGACCTTGCTGTTGCTTTCCAGGCCTGAGATGGCCTCCAGAGACCTGAACACAGCCCCACAGGGCAAGGCTGAGGCATTGCAGGTCCATGGGGCCAAGACCCACCCCAATTCCCAGAGACCCCTGCGGGCCTGTGGGTGACTGGAGCAGGGGCTGAGGTCACTCACATGTGGCGCTGGCAGAGACTCGATGCAGATGAGGACACGCACGGCACCCCGGACCTGCAGCCAGGCCTTGCCCTGCAGCTTACTGTGGTCTGTGGAGACAGCCCTGGGAAGGGTGGCGCATGGGGGGGTTGGGGCAGGGCCAAGGGGGAGGGGTTTGGGGCACCTGGCTCAGGACAGGCCCAAGAGTGGCTGCTGGGGCTGGGGAGGGTGGGCCTGAGGCCCAGAGTGTAGCAGGGACCACACACCCAGTCAAAGGCCCCTGTCGGGAGGGGGCAGCTCTCTAACGGGACCCATGCCCAGAGCCAGGCACCACCAGGAAGCTCGGCACCACCAGGAAGCTCAGCCCCAGCCCCGTCGCAGCACACAGCACAGCCCCATCCGGCTCACCCAAGTGCAGGCTGGCAGAGAACTGGAAGATGCCGGACGCAGGTGCCGTGAACCGAACCGAGGCCACACTCAGACCGGAGCCTCGCAGGAAGGCGCCTTGGGTGGCAGGCTGTGAGGGCAGCAGGTGAGCAGCCAGCACCTCACAGACCCCACCTGGGGAAGGTGCCTGCAGCCGACAGCCCCTTACTGGAGCAGGCCTCCCGGGGACCCTCACTCTCACTGTGGGTGCCCACAGGCAGACCCTCCAGCCCACACCCAGGAGGATCCCTCTGCTTCCCGGCTGCCGGGACCCATCCTTGGCCTGGGCATAAGGTGTGGTCTGGGCCCCCCAGGGCCTCCCAACCCTGACCCGAGGCAGCCGCTTGCCCTCCAAGCCCCCTCCAGACCTCCGACCCACCTGGGGCCCCACCCAGCTCCTTGACTCTGGACGGGGCTGGGCCCCAGGCCCCCTCTGGGCTCCTGGCCCCACTCATAGCCTGAAAGCCATCCAGCTCCACCAGTGTCAGCTTGTCCACCCAGCGGGGGCCCTTCAGCCAGCAGTGAAAGGCCTTGCCCACCAGCCTCGGGCCCACCCCCGGGGGCCACAGGGGGTCCAGCAGCCCTGAGAACCAGTGCTCCGTGGCCTCTGTGGGGAGGAGGGCACAGGTGGCCAGCAGGGTCAGTTTGGGAGCCCAGACACCTCTGGACCCTGAGCAGTTTGGGGCAGCTGACCTTTCAGCATCTCCTAAAACTCCCGGAGCAGGGTCTCTGGGGTAATTTCTGCACCCAGAGGTCGTGGGGGGCCCAAGAGGCCCCGCTGGGGGAGACAGAAGACGATGGTGAGGGTCCCAGTGGGAGGCAGTGGGAGGCAGCACCACACCCCATTCTGGCTCAGACCCTGCAGCAGCCAGGCTCACCAGCTTCATGTCCCGGCCTCGGCCTGCTTCTTCAACGTGGCGGCATCAGGCCGCCGGATAGAGTTCAGCCACGTCCTGTGGGTGTCTGAAAACTCAGGTCCTGAGGCCTGGGAGGGCTGAAGGGACTAAACAGGGCGAGTGCACTGAGGCTGTGCCCTGCAGAAAGCCGGGAACCCCAGTGCAAACACAGGGAAGATGCCACAAGTCATCGCCGGCAGGAGAACAGCCACCTCCATGGGGGCCTCAGAAGCCGTCCCGATGCTGGGCATCGGCAGGGCAAGCATGCAGGGCTTCTGTGGACACAGCTGGACCCTGACGTCCTGAGCCCGGCCGGGGGCCTGGCCCTGGCTGAGGCGGGGATGGGGCCTTGTGGGGAAGACAGGAGAGTTTTCCACGGGCCTTACTGGGAGTCCCAGAGGCACCAGGCCAAGTGGCTCACAGAGGGGGAGGGGGCATGGATCCTCCCTCGAAGGACCCTGTGCCTTCCAGTTCACCCCACTCCTCGGGTTCAGGCCCAGGCAGCTGGGGCCAGCCCACCCGGTTCAAGCAATGGCCAGACACGGAGGGGTAGAGCTGCCCCAAGAGCCTCAGGTCCCCTCCAATCACCCACTCTTAAGCCACCCCAGCCCCCACAGTCAGAGAAGGAGCATTAAGGGGTATGGAGGCTTGCAGGAGGCTGCCTGCAAGACAAGTGCCAGGCTCCAACAGCAAGTGTGTGGCCTGGCCGGGAGAGAGCCCTCCCCAGGGCAGGGCGAGCCAAGGGACCCTGGCCAACAGCAGATCCCATCCCTGGCTTGGCCTAGCCCCAAACACAGCCCAGGTTCTGAAGACAGCCTCAGCCTCCTGAGTGGACACAGCAGAGAGTCCTCCCAGTGGACCAGACAGGCTTCTACCACGGGGAACGTGGGGGACAGAAGGGTGGGCACGTCCCCATCCCTGACCCGGGCCCGCCTAGGGGAAAACAAGCCAAGACTATTCAAATGCACCCCCCACTCCTCACGCAACCCCTATCTGCTGGCTCTCCTGGCAGCCTGCAACGTGCTGGAGGGACCCAGTGCCCTAGGGGCATGTGCATCAGCCTATCTGGAGAATGAGGGCCAGAGGCAGCAGAGAGCAGACTGCAGGAGAACCACTCCGGACACCTGAAGGGTCAGCCTGAGCACACACCTGTAGCCCACACCCTTCCAGGGAGGCCTGGAGCAGCCCTGGGCAGGGGGCACCCCTCCCTTCCCTGGGACTGGCCCAGAGTGCTGAGGACCCCTCCACCGCCCCACCCCTGCCAGCAAATGCCAGCCTGGCCCTCAGGCTAGGAACCTGCCCACTCTTCCTGAGTTGACAGAGCCACGGCCTCAAGGCCTCCAGCTTCCTCAGCCTGCCCATCTGGGAAATGGGGTCTCGGGGGCTGGGCGGCAGCCAAACGCCCTTGGGAGGAGGGAAGCAGCAGCAAAGGTGTGAGGGCTGCGGGCAGGGGTTGCTCTGGTGACTGTGGCTCCCCTCCCAGTCCTGGGGCCTGATAGCAGCAGCTGGAGACCCATGGGGGACCCTCGGCAGGAGAGGAAGCCCAGGGTTGAGGTGGGCTCAGGGCCTTCTGCCTCTGTGAGGATGCCTGGCCAGGCTGGGTGCTGAGGATTTAACCTGCAAGAGGGGGTGCTGGCTACACAGGACGCCCAAAAGCACAAGCGACAGGCTTGCCGCAGTGTCTCCAGCCACAGGAGTTATGGGGTGCTGGGCTCTTAGGGGGTCTGGTGAACCATCTAACAAGCTGCCTGACCCCTTCTCACCCCCACCCCAAAATCAGCAATTATAGCCAATAGCAACAGGTTGCTCAGGACATGGCAGGCCCAGGCCTCAAAGGGCTAACTGCAACCCCCCAACCCCTGCAGGAAGCCCCCTTCGCCAAGCCACCCCAGACAGCTGGGGGCCGGGTCCTGGCCGCAGGGGAGGAGAGGGCTTCCCAGAGGCTGGCTGGGTCGGGTTGCAGCAGATTCCCATGACAGGACCCATGGCCAAGGCCTGGAGAAGTGACAGGGCCTGCTGGGGGACGATAGCCTACAACCGAAGCTCCAAGCAACCGCACGTGCCCCGAGGGCAGCACCCACATGCGTCCTGGCCACTTACCTTAGGGGCCTCCGGCAGCCCCTCGAGGGAAGACTCGGTGGCGGTGGCAGTGGGGGGATCCCCGCGCTGGCTGGCCTGCCGCATCCTCTTGGCCTCCCGCCCGGCCCCAACACCCGAGAGCAGAGCGAGCCAGAGGAGGCCCCCCGACCACGGCCCTGGCCCAGCGCCACATGGCTCAGTCCTGCAGTGAGTCCCGGCGCCAGGGCGCAGTCATAGGGATGGCCACCGCTCAGAGCCCCCAAGCAGGGACCAGGCACAGGGGCACGTACAGCCTGCGCCACTGCATATCTGCAGGGATCTGCCCAGATCTGCAGCGATGGCCCCGCTCAGGTCCCTGGTGTCGAAGCCCTCTGGCCTGCTCACTCCACCGCCAAATAAACCCTCCCCTCCCCTCCTCCCCTTCCTCCTCCTCCCCTTCCCCCTCCTCCCCTTCCCCCTCCTCCCCAGACCTCACAGGCTCCAAGGGGAGGGCTCACACTCGGATGAGCTGCCATCTGACCAGCGCCCAATGGCCAGGGGCGGAGATGAGGCAGAGACCCACTGACCCCCACCTCCACTCCTTGCCCCCCCTAGTCATTTGGAAACAGACCCCACCCTGGCCCTCCCCACTTCCCCAAAGGTCCGCCTCATCCTGGGAACTGTGAAGACGGCTGACTCCTCACCCTCGCTCCCAGCTGAACTCAACCTGGCCCTCCCACACCAGCCTCTGTAGCCAGCCACCAGGAGCAAGTGTCCAAGGGCTCCCCGGTAGCTGCAGCCACCACCCATGGACAGAGCCCAGCCCCTTCCCACAACCTCCTCACCCAGGCCCTCCCGGTGCCCTGCCCTCACAGCCCAGCCCAGGGTCCTGGGGATGCTGGCGGGCCTGGCTGGAAAGGCAGGGCCCTGAGTTACAGCCTGGGTCAGGTCAGGTGAGGCCAGGTCAAGGCAATAGGCCCCTTGGGCCCAGTGGCTGGGGGAAGGGGGTAGCCAGGTGGGGCTGGAAGAACCCCAGCCACTGGTCCTGGCTGAGGCTGAGTGGCCCCCAGATTAACAGGAAGTTCAATGTGCCAGCCCTGATGGGCAGCTTGAACACTCCAGACCACCCCCCCCATTTGCCAGACACAAGGGCAGCCACGTCAAGACCCCAGCCCAGTGCAGAGCCACCGGAGACCAAGCTGGGATGGGGATGATGCTTGGGAACCTGCCAGGGACCCTGGCTGCCCCCTTGCCCTCCAAGCCCTCAGAAGCTGACTCTAGCATCTCCAGAGCACACTGGTGAAGCCTCCTGGCCCATGTCCCCTGGGGAAGGTGGTGAAGCCTCCCAGCCCATGTCCCCTGGGGAAGGTGGTGAAGCCTCCCAGCCCATGTCCCCTGGGGAAGGTGGTAAAGCCTCCCGGCCCGTGTCCCCTGGGGAAGGTGGTGAAGCCTCCCGGCCCGGGTCCCCTGGGGAAGGTGGTGAAGACTCCTGGCCTGTGTCCCCCGGGGAAGGTGGTGAAGCCTCCCGGCCCTGAGTCCACAAAGGTCGTGGAGAACTCTGGGGACATGGCAAAGTTCCCACTGCACCAGCCCTGCTGGACCCCGCAGGTGAGTCCTAGATGTGACCAGCATCCAGCATGGGTCCGTAAAGGCAGACCCCATACCCCTCACTCCAGGCTTGGGGCAAACAGAGGGGTGGGCAGGTGCCTTGGCCAAGGAGACCCCTGCCCAGGACTACCAGACCCCACCTCACAGGTAGGGCACCTGACTCTTCTGTGTCACCTACTGGCAATGTGCTCCCCTGTGACTCCAAACAGGACAGGCAGGAAAATGGGCAGCCACGGGAGGCTGGGCCCAGTGAGGCTGGGCCTAACACCTGGGAGCAGGAAGGACGTGGCTCCTTGTTCCCATCCCCAGGCGGCTTTAAAACAAGCTGAGGCTGGCACCCAGGTAGGGACACTCAGCACCCACGCTGCAGCCCCCACACACCCTCCAGAAAACAACCAGGAGGACCCCACCCTCTGGTCGCCCACCAAGGCTCCGGTGTACCCTGGGCCACAGCCATGAGCTGCCCCAAGGGGAGGCTCAGGTGCAGCTGCTGGTTCTACCCACCCCCTACACCCCCTAACCCAGACACCCTGACACCCCCCAGGCCCTGGAAAAATGGCAAAGGAGCATGGTGCCGCCCGCCCGCCAGCCAGCCAGCCTCACAGGGAAAGCAGCTCCCGCAGACCCAGAGCACTCTTCGGTGTCAGCTGGTAATCAGCCATCAGGCCGGCCTGGGCATGCGCTTGGGTGAAAAGCTCCAGGGTGCCAGAGTGCACAAGAAACACCTTCCTCTGAGACCACGAGCTGCACGTGTCTGCGGAATACCAACTTTTAAGGGGCTTTTCTCTCCTCACTAAAAGGCTTCACACTGTGGTCTGCCTGGTGATGGGACACACCGTGCTCACCGGGGGGGGGGGGGAGAGGTCAAGGTCGGCCCCCACCAGTGCCGCAACCACAACAGAGGAGCCCACGATTCCTCTAAGGGGAAATGGGGACAGAGGGTCAGAGAAGCCCGGCCCCGCGGGCAAAAAATCATCTTTTATTTTGGGCCAGTGCAGACAACAGGCCATGGGCACCGCCGGGCCATGGCCCCTCCACTGCTGACCATGGGTCGTTAAAAGTTGAGATTTCAAGGCCGAGCGGGGTGGCTCACACCTGTAATCCCAGCACTTTGGGAGGCTGAGGCAGGAAGATCATGAAGTTAGGAGTTCAAGACCAGCCTGGCCAATATGGTGAAACCCCACCTCTACTAAAAATACAAAACTTAGCTGGGCATGGTGGTGGCACCTGTAGTCCCAGCTACTATGGAGGCTGAGGCAGGAGAATCACTTGAACCTGATGAGCCGAGACTGCACCATTGCACTCCAGCCTGGGTGACAGAGTGAGGCTGTCTCAAAAAAAAAAAAAGAAAAAAAAAAAAGTGAGATTTCAGTCGGGCACGGTGGCTCATGCCTGTGATCCTAACACTTTGGGAAGCCAAGGCAGGTGGATCCCTTGAGCTCAGGATTTTGAGATCAGCCTGTGCAACATTATAAAACCCCATACCTGCAAAAACTACAAAAATTAGCCAGGTATGGTGGCTCACACCTGTGGTCCCAGCTACGTAGGGGGCTATGTAGGAGTCTGAAGGATCCCTTGAACCCAGGAGGTCAAGGTTACAGTGAACCATGATGGCACCACTGCACTCCAGACTGGGCAACAGAGCAAGACTGTCTCAAAAAAAAAAAAAAAATTGAGATTTTACACGTAGAAAACAAGTAAAACATCTGGGACGGTCTCGCTCTGTCACCCAGGCTGGAGTGCAGTGGCACCATCACGGCTCACTGCAGCTCCCACTTCAGCCTCCTGAGTAGCTGTGCACCACCACAGCCAGGTCGTTTTTTGTAGTTTTTGTGAAATGGGGTCTACGTTGCCCAGGCTGGGCTCAAGAGATCCACCCCTCGGCCCCCTAAAGTGCTGGGATTATAGGTGGGAGCAACCACACCTGACAGTAATGTGTCAAGTAAACACTGCCAGCCTTCTCCCATGACCCTCGGGCAACAGCAGGCTTTGGAACTGGTGCCACCGGTCATGGAGGCTGAGGCTGCAGCAGCGCAGGCATCCAGTATGGGACGGGGGCCGAGGCTGCAGAGGCTCCCTACTGGGACGCACCTTGCCCTGCAGCGGCCACGCCGCCCCCAGGTCAGCAGGTGTGACCCCCAATCATGGACACGCTTCACATTCAGCACAGACACGAGCAGCATGAAATTCAGAAACAAAGACGTGACAAAAGACTTTTTTCCACAAGAATAGGTTCAATACACACAAGTGCTAAGTTATAAGCAATTCTGAAGGGTGAAGGCTCGTGGCTGTGCCTCTCTCACGCCGCCTCTGGGACAGTTGGGCAACTGCCTGCGGCCATAACCCACCTTTGGCACATCCCACGAGGTGAAGCCACGGACGGACAGAGAGGCGGGAAGGCGACCGCCATGCGGGGAGCCATGGGCCCGAACAACAGCCCCCACCAACTCTGGCGCCTCTCCCGAGCCGGGGTCCCCTCTGCCGTCTCCTGTGAAGAGTGAACGCGCTGCGGAGGCATCACCTACCATGGCCGGCGCAGGAGCCTGAGCACAGAGCCAGCCTTCCGGCCACGGGGCCTCCTGCAGGGACTCCAGCCCTGCGCCTTCCACAGCACAGGAGCATGGGCTTTGGGCCCCCAGACCTCAGGAATTCAGAGTAAAGGCTCTGCAGGTCCCCGAGGCCCCTCAGCCTGCAGCAGCCAGTGGCGCCCAGGATGCCCCACCCTAAGGAAGCCACAGTCAAGGGCGACCCCTCGTGGCCACAGTGAGCAGGCTCCTGACTTCCACGGCAGCAAAAAAGCCCAAGCAAACTCTAGGAGGAACGTGTCTCATTCTGACTGCTGGTAAACACATTTTAAAATGCTGACACCAAACCCTTTCTCCCTGGATCCTGACCCACGGCCGTCACCGGCCCTGCTAAGCCTTGTCACCACACGGCCAGCCCCACCACCAGGCCCCAGGATCCCACCGCAGAGGAGCCAGGAGCTCCAAGAACGCAGGCACGGCCTGCAGTCGGCATCGGGTTTGTATTTCTAAGCGACCACATCTAATAAAATGAAAAACGGGTTTACTAAAACAGATCCAAAGACAACACAGAAGATAAGCTACAAAACCAGCACGCCAGCGGCACGCGGCCGGGGCAGGGTGAAGTCTCCAGTCTCCTCCGAAGCCCAGTCACACATTTTGGCTTTTGCTTTCCTTTCCAGGTTTTTAAAACCTAAACATCTGCCTGCGCTGGGCAGCATGTCCGGCCAGCCCAGGTGAACCCGTGCGACACGCCCTCAGTGGCGCCTGGGTCTCGGTGCCAGGCCTCACTCCTGCGCGATGCTCCTCAGCACGTACTTGACGGTGTAGGCGAAAGCTGCAAACCCAACTATAACAAACAAGTTCGCCAGGGCGCCACCCAGGAGTCCGTGGTGCCGGTTGGCCTGCTGCAGCCCTGGGAGGTTTGGGACAGCCCCTGGCGCGTGCCCGTTGAGAAGCTGAATCCCGTTCTGGACGAGGTGTGTCTCCCCGTCTGGAACCACGTCTGGCAAGGGGAGAGTCTGGGGTCTGCTACTGAGTTCGTCTTGTGCTTTCTGCTTTTGTTTAATTTCCTAAGAGAAAAACAGTGAGAAACTCGGCTGGTCTCCAACCACTGCCTTCAGGACCAGCACTCCCATTCTTAGGAGCCCACAGTCCACCACCAAGAACGAAGACCTTGGCTGTGTCCAATCCTGACACTGTCTCACAGGCGAGGGCCTGAGCAAGGAGCCAGCCTCACTGCGCCTGTTCCTCTGGGCCCCTGCACTCAGTCACATCAGAGCAGGGTTGAGTCCCAGGCCAAGACCAGGGTCCACTCCAGTCCCACATGGCTTCAGGCAGCTGCTGTGCCTCCCAGCCATCCCCAGACCATGTAGGGGCCACTCAAGCCAACGAGCTCCACGCCCTTGTGGGACAGGCCCAGCCCCCAGCCCCTGGGCGGTTGGCAGGCCACCACTCAGGGCCCAGGCCTTGTCTCCCCTGCCTCGGGGCTCCCGGAGAGGAGCTGTCCTCTGGGAAGGTCTGCAGCTTCAGGATACAAACCTTAAGCTTCGGAAAGAAGGGAGACTGACAGTGTTTTTAACACAGGGGAAGGCAGAACCCACTTCCTACTTGCTCTTTCTTACCTCCACAACTTCAGGAAATAATTCACAAAAGACTTTATCTTTTAAATTAAATGCTGAACTCTGTGCTGCCAGCTGTCTTTTCTAGGAAGAAAGAGAAGGGAAATCAGCCAGAAAACTAACTTCAATTCTTTCAAACTTCTAAAAACAGGTTATTTCAAAGTCAAGAGCTACAGTCTTCACGCTGTAGAAAGCATTTAATAAGCATGCTCTTCACAGCAAACTGACTGAGAATCTCATAAAGGCTTACTGATCTTTCCATTATCAATTAATGATATCACACTTGATTCCTTTTAAAAATAGAAAAATAAAACAAGCTAGCGAGAAAGGCATAAAGGCATTGTGCGCTCTCTCTGCTGGCAAGGCCGCCCCCCGCCGCCCGAGGCTGTGCAACCGGCCCTGCCTCGGCCCACCCCAAGATCCCAAGGCGGAGCCCCTGGTGGGTGTGGATGAGGCTTGATGCAGATAAAATAAAAGCGAGACTGAGAGGCAGAGGGGAACACGAGGCTGAGTGTGCCGCCGAAGCCCGAAGCAGAGCAGTCTCCATGACGGTGCCGGGGACAAGGCAGGAACTCCACCCAGCCCTGCCTGCCGAGAAGAAAGGCAGCTGCAACTCAGGAGCAGAAACGGCCCCAGACACAAGGCTGACAGCCCACCAGGGAGAGCTGCTCTAACCCTCACCGTGAAGTCTGACGTCTCTATGCTGCCCAGGGTGGGGCCCTTCTCCACCATGAAGCTCAGGAGTCCAGTCAGGATGGTGGAGACGGACCAGGCTGGGTTCCACGTGTCCGGGTGAAAATCCGTGATAGAAAGACACAACCTGCAGAACAGGGACCGGTCAGTGCACACTCCCCCTCGGCCGGAGAGCTTCCTCGGCCCCTCCCGGTCCTTACCTGGTATTGCATTTAAATCTTCCATTGGGAGTTATCATATAAATACTAGGAGGTTTAAAAGGAAATTCTCTGGGAAAAATTAGTTTTCCATGATAATAGCCACCTACATGGAAACAAAACAGAAAAAGCCTTGTCGTCCACCACAGCGGGGACAGGAGGAGGGGCTGGGGGTCCTGCCCCTCCCACATGCCCCCACTCAGCCCCGCTCCCGAGTTCTTGCTGCCCTCTCCAACCCGAACCGGCTCCCAGGCTGTCCCCCTGCCTCCCCGACCTCACTGTCCAGTGCCACTTCCACCCCACTGTCACGACCACTCAGCCCCAATGCCCCTCCACACCCCACCTATACTCACACGCTTTCCCTCAAATGTCCACAAACACACCCCAACCAGGAGAGGAGGGGCCGGAAAGGGGTCTGCAGGGCCTCCTTGCAAAGCCCCCAGCATATCAGGAGCTCCAGGTCCAGCTGAGACTGCCCCTCCCAGGACTGGGGTCCCGACCCAGCAACTCTCCAGTACTGTCCGCCTCCCTGACCCAACTGCACCCAGAGGCCAGCAAAACCCACCTCAAACACACCACTCTCTACCCCACATCCCTCCAATTTCTGCCAAATGCCCCTTGCTCTGACCTGAACCCCTGGAGAAGGGCCTTGTCTGTGGCTGTCCCCACACCCTCCCCTCCCACACTCTCAAGTCCATCTGACCTGGCCTCCTCCCTGCTCTACCAAACCTGACCTGAAGGTTGACCTCAGGGTCACCCACACGTCCCCACTGGTTTCCGACCACCCTCGGCCTGGCATCAGGGGCCACTCCTGGCTCCACCTCTTCAAAGCCCCACCCTGGTGTGGCTCCTCCCTCCTGCCCCCTCTTCACCCACCCCAGCCAGCCCCTCTTCACCCACCCAGGCACAGTCCTGGGTCTCCTCTCAGTCCTGCACACTCCTGGGGTCGCCCCAGTTTCACAGTCTCCCATCAGGAGCCCTGGAATGGCTGCTCAGCCAGCACCTTCACCCTGGACCCACAGGCTCCCTGCACACTCCAGGCCACTACCCTGACCATCCACAGGAGAGCACCCAGATGCCCCCATTCAGGACAGAATTCCGGCCACTTCCACCAAATGGCAAATACCTCCTGGTATCACACCCAACCCATGAACAAATCCTGTTGGCCCCACCTTCAAATCAATCTAGAGCCCCTCACCCTGGGTGGCCTCCCCCGGCCCCTGCTCCCGGACCCTCCACAAGCTGCCTCACGGCAGCCCCACCCCACCCTGAGGCCCACACCCTGGCTGCCCAGGCTGCACCTGGAGTTTGTTGGAAATTTAGAGCTTGGGCCAACCCAAACCAGCGGAGCAGAATTGTGCAAGCCAGGACTTGTCAGCCACACCTGCGTGTGTGACGGGTGTGTGTGTGTATTCATGTGCATGCAGCTGTGTGCACGTGTGCGCACCATTCCCGGACACACCTGCATGTGTGACACGTGTTCGTGTCATGTGTGTGCGTGCATGCCGCAGGTCTGAGGAGCACCGGCCTGTCCTCCCTCCAGGCTCCCTGTGCAGAGCCCTGCCTCAGGAAACGCGAGTTCCAAATGGCCACAGCTATTCTGCTCCAGAGCCAGCCTGTGCAGGAAGCAGCACCCCTGCCCTGCAGCCACTTCACATCTTGCAGAGAATCCTCATCGCTTCAGGCTGCCTCCGCATCCATTCTGAATCTAAGTGGACCTTCTCCGACCAGAAACAGGACCACCCCCTCGCCGACACTTTCCAGCTCACATCCCCCTTCCTCGAAACTGCCCCCCGGTGACCACCTCCCTGTGTCCCCATGGACCCCAAGCCCCACATGGACTATGCAGCCGGGCCACAGAGTCCCTCACAGTCACAGCGTGGCCCCTTGGGGCTTGTGCCCGTGTGCTTTAAACCCACCATTTAAAACTTCCGAGGGAAACCTGTGTGCAGAATGCCCTAGACTCAATAAAGGGTTGGTCTGGGGGTCCCCATCTCTCCACGTTCCCTGGACTCCCTGTGTGTGTGGCCTCCCGGGGGGCTGGGCACCTCAGGGCCCGAAGGTGATCAAAACTGTTTTCCTTTGTGTCTCTCTCGATCACTGGGGGCTGCTCTGCCTCCCACAGATCCGAGATGGAAACACAGCTTTACCATCTGACGTGCTGCTGAGCATGGGGGCGCTGTAGCATCCTCTCTGCACTCTGCCCAGGGCTGGCACTCGAGGACGCACAGAACAGCGGTGGAGCCGACAGTGGAGAGCTGGCATGAGCGAATGTCACTAACCCACTCTGGTGAGAAGCCACGTGCACCAGAGAGGGGTGAAGCCCAAGGAACAGCACCCAGAAGACACATGAGATCGTCAGGAAAGGCCAAACGGAAGAATGAAAGAAACAGGCGTGTGTCTAAAGAGGAAGCAGGAACAGCCAAAGCCAGTTTGGGATGACGTTTAGCTCGGTACTGATGGGCAAGTGTGATTTACACGGCAGGAAAGGGCCGTGTGGAGTGGAGAGGGTGCTGGGAGACGGGCACCCTGCTGCCTCACTGAGCACAGACCTGTCAGGAAGCCCCAGACAGCAATCCTACTGCTTGCCACCAACCAAAGAAACACAGACAAATGCACCCAGAGCCACACACACAGATATTCACAGCACCAGGCATCTGCACAGGTGAAAACCAGGAAATACCCACTTCGTCCTGAAGTGGGTCCCTGGCGACTTGAACATGGTGGCCAGGGACGTTCCCCACGCCCCAGACCATCTGCTGAAAAGCCTGAGGCAAAGGCCCAGCTGGCTTTTCTGCCCCATGGCCCATCCCTCCCCTACCCCTGCCTGACCCTCATCACTGGGGTAAGTCTTGAAACCACCGACTCCACTTTATTCTTTAGAAAAGTTATTTGAGCTATTCTAGGTCCTTCGCCTTTACATGTAAATTTTAGAATTTACATGTAATTTTGTATAGTGTTAAATTTTGTGTAGTGTTGAAAAAAGAAAAAACTACTAAGATTTTTTTGGGACTGTGTGAAATCTACAGATTAACTCGGGGAGTTATTTAGTAACATTTGTAGGAAGCCAGCTCTGAACTGTCAGGCAGCACGACGAGCAGAACGGCCACGGAGCCCAGCATGTGGAGGACACAACTAACGCACGCCAGGGCAGAAAGACACGGACCCCGCACAGGAGCCACCAAAAAGGCAGGAAGAGGATCAGAACAGCCCGAAGTCGGGAAGAAAGCCACCAGCAGTAGCATCGGATACCAGAGGCCAAGACACTGCGGCCCGAGAACAGCTCCTTGGCAAGTGGCAATTCGGAGGGGCTGGTTCCCTGGAGACGCTGAAGGAGAGCAGAGGGTAGAGCTGCAAACAGCAGAAGGCAGCCCCAGTGAGGGGGAGGGCCAGGTGGGAGCAGCTGTGTCACAGAAAGGGAAAAGAGAAGACAGCAGGAAGACACCTTCTGTCTCTGAAGGGAGGCTTTCCTGAGACCTGGGACCAGCAGAGCCACCCAAGGCTGTGGGCAACCACTGAAGGGATGGAGGAGACCAAGATAAAGGACAAGTGACAGGGTTGGGGCTGCCCCCTTCTCCTGACTGTGTCCCACCCTGTCAAGGGAGCAGCTTGTCTCCACCAGCAACTGCCCTGGCTGGTGATGATGGGAGCTAGGAGATGTGGTTACTGAATAAATAAATATTCAGTATTTATTTCAAAAACACTAAAACTGGCTGGACGTTGGTGGCTCACACCTGTAATCCCAGCACTTTGAGAGGCCAAGGCGGGCAGATCACAAAGTCAGGAGTTAAGAGACCAGCCCGACCAACATGGTGAAACCCCATCTCTACTAGAAATATAAAAGTTAGCCGGTGGCCAGGCGTACTGGCTCACGCCTGTAATCCAAGCACTTTGGAGGCCAAGGCGGGCGGATCACCTGAGGTTGAGAGTTCAAGACCAGCCTGACCAACATGGTGAAACCCCGTCTTTAAAAAAAAAAAAAAAAATTAGCCGGGTGTGGTGGGCGCCTGTAGTCCCAGCTACTCGGGAGGCTGAGACAGGAGAATCGCCTGAACCAGGAGGCAGAGGCTGCAGTGAGCCAAGATCGTGCCACTGCACTCCAGCCTGGGCAACTTCGTCCCCCAAAACAGAAAAAGATACAAAAATACTAAAACCACAAAACAAAAAAAAATTTTAAGCTGGCATAATTGTGCTTGTCAAAGGGCACTGCTCGCTTGTGGTTGCTGTGTTAGCATTACTTGAACACGCACACCCTGGACGCCTTGCTCCCAGGCCGTATCTCGCCTCAGCCTGGGCAACCCCAGTGCTGGTCCTCATCAGTGACGCTGGGATCACGCACCCACCCTAGATGTGCTCCTGCACGCTGGCTGCAGATTAGCCCGGAACTGGGATTCCTGGGTCAAAGGAGAGCACTCTGGTAAGGCTGTGATAACTCGGCCGAAGCACCTTCAGGAGAGCCTGACCCTTTTCATTCTTACCCACCCTCCACCCTCCCCACAGTCCAAGCGGGGGTTAGCAACCCTTCTCCAGAAACAGCACCCTTCTCTCGTGAAATCGCACCCAAAGCCCCATACACAGGCAGATGGAGCCTGCTGCTCCAGCCCCCTGAAGCTGGGGCCCTGCAGCTGGAGAGCCAAGCAGCTGCAGACCTGGCCCAGTTCTGCCTTGCACTTGCCGGTGGGACAGCGTCCATGGGCATGCCGACTCCTAACCTGGCCCAGGCCCTGAGGCTGGTGCCAACAGCCCCCAAGGCTCCAGAAACTTGCTGACCACTCTAGTGTCTGCTCTGTAACGACACCTGGGACTCTAGGTGGCAGCTGTTGACCTGGGTCGGCCTTGGCAGCCCATGAGAGACTGAGATGCTGGGCAGGTCCTGCAGCCTCCCGAAGTCCCAGATGCCACAACACACAGGGAGACTTCCGCTTAGCTCAGAGACGGTTCTGAGGATCGCAAGAACCTGAGAGCACCCAGCACAGAGACATAGTGAAAAATATTTCTTTCTTTCATTTTGATGATATTCACCAGGTCTTAAAAAACAGCAAACAGGCCAGCTTCAGTGTCTACCCCGGTCTGGTTTCTCGGCTCTGACCCTATGGTGCTGGAGGCTGCTGAACACTCACACTGCAGACTGACAGACGTCAGCCAACACAACGCGGAGCAAACACTTCCAGGGCTCGGAGAATCAGCTGGGGTGAGTTCCAGCTAGGCCTATGTCACTAAAGCACATCCATCCAAGGTAGAAAGGCTGTTGTTTGCAAATAAAATATGTCTAACAGGCAAGGCTGTTTCAGAACATAAAACCTGCCACCTGAGGACAGAATCCTTACCTTCATAAGGGGTCATCTCTGGGCCTCTGACGACATAGTGCCTAAGGGAGAGAAGAAAATTACTTGGGATTTGAAGACAGCAAATTCTCCAAAATCTGAAAATTCCAAGCCTGGGGTTCATAGGACCCAGCCAAAATTACGTTCTTTCAGGTAGAAGGTGAACAAAGGAAGGTGGAACGTCACACAGCAACACGGCTTCAAAGCCACCAGTCTCTTCTGCTATGGGTGCTTTTAGTCTCCGTGTAATGGGATCTTTGAGACTATGTAAGTTTACCATAAAGTAGCTTTGTTTCTACAACATAATATTCACGAAGCTAATCCTCTCTAATCATTAATAACAACTGAGGCTGGGTGCAGTGCCTCACGCCTGTAATCCCAGCACTTTGGGAGGCTGAGGCGGGCAGATCACGAGGTCAGGAGTTTGAGACCAGCCTGGCCAGTATGGCCCCGTCTCTACTAAAGATAAAAAACTTAGCCAGGCATGGTGGCACACGCCTATAGTTCCAGCTACTTGGGAGGCTGAGGCAGAGAATTCCTTGAACCCAAGAGGCGAAAGTTGCCGTGAGCCAAGATCACGCCACTTCACTCCTGCCTGGGCAACAACTCGAGACACCGTCTCAAAAAAAAAAAAAAAACCCTGATATTTTAAATAAATTTTAATTTCATAGTACATTATTAAGACGTACTTGAAAACTGGGTGCGGTGGCTCACGCACCTATAATCTCAGCATTCTGGGAGGCCAAGGTGGGAAGATCATTGAGCCCGGGAGTTTAAGACTAGCCTAGGCAACACAGACCCACCTTTATTAAAAAAAAAAAAAAATAGTTAGCAGGGGGTGATAGTGCACGTCTGTAGGTCTGGCTACTCAGGAGTCCGAGGCGGGAGGACTCCCTGAGCCCCGGAGTTTAAGGCTGCAGTGAGCTACGACTGTGCCACCACATTCCATCTGGGCAACAGAGACCCTGTCTCCAAAAAAAAAAACAAGTGTATTTTAAAATTTATATTAGCCGGGCGTGGTGGCTCACACCTGTAATCCCAGCACTTTGGGAGGCCGAGGAGGGCAGATCACGAGGTCAGGAGTTTGAGACTAGCCTGGCTAATATGGTGAAACCATGTCTCTACTAAAAATACAAAAATTAGCCGGGCGTGGTGGCTCACACCTGTAGTCCCAGCTACTCAGGAGGCTGAGGCAGAAGAATCGCTTGAACCCAGAAGGTGGAGATTGCAGTGAGCTGAGATCATGCCACTACACTCCAGCCTGGGCGACAGAGCAAGACTCCGTCTCAAAAAAAACAAAACAAAGAAAACCCCAAAAAAACAAAATTTCTATCTTTAAAAATGCGCTTATATATAATGTACTTTTTGGTATCATGCATGTAGCCTAAATAGAACACAGCTAGTGACATGACACCAGCTCTGTAACCAGCCCCTTTCATGCTCCTGGAAACGCCAGAAGTGACCTTGAGCAGCTGTTCTGGAGCGGAAGGAACAGGAACAGCCATGACTCTCCCCAAAGCCAAACTCCCCACACAGAGCTCACCCTGAGACCAGGAGCAGCAGCAAATCAGTCCGCACTCCTCCACACACACACACACGAGTAAGGCTTTCGCTTTATGTAAAGCAGTGTCTGGGCTCTACAGACTCCCAAACAAAACAGAAGAGCACAGAGAAGAAAGTAAATCTACCAGAGATGCCGGAAACCAGACACTGCTGCCAGCTGCAAGCCCCGGCCATCACCTTTCCCATGCTCTCCCACAGGACATGTGTGCTGTCACTGTAATGCTAATTGGGGCCAGGCTCGGTGGCTCACGTCTGTAATTCCAGCACTTTGGGAGGTCGAGGCAGGCGGATCACGAGGTCAGGTGTTTGAGACCAGCCTGATCAACAAGGTGAAACCCCATCTCTACTAAAAATGCAAAAATTAGCCGGGCATGGTGGTGGGCACCTGTATTCCCAGCTACTTGGAGGCTGAAGCAGGAGAATTGCTTGAACCCAGGAGCCGGAGGTTGCAGTGAGCCGAGACTGTGCCACTGGACTCCAGCCTGGGCGACAGCAAAACTCCACCTCAAAAAAAAGAAAAAAGAAGAAAAAAAAGAAAAAAAAAAAGAAAATTAACCCGGCATGGTGGTGCACTCCAGCCTGGGTGACAGGGCAAGACTCCGTCTGTGATGCCTGCTCTCTGCCAGCTGATATCTTTTACTCAAAAAATGCCATTATCGTGTGTCAGTGGCCCACAAACCAAGTGGCTCTGAGCACAGCACACAATGTACCCAGGAACGTGGTCTTGTTTTGTTACTGTGCCCAATCCGTGAAAACTGAGAACACACGAAGAAGTCGTCCTCTTCCCAAGACACAGCCCAGCAGCCTTGCGGTGGCCGAGATAACGTGGAATCCACGTGGCCTGTAGCGCACCCACAGGCCTTTTTGGGGAAAGCACTCTTCTCTCAGGGAGAGACATCTAGCAGGCCGCGCCAGGGGTTCTTGCAGCACAGGTCTGACGCTGCCGTCCAGGCCAGCTGCCACCACCTGACAACAGGGCTTACCGCCAAAACAGTACAAGGAACATGGTCTACGCTGAGCCCCTGCTCCAGCAAGTCCAGTATTTTGGCAGGTGCCAGGCAGAGAGTACCTGCAGGACCAGCCCCATAAAATCCCTGGGCCTTCCCCTAATATGTTTTAGTCTCAAATGAGCTTCTCTGGTCAACATTCCACACACACTGTCCAAACCCAAGCCTGCTGCTGGGGCTGGGGCATAGCCCTCGAGAGGCCCAGGGCCTGTGCTAAGCTTCCTGGAGACCTTGCCCCACATCCCTCTTCCTCCGGCTACTGCTTTCTTCTCCGTAATTTTAAGGTGAGTCTTCTTTGCCAATCATTGAATCTGCGCAGGGTCTTGGGGATGCTCAACCCACAGACTTCTGGGGAGGGTTTCCCACACATCAAGGGCGTCCTCGAAATCAGGGAGGCAGTGGCTACTGTGGAACATGTCCCTCACACCTGCCAACTATGTCCTGGGGCCGTATCTGACTTTCAGCACTGGGCACTCTGGTGGCCAAGGCTCTGCCCCACCCTGGGTACCCTCCACCTGCCTGCGCTGGGCCTCCTCTGCAAGCCAGAGAAAGCGGCCCCTGACCAAAACACACTTCCTTTCAACTCACTGAAATATCTTTTCTCTCAATTTAAAAAAACTAAAAACTGATTTTTTAAAGACTAAAATATAAAACATCCTCACACTTCATTTCTTTCTTTTTTTTTTTTTTTGAGACGGAGTTTCGCTCTTGTTACCCAGGCTGGAGTGCAATGGCGCGATGTCGGCTCACCGCAACCTCCGCCTCCTGGGTTTCAGGCAATTCTCCTGCCTCAGCCTCCTGAGTAGCTGGGATTACAGGCAGGCGCCACCATGCCCAGCTGATTTTTTGTATTTTTAGTAGAGACAGGGTTTCACCATGTTGACCAGGATGGTCTCGATCTCTTGACCTCGTGATCCACCCGCCTCGGCCTCCCAAAGTGCTGGGATTACAGGCTTGAGCCACTGCGCCCGGCCCTCATACTTTATTTCTTACCCAGTCACCAGCAGCCCTGCAACAGCGGCGTTTCCGCAGAGCGGCATGCACTCTCAGAGCCCCAGACTCCAACAAGAAAGTCACTGTGAGGTGAATGCTTAGGAGGCACAAGTCCTCTCATCGTCAGCCTCAGGGTCAGGGCACCTGACCCAAGCCAGCACCAGGGACAGGAGTGTCAAACCCTAGTCCTACACTAGCCCAAAACAGGCTAATTCCCATATCCGGAAGCAGAGTCAAGTCTAGAAAGGCAGTTTCTCCTCTAAGCACCTAGAGGGCACACCAGCAGCAGCTGTAAGCCCTGCACACCTGGACCCCTCCCCTAAGGACCCCACACCAGAGATTCTCTCCAACCCCCGCCTGAGTCAACCTGGAGCCACTTCACCCAATGACCCCACACTGGAGATCCTCTCCAGCCCCAGCCTGAGTCAACCTGGACCCCCCTCACCCAATGACCCCACACCAGAGATTCTCTCCAGTCCCAGCCTGAGTCAAGCAAGCTCTGTGATGTCCCTGGCATGCGTCCATTGGGAAAACTACCAGAGTGTGTCCACAGGCCCCTGGGCACGCACTCACCCCTGGCGAGGGTGCAGGAGCACCTCACCAATGCCAGGACCGGGGCACCAGGCTCACCCAGCCAGGCCAGCGGAGGCCTGAGTGGCAGCGACAGTCAGTACGGGGCGATCAGTGGCGCGGAGCCTTACCACTCCAGAATATTCGAAGGGAGGGGCTCAGCGCAGATGTAAGGCACCGGGTCTTTCTTGATTCGAAGGTAGTCCTGCTTCAGCCTCTGGGTTGCTGTGGTTGGAGCCCTCTTAGTGCTGGTGCTGCTCATCTGTTAAAAACAACATCTACACTGACGAAGAGAAGCAATGCTTACCACGGCTTTCTCCCCCCAGCGCACCCCTGGCTCCTGTTTCTGCAACCCGCCATTCATTCGGGCCCCAGCCCTGAGGGGCATACCTCAGCCCCGTCACCGAGTCACAGGTCACCCTGACTCGCCACCCACCCTGCGGCTTCTTTTCCCATCTGTCCTGCCACCACCTTCACTGACATAATGTACAGCTCAGGTTCAAAGATGAGCAGAAACCCAAATCCTCTCCCCTGTCCTCAAAGAACTCACACAGGGACACTCTCACAAGGCCTGAGGTGGTGGTGCCAAAGCCTCAGCCTCAGACCGGCTCCGAGGGGAGCTACTCACATCTGCCAACTCTAAGCTCAAAGATCCCTCACGATGGAGAACCCACACCACGGAAAAGGGCAAGCAGCACCACCAGCTCCTCCACACACTCAGGACCTGCTGCCCAACATGTTCTGCTGGCCACAAGCAAAAGGAACTGCAGACAAGGAGAGCCTCTGCTGCTAGAGTGACGAAGGCTCTGGAGATTCCAAGGCATTCGCTGGGCAGAGGAGCAGCTGTCTTCCTGGTAGAAGGGGCCACAGGTGAACAGGCCACACGTGAGACAGGGCAGTGTGGCTGGGCCCAAGCACAGTGAGGGGCAGGGGTGAGACTGCCCAGGGAGGCAGGGCCAGGGCAAAAGGGTTTTATTCATTTATTTTTTTGTGAGACAGGGTATTTCTCTGTTGCCCAGGCTTGAGTCACGGTGGCCTTGACCTCCTCGGCTCGAGCGATCCTCCCACCTCAGCCATCCAAAGTGCTGGAAAGATAGGCAGGAGGCACTGCGCCCTCGGCCCCGCAGGGGTTTTAGGTCCAAGCCTTAAACATACCCTAACTTCTGTTAGGAAGGTCGCTCTGGTGGCTCCATGAGGGACGTTGAAGACAGCACTGAGAACCAAGCACAGGGCATGAGGTGCCATCGTGCAAAAGAAGAGGCTGGATTGGGCACAAGGCCCCAGAGCCATGGTTGAGGCTGGGGAGAGGGGTGCTGATGAGAACACAGGGCCCCCACCGCATCAGACCAGCTCCAACTCAAACCTACTTTTATTTTATTTATTTATTTTTTGAGACAGGCTGGAGTGCAGTGGTGTGATCTCGGCTCACTGCAACCTCTCCCCTCTCCCTCCCAGGTTCAAGCCATTCTCCTGCCTCAGCCTCCCAAGTAGCTGGGATTACAGGCACCCGCCACCATGCCCAGCAAATTTTTTTTGTATTTTTAGTAGAGACGGGGTTTCACCACGTTGGCCAGGCTGGTCTCAAACTCCTGACCTCAGGTGATGCACCTGCCTCGACCTCCCGAAGTGCTGGGATTACAGGCGTGAACCAGCACACCAGGCCATGGCCACACAACCTTAATACTATCCCTGGACGTCGCTGGCCATCAGTAACAGCCAGTGACCAATGATCTCCATCCTGACCTCCCAGTTTGCACAAACCTGAAGTCAGCTCCGCTCCAGCTTCTACACTTGGGGACCCTTGCTAATATGGTTTGGCTCTGTCCCCACCCAAATCTCATCTTGAATTGTAATTCCCATAATCCCTCACGTTCAGGGAGGGAGCTGGTGGGGGTGACTGGATCATGGGGGTGGTCAGCCCCATGCCATTCCAGTGATGGTGAGTTCTTACAAGCTCTGATGGTTTCTGAGGCGGTGTTCCCTGCTCTTGCTCGCTCTCTCACCCGCCGCCAAGTAAGATGTGCCTCTTCCCCTTCTGCCATGACTCTCAGTTTCCTGAGGCCTCCCCAGCCACGCAGAACTGAGAGTCTATTAAACCCCTTCTCTTTATAAATTACCGAGTCTCAGCCTGGCACGGTGGCTCATGCCTCTAATCCAAGCACTTTGAGAAGCCAAGGCAGGTGGATCACGTGAAGTCAGGAGTTCGAGACCAGTCTGCCCAACATGGTGAAACCCTGTATCTACTAAAAATTAGTCAGGTGTGGTGGCACGTGCCTGAAATCTCAGCTACTCGGGAGGCTGGGGCAGGAGAATCACTTGAACATGGGAGGCGGAGGTTGCAGTGAGCTGAGACCGCGCCACTGCACTCCAGCCTGGGCAACACAGCAAGACTCTATCTCAAAAAAAAAAAAAAGACGAAGTCTCAGATACGTCTTTACAACAGTGGGAGAACCGACTTGCATACCTGCAGAACAGCCATACACGCTGCCTCCCTTGTCTCCGCCCACAAGAGATCCCCAGACTCTTGGCCTCTTTGCCTGGTTTATTCCTCCTCAGCGAACCATCACCACCAGCCTGTTTAGTGTCTGCTCCCAACCTGAGGATGGTAACAGCCAGGGCTTGGCTGCTCACCCCACACACCCAAGGACCGGAGAGCAGGGCTCAGCCAGGGCACCCACAGCATGCTCCCAAATGCATAGCCTCAGCAGCACCACCCACCTCTGCTTCTTGTTCTGGGGTCCCTGACCCTTGTAAGCCTTGTTCACCATGTCCTTCCCACTCCCATTGTCCACACACAGAATGTCATCACTTCTCCCATCAACACCCCAGCAGCCTCCCGCCCCTGCCCAACACCGTGGGTCCAGAAGGTCTGAGCTTCTAGTTCCTCCCCCATTTAAGGCCCTCTTGTACCCCCTAAGTCAACACACTGTTCAGATCACCCACTTGCCCAGCCACCCTCATGATACCCCCACAGCCAAGCAAATAAACATCAACACCTCCTCCTGCCTGCCAAGCCCCTGACAGAGCAGCCCATACAGCCCTCCTCATTCCTAACTCCCAAGACCCAGCACGGTCAGGGCCCCCTTCCAAACCTCTGACCGACACACTCACTCCTTCTCACAGCTGTTTCCCAGCCCAGACTGTACTGTAAACTCTCCTAGGCCCTTCCAGGCCTAGCAGGAACCACTGCCTTCAGAGGCCTCCCGCTTGGCCTCCATGTGACCCCACACACCACGCAGGGCTCTTTTGGGCAGGCTCCTCTGCCTAAGGAGTGCCTCCCCAGAAGGAGGGCTACGGTCGTGCTCTGGGAAGCACAGAGCAGCATCCCCAGCTCCTGGCTCAAGAAGCCAATGGGCCAGGGAGCTCCCCTTGGGCCAACACCTGGTGATGGACACAGCCATGACCCCAAGCAGCACGGCCAAACGGGCTGTCCTTTCAAAAGCTCACCTTGAGGCTAACACCCGCCATATACAAAATGATGCACTGGACAATTCTATTGCAGCTGCGTCTGGACTTAGCTAAGTGGCCAGGCTGCAGGAAAGTTTACGGACAGCCGTGCAAAAATAAAACAGGCTCCATCTGGTCAGCCACAAGAAAGTTTCCCTCCCATACTTACTTTGAGAGGCTTTTAAAATCACGTTTTCGATTCAACTGCTGTTTTCCCAGCCACCCTTCCTAAGCTTCACACAGAACAGCGTTCTCATGTGCCTCGGGAAACCAGAGAGCTATTTCCCTCAATCCTTATCATCCCAAAACGACAGCAGGAAGGACAAGGAAAATAAAAATCCACAAAGGGGCCGGGCACGGTGGCTCAAGCCTGTAATCCCAGCACTTTGGGAGGCCAAGGTGGTCAGATCACCTGAGGTCAGGAGTTGGAGACCGGTCTGGCTAACACGGTGAAACCCTATCTCTACTAAAAACACAAAAAATTAGCCAAGTGTGGTGGCGGGTGCCTGTAATTCCAGCTACTTGGCAGGCTGAGGGGGGAGAACCACTTGAACTCAGGAGACAGAGGTTGCAGTGAGCTAAGATCACACCACTGCACTCCAGCCTGGGCAAGAGAGCAAGATCCTGCCTAAAAAAAAAAAAAATCCGCAGAGGAAGCAAACTCTGAGAACAAGTTTGAAGCATGTGTGTCTCAGGTCCCCTTCAGACACGTCCCACAGACAAGGGACATCGCGTGTACAGTAACGTCCTGCTGACAGAGCTGGCGATTTTAAAACAAAAAGGCACAGAGAAAAAAGTTAACGCATGAAACAGCATGAAAGCAGGGTGAATCACAGACAGCAACCGTGCCAGGCACCGTGAGGGGCCCTCTCCCTGGCCGGCTCTTTCCTGCTCAGGGGATGTGGCAGGAAACGTCGGCCTGACCCGCCGGCCGGGCGAGCGGCACACCTAGGCCCAGGAGTCCCCGAGGTCCCTGCTCCCCGGGGCTGCTCCGGAGACGGGGTGGGAGCCCGGCCGGTGGAGGCGGGACACGCACCTGTCGCTCATTCCTGCGCGCACCTGCCCGGCTCACCCGCCCGTCACTCGGGCACGCCCCCGCCCAGAGGGGAGGGCAGCGGTGCCCGGCACCCAGACCCGACCGCGGCCCAGGCTCAGGGGCTGGACTCTGGGTTGAGCGACGGCCTCGCCACCCTCCGCCCGGAACCCAGATGACACCGGCGGCGTCCCCCGAGCAGCGCGCAGCGCGCAGGGCCACCGGCCGCCACCGGCCAGCCCCGGCCGAGCCTTCCGCGCGCTCCCCGCCGTCCTCCCCCGAGCCGAGACCCGACCCCTCGGCCGCTTCCTCCCCGGGTCCCGCAAGAGGCTGGCAGCCGGCCTCGAGGGAAATGCACACGCGCGAAAGGAGGCGACACCGGCCAGGGGCGGGAGGACGCGCAGCTCGGGGCCGGGGCCGGGTCTCGCCCCCAAAGGCCGGCGCGGGCACGCTCGTTCCGTCGGGTTTCGGCGTTCGGGGGCTGCCCCCCCGACAGACCCCCGGGACCCGTTTACCAACCGGGGCCAAGGCTGCCCGCCCCGGCGGCCGCGGCGTGTCCCAGCGGACCAGGGGCCGAGTCCGCCACCCGCCCCCGGCCCGGAGCTCCGGGCGCCCGCCGTGACCGACCTCGGGCCGGGACCCCGCGGGAGGCGGCGCGAACCCAGGGGCGTCGCGCAGGGTCCCCCGCGGCCCCCGGCCGCCACCGTGGCCCGGAGCGGGCCCGAGGAGCCGGCGCAGGCCCGAGAGCGCGCTCACCTCTCCCTGTCGCCGCGCGTGGGCCGCCGCCGCGCTCAGGCTCGCCGTGGTCGAGGCCGGAGCAGGGTGCGGAAGAGCGGGACCCGCGCCCGAAACAGCCGCACCGCGCCGGGACTGGACCCGCCGAACCCGCCGCAGCGCCTCCGCCGCCTCAGCCTCCAAGATGGCCGCCCGCGGGGCGGGGCCAGCTTCGCTTCCGTTTCTGGTGCGCGCTACGGAGGCAGGGCGGCCGCTCTAGGCAGCCTGGCGGACCGCGCCCACGACTCTCTGTCGCCGCCCGCCGGGGGAGGGACAGTCGGCGCGTGCGCACTGACGGGCGGCTCCGGGCACCGTGAGCGGGTGCAGAGTCCGGGACCCGGAGGCCGCGCGCGCCCCTCTCCACGTGCCCCGGCCCAGGGCGGCAGGCCCGGCTGAAGGCGACCCCGGCGGAGACAGGACCCCGACCCTCCCGCCTCCCGGCTCCGGGCTCCCGCCCTGTCCTCCGCTCCCACGCCCCGCCCGGCCCCAGGGGAGGCGCTGCGCGGACCGGGCGTGGAGCGTCCCGGGGCCCTGGAGGCCTGGCTGGGCGGAGGGTTGGGCGCCAGGGAGTTCAGAGCTCTCTCGTTCAGGAACTCGAGAATGTCACGCGTGGGATCGCTTTGCAACCCACGCCCGCGTCCCAGCACCGTCCCCTACAGGTGTCCAGCCCCGGGTCTCCCTCACCCCAGCACCCTCCCCTCAGGTGCCTGTCCAGACCAGGTCGCCCCTGGCCTCCCCCTGGCCAGACCCCAGAAAGCACGGGGCACTGCCTCCTCTCCACCTGTCTCTCTGACCCCAGACGCAGTGGGAGGGAGCGGAGGTGGAGGGGCGCTGGGATGGGACGCTGGGGGCGGGCACACGGCCCTCCACCTCCCTGAGAGGCAGCCGAGGACAGTGGGGAGCTGAGGGTGATCCCCCTGATGGGGGATTGGGAGGTGGACCTCACCACCGAGCTGCCCATGGCCTTCTTCACCCCAACCCTGACTGCCCCTCGAAGACAACCACAGGTCAGCAAGGTGGCTGAACGCTGAGGGTCGTCCCGCGGTGGCTGTGGGCAGAGGGCAGGTGGCGTCCATGCTCAGCCCCGACTCTGCCCCTCCGGGACACCTTAGCGGGTCTGAGACACTGCTGCAGGCCCCGGGCAGAAGCCAGGAGGAGTGTCCACGCGGCCTCAGCCCATGGAATCCAGCCTGCTTCCACGCCTGCCGCCACCAGCTCCACCTTCAGAAAGCATCTCAGCGTCAAGCCTCCTTCCTCTGCCTCCTGTCAGGCCCCTGCCGTTCCCATGCAGGGCAGGCCGAGCTGCTGTTACAGCATGGAAAGTTATGTAAGGGAAGCCACGCTGGCCGCAGATACAGGCACCAGCAGGTCCAGTTGTGTGCACACTCACGGCTGTGGCCCATGGCAGATCAAGGCCCGCCCCTGCCTCATCTGTCCCTCAGTAACAATGAGTGTGAAGAGAACATACCTGTGAGTCCCTGCAAGTGGGAAGGCTGCAGCATAAGGCTCAGCTCAGAGGCCCCTGCTCAGGAGGGTACCCCAGGGAAGGTACCCAGGACAGGTGTGGCCAGCACATCTTGCCAAGACCCCACCATGGCCCTTACCCCACCCACCCACATCTGTGGCCTTCTGGTAGGCAGGACTCAGGCTGCCCAGGCCTCTAGCCATAGAGCTGATGGCCTTAGCCAGCGGGAACAGCACAAGCAGCTAGGTTGGTGGTAAATGGTGCCTATAACCTTCTCAACCCTGAGACTGCCCTCTGAGGCCAGGAGCCGACCTTCTGCTGTGGGTCAGACCTCAGGAGGGCTTCATCTGGCAGAACAATGGGGACCATCCAGCGTCTTGGGCAGTGGGGGGACACTCTGCTTTGGGGCCCCAAGAAAACATCATCCCCAACCCAGTTGCTACCTCCTGCCCCCGCCTCCTCCGGCACCCAGGGTCAGACCAGAAAGCCTTGGCTGCCTCTGACCAGCAGGCACTGTCTGGCCAGGGCTTGAAGGAGAGAGAAACCCAGCCTGGAGGGTGCAAACCCAAAAGCATCTGAGGCAGGTCTGGGTCCCTTTAGAAAGCTTGTTTTGCCAAGGTTAAGGACACGCCCATGGCAGCCTCAGGAGGTGCCTGTGGCCCAGCTTGCTTTTATACATTTTAGGAAGATGTTATTTATTTACATGGGTTCAATCTGAAAGGGCGGGAGAAGATGGGGTGGTTTGGGGGGCACTTCTGGGTTCTTGGTAGATTCAGCATTTTTCTGATTGACAATTGGTTGAAAAAGCTATTCTCAGTGGAAAAAAATGTCTGGTTGCTGTAAGGGGTCATGGTTTTCCGTGCAGCAGAAGCCTCAGGTCGTAGGCTTGAGAGAGAATAGATTGTAAATGTTTCCTATCAGACTTCAGGCCTGTGCTAATGCGAATGCTGGTCAGCTTTTCCTGAATTCCAAAAGAGAGGAGGCATGAGGCATGATCCACAACCCCTTCCCATCACAGCCTGGACAAGTTTAACAGGTTAACACTGGAGTGCCTATGGCTGGGAGGAGGGGTCCATTCGGAAGGTTGGGGGCCTTAGAATTTCTTTTCTTTTCTTTTTTTCACTCTTGTTACCCAGACTGGAGTGCAATGGTGCGATCTCGGCTCACTGCAACCTCCGCCTCCTGGGTTCAAGCAATTCTCCTGCCTCAGCCTCCTGAGTAGCTGGGACTACAGGAGCGCACCACCATGCCCAGCTAATTTTTGTATTTTCAGTAGAGACGGCGTTTCACCTTGTTGACCAGGATGGGCTCAATCTCTTGACCTCGTGATCCACCCGCCTCGGCCTCCCAAAGTGCTGGGATTATAGGCATGAGCCACTGTGCCCAGCCAGAATTTCATTTTTTATTTACATTCACCCTCTTCTGGCCAAGATGTGCCAGAGCCAACATCATGGCTACCAGATCTTTACTGTATCCCATGGGATTGCTGGGCTAGTGTGGCTGCCAGCCCTGGATCAATCCTGTCTCTTGGTGGGACTCCCTGTGACACAGGAACTTAAAAAGATTTACAGCCAATTAAATTTTCTAGGCCAGATAGGAATGGACATGGACTGGCATTCATTACCCTTTAAAACAATTTTTTTTTTTGAGATGGAGTCTCATTCTGTCACCTAGGCTGGAGTGCAATAGCATGATCTTGGCTCCCTGCAACCTCTGCCTCCCAGGTTCAAGTGAGTCTGCTGCCTCAGACTCGAGCAGCTGGAACTACAGGCATGCTTCACCATGCCTGGATAATTTTTGTATTTTTGTAGACAGGGTTCCACCTTGTTGACCAGGCTGGTCTTGAACTCCTGACCTCAAGTGATCTACCCTTCTCAGCCTCCCAAAGTGCTGGGGGATAACAGGCGTAAGCCACCATGACCAATCTATCATGTAACAATTTTATAAATTCCTTTTTTACTAAACTTAGTCTGACTTACACAGACCATTTATGACATGCTTGAACTTTCTAGTTTGTCCTGAACGTCTCTCTTAAACAACCAGTAATTTATATATATATTTATTTATTTATTTATTTATCTTTTTCGAGATGGAGTCTTGCTCTATGCCCAAGCTGGAGTGCAGTGGCTCAATCTCAGCTCACCACAATCTCTGCCTCCTGGGTTCAAATGATTCTCCTGCCTCAGCTTCCCGAGTAGCTGGGACTACAGGCGTGCACAACCATGCCCAACTAATTGTTGAATTTTTTAATAGAAACAGGGTTTCACTATGTTGGCCAGGCTGGTGGTCTCAAGCCCCTGACCTCATGATCCTCCCACCTTGGCCTCCCAACATGCTGGGATTATAGGAGTGAGTCACCACACCCAGCCTAGTCATTTATTTTAGGACAAAAATTCGCCATACAAGAGTCTTTCTCAGATAAAAGTATTTTTCTTGTAGCGTTTCTTAACAAAAATACCTTTTCATATCTATAATTTATCTTGGTCTCTCTCTTATTTCCTTGTTCTAGGCACCACCATGCTCGGATAATTTTTGTGTTTTTGTAGAGACAGGGTTTCACCATGTTGGCCAGGCTGGTTTTGAACTCCTGACCTCAGGTGATCCACATGCCTTGGCCTCCGAAAGTGCTGGGATTACAGGCGTGAGCCACTTCGCCCAGCCAGGAACTCTATAGTTCTGGAGTTGCAGGCTGACCTTTGGGCTCTGAATGCTTCCTGGATGGAATTTGCCCATCAGTTTAAAATGTGTCAAAAAGACCATAATATGGAACCAGCCAGGCCCTAAGAAACCTGGCATGCCTTCGAAAGTTTCAGTTTTATACAAATCCTTGCCAGTAGCAGCACCATAAAACCAGCAAGGTGCCCAAAAGGGGGCCGTTCTCTTGTCTTTCCTGAGTCTTAGATGATTTATTTCCCACTTTTTTTTCCTTGGAAGGAGGAGCTGAGCTGTGTCCCCGGGGGTTCAGTGGGGCAGTGGAAGTGTGCTGGTTGTGGGCGGGACCCCACAGTGAGTCACCACGGAGTCATCTTTTGCCCTCTTACGTGTCTCAGTTTCTCTCTCTGGAAGTCCAACACCTCCAAGAGGACTCAAAACCCTAGAGTGACAGCTCCTACATGCGTTTTCTGGACAAGACTTTTTAAACTAATTGTGTTGGGGGTTCCCTGTAGGGCTGCTGCACATCACAGGGGATCAGACCCCAAGACACTCCTGCTTTTTCCCAGTCACCCAGGGCGCCTCTCAGCTGGGAGAAGCAAAATGCCCTTCCTTTTGGAGCTGAGAAAACTCATTCCCTCATTTATCTATGAAAACAACAATTCAGTTCCTCATGCAAGTGCACAGACAAGCCAGATGGCTTAATTCTGGGAGAAAAAGCAAGTGAAGACCTGTAGGAATGTACTTCCAACCTAGAAACCAGACGGGGGCCCAAAGGGGTTCATTCTTCTTGTCTTAAGAAAAAGGCCGTTTGCCAGGTGCGGTGGCTCACGCCTGTAATCCCAACATTTTGGGAGGCCAAGGCAGGCAGATCACCTGAGGTCAGGAGTTCAAGACCAGCCTGGCCAACAAGGTGAAACCCCATCTCTACTGAACAACAACAAAAAAATAGTCAAGCGTGGCAGTGGGCGCCTGTAGTCCCAGCTACTCAGGAGGCTGAGACAGGAGAATCGTTTGAACCCAGGAGATGGAGGTTGCAGTGAGATGAGATTGTGCTGCTGAACTCCAGCCTGGACGACAGAGCAAGATTCCATTTGGGAAAAAAAAAGACCAGCTAGTTGTCAATTTTATTCATTAAGGAGAATTTCCAAGACAAAAATCCCAATTCGGCTACTTACCTAGGAATGGTGCCCCATTCAAGCCTGCTGTCTACCATCCCAGAAATAGGAAATAAAATTCAAACTCACCTTCCCTGTTGGCTGTGAGCTCAAACTCCAGACATTGCCAGCCTTCCATTGTCATAGAAGCAGGAAAACTTGCCTTCCTTGTTGGAAGCAAGTAAAGCTCCAGAAAAGGAGCTGTACAGCAAAATAAACTTGAGATCTCAGCCAGATTTTGGGAGAGCAGGGATTCTGTGGGAAGCTCCCAGGCCTCAGTAAATTGTCCTTGTTGGAAATAGATTCTTGGTACTGCGAAGAAAAAATAGCACTGAGACAAAGGATCTTTCAGCAATGCAATTTTTACTTCCTGGACTACAGGAAGGGTACTCTCATTAGCCATTGTGTCATGAGAGCACAATGAACAAAGGAAAACACACAAATCTGTCCCTTACGCATTTGGGGTTGCCCTTACTGTTGTGTCTGATCTCCGTTGGCTGGAGCCAGACCTCACAATCTAAACTAAAACCCGATTGGCTAACAAAAACAGGTAAAAGCAATGGAGAGCTGGGACATGGCTGTGAGCACGTCCAGCACAGATATCTTGGTTAAAGTACAAGGACACAGAATGTACGATGTGCCTGTAAACATGGCATGTCTAATAGCTGCATAGGATAGGGCTTCACAGAGAGTTCTTAGCACACTTTATGATTTATTCCTCCCCAAGAGAGGAAACCGGGCTCTGCAGTAGGAGTTCCCACCTGGGGTCCCACAGGTGCCTGTAGGCTCCAGGGCAGTGCTGGCATGGGAGGCAACACGGCTCCTCGTTACCTGTGGCCGGGCCACCACAGCAGCCCGACAGGCTGAGCTCACAGCCATGCTCAGTAAATGTGGCCTGGCCATCCTTCCTGGGAGAGAGCAGAGGCGCGGGGCTGACGGGAGCCAGGGGTGCCAGCCTGTCCCTTCTCTCATTCAGGCTCACACAGCCACGGTGCAGTGACCACAGAAGCCCCATGGGCCAGGGACTGGCTTCACCCCTCCCCACCCCCTACACCTCCTGCACAGGGCCAAGAAGGGGATGGCCCAGAAGAGAGGGAAGGACTGTCTAGCTTCACCAGCACTGGATATGTGTTCTGTGGCCACCCCCTCTGCCTCCTCTCCGTCCTGATACAGGGTGTGGGTAACTGAACCTCAGGCCTTCAAGGGCTTCCCTGGGGAGGAGGGAGGAGAGTGGAGCCTGGAGCTCCGTGGTCCAGCCAAGATGCACTCAGACTCAGGCCCTGCAGGACACAGGGAGTTGAAGCTGCGCCCTCCTCCAGCCAGGGCTCCCCTCCCACAAGAAGCCCAGGCCTTGCTCCCTGCAAGTTGCCCTTTAGCTGGCCTGAGCACCTCTGGCCAGACCTGAGCTCCTTCCCTCTCTGCACCCTGCACCAAGGCCGGGCTCTCCGCCAGGCCACTTCCAGGGATGCAACAAAGCACAAGCCGCTTCCAGCCAAAATCACCAGCAGGCGTCTAGGGCCTTGCCCCTGGCTGCCAAGTAGCCCCCAGGCTGTGGGTGTCACTCTCCTCGGCAGCAAAGCCATCCAGATGTGGTGGGGGAGATGCCCCAGGCCCGTGCTGTGTCCAGGGGCCCTGCCACTGGCCTGTGGGGTCTCCGTAACATCAGCTAGCCCCGTCACGAGTGTGGAGACATGCCCCAGTCCCAACTGGCACTTGAGGAAATCAGCTCAGAGAGGTTGTGTAACCCAGGAAGGCCACACAGCTGTGACAGAGCTGTGACTCGCACAGGCCCAGGTGACTCCACATGACTTCCCTCTCGGGACATCACCGGTGGCAGCTGCTTCCTTCCAGAGCTGGCAGGCAGGTGACCTCACCCTCCTCAGAGCCATGTCTGCCAAGCCCAGGGACTTAGCACCACTTGGGACAGGGCCTCAGGAATGCAGAGCCCACCCTTCCGACCTGGGCCTGGCCGGGGTCTGGCCATTCGGAATGGTGAGGCTGCTTGGACATATAGGGTCCCACAATAGAGACAGGGATGGGGCATCTCAGGGGACAGGGACAGCTGCCTTCCCCACATGACTGCACTGGGGCTGGAGACATCAGCCTGGGACACTGATTTGGACTCTGAGGGCAGCATGTGGTCTTAGTGTGCATGGGGTCTTAGCATGTGGTGAGTCCCCTTCATGTGTGCTGGCATTTTGGTGTGTGTGGTATGGGTGTGGACTGAAAGTGTGCTGTGCCCTTAGGGTGTGGCACGTCATCTCAGCGTGTGGCACGTCATCTCAGTGTGTGGCACGTCACCTCAGTGTGACGTGTCACCTCAGCGTGTGGCGTGTCACCTCAGCGTGTGGCGTGTCATCTCAGCGTGTGGCGTGTCATCTCAGCGCGTGGCACGTCATCTCGGTGCATGACGTGTCATCTCAGTGTGACGTGTCACCTCAGTGTGTGACGTGTCACCTCAGTGTGTGGCATGTCATCTCAGCACATGATGTGTCATCTCAGTGTGACGTGTCATCTTAGCATGTGACATGTCATCTCAGTGTGTGGCGTGGTTGGTGGTGGCCGTAGTGTCCAGCAGTGAGGGCGAGCCCCTGCACCCGCTCAGGGGAGCAGGTGCCGCCTCCACACCCAGGCCCATGATGGTTCCCACGCTAGCACCTGTCCCAAAGGCTGGGTGGCTGGTCCTGAGAGACGCATGGGTCTGGGAGCTGAGGTCCCCACCCAGTGTCCATCAGCCACACACTCCTGTGGTCAGAGCTACAAGAGGGGAGCAGGAAGGGAAGGGAGGGAGTGCTGGGAGTCCATGACGGCCTGGGATCTGAGTTCCAGGAGCCGGCCGAAAAAGATGGGGCTTCCCAGGGGGTCTCAGCCCCACACTGCCCTCCTCTCCATAAGCTGCCACCCCTTACTCTCAGCCAGGGTCAGGACCCCAGGCCTCCCCTTCAAGGCTCAGGATGGGAAAGCCTTACCCGGCAGAGGGATGGGCATCTCTGTGCCCCAGGAATTCCCCTTCTGGGTCTGGAGCAGGTGTGGCTGCCCTGGCCGGGCCCTCCCCCGCCTGCGGCATGGCCCCACGCCCAGCGTCCTGTGTTAAATAGGAGGCTGCCCCGCCAGCCTCAGGCTGCATCCTGCTCCAGAGCTGCCAGCCACCCCTGCAATGGCTGAGCTCCGCAGCTCAGGTGGGAGAATGGAAGTAGCCGCAGAGGGGGGCTCCCACCTCGAGGTACTGTGGGTGGGGCTGGGGGAGTGGCGGCTCCTGCCTTGAGGTACTGGAGGCATTGGGGGGGTAGGAGCTCCTCGAGGAACCGTGGGGGTGTTGGGAGGGCTCCTGCCTGGAAGTACCGTGGAGGGGGTGTTGGGGTTGGGGGGCTCCCACCTTGAGGAACCAGGGGCTGGTTGGGGGGTCTCCTTCCCATGCCTGGCCCCATGTGCCACCAGGAACAAGGCCACTTTGTGGCCATGGGACAGGTCATCCCTGAGGGCCTCCTTATCCTGAAAGGGACTGTGTCCCATTGGGGCACATAGTATGTGCTGGACAGACCCCTGAAGAACACAGCAGACACCACGCGTGTCAAGGCACCACATGCCCCACAGGATGTCCACATGTGAACACGTGTTGGCCACACAGCTCGGCACAGAGCCAGACAGTGCGGGGTGGAGAGGCCAGTGTGGTCCTATCTCACATACGCACACACACCCGAACAGAAATGCACGCACGCAGGATGCAGGCAGGAGGGCACGCAGCCCACGCAGGGCGGGGTCTGGCTCCTCACTGAACAGGGTCCAGGCCTTGCTGAATCTCAGAAACCCTGGGGGCCCTAACTGGCCCCCCAGACCCCTCTCCAGAGCTCCTGCTTCTCCTGGCCTGGCAGCCCCAGCTGGGGGGAAGGGGCTGCCCCGTCTGTGCAGCAGATGGAGTGGAAATGAGTCCGAAAGACCCTTCTTTTTTTTTTGAGACGGAGTTTCGCTCTTGTTACCCAGGCTGGAGTGCAGTGGCGCGATCTCGGCTCACCGCAACCTCCGCCTCCTGGGTTCAGGCAATTCTCCTGCCTCCGCCTCCTGAGTAGCTGGGATTACAGGCACAAGCCACCATGCCCAGCTAATTTTTTGTATCTTTAGTAGAGACGGGGTTTCACCATGTTGACCAGGATGGTCTCGATCTCTTGACCTCGTGATCCACCCGCCTCGGCCTCCCAAAGTGCTGGGATTACAGGCGTGAGCCACCGCGCCCGGCCTAGAAAGACCCTTCTGACCACACCTGTAACCCCAGCACTTTGGGGGGCTGAGGTGAGAGGATCATGAAATGATAGAAAATTTTGTATTTTTCTACTAAAAATACAAAAATTAGCCAGGCGTGGTCGTGGGTGCCTGTAGTCCCAGCTACTCAGGAGGCTGAGGCAGGAGAATTGCCTGAACCTGAGAGGCTGAGGTTGCAGTGAGCCGAGATTGTGCCATTGCACTCCAGTCTGGGTAAAGAGCAAGACTCCGTCTCAAGGGGAAAATAAACAACAAAAGACACTTTGAGCCTCAGTCTCCCTGCACCGTGCATTGAGGCTCAGCCCAGCCGTGGGGACTCAGGGCAAGTGGGGCCCTGTGCCTGGTGGTCGAACTCCTGGCCTGGCTGCCTGGAGGCATGTGAGGCCCACACACCCAAGGGGAGCCGCCCCCACCCGGTGTCCCCTGGCCCCGAGGTTCTGGCTCGCTCCAGCACCTCCCCAGAGTACCTCAGAGCGGGCTGGGCAGCAGGCCGGGCTGAAGCGCAGCAGGATACCTGGGCGTGGGAGGCCTCACTGAAGCAGACCAAGACGGGACCCGTGAAAAGCGGCAGGAGCCAGTGCAGTGGGAATCAGAGCAGTCTGCCGCCTGCGCCCCCTTCCCGTGCTGGCTGCGGGCACTGGGCCCTGGGCCTGGCCTGGGAACCCACAGCTGGGCTCATGGATATGCCACAATCCCTACTTCTTTTGCGGGTCACCTGGCCTGTGGCTCCCCAGAGGCCCCACCGCCTGGAGGGACGCCAGCACAGACCCACCCAGCACAAGGCTGCCCGCAGACTGGGCCAGGCAGGGCCGGGACACCCTGTTCCCTGAGTCCTGCTGCCCCCGCCTCCCAGACTCAGCTCCAAGGCCACACTGAGACGCGTCTGGGGAGAAGCAGGGGTGCAGTGTGGGAGCACCCAGAGGGGCCTGTCAGAGCGTCAGAGCGGGCGGGGCCGGGCGCTGGGGGCTGAGGGACACGACAGGCCAGGGAAGGGGGTGGGGCGGCCTGGGTGGCTGCAGGCTGTGCCCTGCTGAGGTTGCTCTTTGCACGCAGGCTGGAGTGCAGACGCCCCCTGGGCCTGGGCGATCGTCACTGCCACCGCCACCGCCCGAGGAGGGGCACCAGGAGGGACTGGTGGAGCTGCCCGCCTCGTTCCGGGAGCTGTTCACCTTCTTCTGCAGCAATGCCACCATCCATGGCGCCATCCGCCTGGTCTGCTCCAGTGGGAACCGCCTCAAGACGACGTCCTGGGCGCTGCTGTTCCTGGGTGCCCTGATAGCGCTCTGCTGGCAGCTGGGGCTCCTCTTCCAGCACCACTGGCTCCGCCCGGTCCTCATGGCCGTCTCTGTGCACTCCGAGCGAAAGCTGCTCCCCCTGGTCACCCTGTGCGATGGGAACCCACGCCGGTGAGGGCTGGGGCTGTCAGCGGGAGGTGGCTACCGCAGCTCCTATGGCCTGTGACCATCTCTGACCAAAGCACCATGACTTCACCTCCCCAAACCCCTGTGCCCAGTCGGGACCTCTCAGACAACTGAGGAGGGGACTCGGTGTGACCAGTGCCACCCTAGAAGGACACCCAGGCCCTCAGGAGCCTGGGAGGGGAGGTGGGGGAGGCTGAGGCTTTCCAGGAGGGAAGATGGGAGGCCCTGTGAGCGTTCGAGGCTCCAGGGCGACCTCACCAGCAGCCACTGCCTCTGACTCCAGCTCCACGTCCAGCTCACCCTGCTGGACGTCCTGAGTGGGGAGGCACTGCTGTCGGGCGGCACACACTGGAATGCTGGGGCCACACAGCAGCCGTCAGCCGGTGACCCAGGTGACCAGTGTGGGCCCCCCGGGCCGGCAGCTCTGACTCCCTGGCCCTGCTTCCCAGGCCGAGTCCTGTACTCCGCCATCTGGAGGTGCTGGACGAGTTCGCCCAGGAGAACATCCACTCCTTGTACAAGGTCAACTTCAGCAAAGGGACAGACGCCCTCGCTGCCACCATCTCCCACCTTGATCCCCACTTCCACCTGGACAGGGAGATCCGTCTGCAGAGGCTGAGCCACTTGGGCAGCCGAATCAGAGTGGGGTTCAGACTGGTGAGTGTCCCAGCCAGGGCCATCAGGGCCTCAAGCTGGGAGCGCTGCCCTGGACTGCTGGTGCGGGGCTGCAGCTGCCAGGGCCTCAAGTGGGAAGTGCACCCAGGGCTGCTGGAGCCTGAGTGGGGAGCGCGTCCCAGGCCGCTGGTGCACTGAGTGGAGGACGCCCCAGGTTGCCGGAGCCTGAGTCGGGAGCACACCCCAGGCTGTGGCCACAGAGTTGACCTCTCCTCCCCTCCTCCAGTGCAACAGCACAGGCAGCGACTGCTTCTACCGCAGCTACTCATCAGGCGTGGCGGCCATTCGGGACTGGTACCACTTCCACTACATGGACATTCTTGCCCTGCTACCTGAGGCGTGGGAGGACAGCCACGGGAGCCACGGGAGCCATGATGGCCACTTTGTCCTTTCCTGCAGTTACGATGGCAAGGACTGCCAGGACCGGTGAGTGTAGCAGAAGGGGGCCACTCCCTCCTTCCCACCCCGCACAGCATGGCCACACCCCTGGGGTCCCTCTGGCTGAATGCTGGGAGCTGCCCAAGGCTGGCCATGAGCAGCTTTCTGCAGAGACAGGGCAGACCATGGCCTCTCAGGCGGTGCATGATGGGTGGCGGGTGGCTGGCATTCAGGGTCTGAGCTTGGCTTCACGTTCCAGGCAGTTCCGGACCTTCCACCACCCCACCCATGGCAGCTGCTACACCGTTGATGGCATCTGGACAGCCCAGCGCCCCGGCATCACCCACGGTCAGTGCCAGTCCATGGCCGGTGTTGGGGCGGGGGTGCAGGTCAGGTGGCCTCACACCAGCCCTTGGCCTCCCAGGAATTGGCCTCGTCCTCAGGGTTGAGCAGCAGGCCCACCTCCCCTTGCTGTCCACACAAGCCGGCGTCAAGGTCATGGTCCACAGCCACAACCACACGCCCTTCCTGGAGCACCACAGCTTCAGCATCCGGCCGGGGACAGAGACCACCATCAGCATCCGAGAGGTGCACTGGCCTCTGAAGCCTGGCCTCCAGCCCAGCTTGGGTTTTGGGGGGTGGGGGCAGGGCCTCAGGGCAGGACTGCTGGAACTGAAGTGTCTTTCCAGGACGAAGTGCACCGACTCGGAGGCCCTTATGGCCACTGCACGGCAGGTGGGGAGGGCGTGGAGGTGCAACTGCTGCACAACACCTCCTACAGCCGGCAGGTGAGGCTGGGCTGGCGGGATGTGCTGTTGCAGGGCATGGGGGAGTCTGGGGTCCCGGAGGACCCAGGGGGAGGCAGTCTCCATGGAGGCCCCCGCTCCGTCCCCCGTGTCCCTGCTCCGTTCCCCATCTCCACTCCATCCCACGTCCCTGCTATGTCCCCGCTCTCCACTCTATCCCACGTCCCAGCTCTGTGCCCCGTCTCTGCTTCCTCCCCGATGTCCCCGCTCCGACCCCTGTGTCCCCAGGCCTGCCTGGTGTCCTGCTTCCAGCAGCAGATGGTGGAGACCTGCTCCTGCGGCTACTACCTGTACCCGCTGCCGGCTGGGGCTGAGCACTGCAGCTCCGCCCGGCACCCTGCCTGGGGTGAGTCCTGCCCACGGCCTCCCACACTGCCAGCCACGAGGGGAGGTCACGGTGAGCCTCACATGTGCCTGTGATTCTCCACCAGGGCACTGCTTCTACCGCCTCTACCAGGACTTGGAGACCCACCGGCTCCCCTGTGCCTCCCGCTGCCCCAGGCCCTGCAGGTGAGAGGGGGCTGTTGGTGTCGGGGCCAGGGGTCCCTGCTCCAGGGAGCGTGGCGGGTGACACCTGGCTGTTTCTCCCAGGGAATCTGCATTCAAGGTCTCTGCTGGGACCTCCAGGTGGCCTTCCCCCAAGTCGGCTGTAAGTCCCCAAAGAGCCCTAAGGGGTGGGGCAATGGTGTGGACAGCCAGGCAGGTCCCATAGAGTGAACCCAAGACAAGGAGGGCCAGGCCGACCCAGCCTGTGCCCCGTGGTCTCTGCCCCCACATCCACCCATGGTGCCAGGATGGCCGGGGGCATGGGGGAGCCGTGGCCACAGCAAGCCTTCCGTGTGCAGGACTGGACTCTGGCTGCACTTGGTGAGCAGGGACTGCCACGTCAGAGCCATCGGCAGAGGTGGGTACATCTCACCCTACAAGGGGGCATCCCAGCCTCTCTCCCCTTGCACCACCCCCCGTCATGAAGATCTGGGCCAGCACCCTCACACCTCTATCCTGCCCCAGGAGCAACCTGGCCAAAATGAACATTGTCTACCAGGAGCTCAACTACCGCTCAGTGGAGGAAGCGCCCCTGTACTCGGTGAGCCTCGCCCCAGCCTGGGCCAGGATAGGGGGATAGGGCAGAGCCAGTGGCCGGCCCCAAACAGAAGGGGCACAGGGGCCCGGGCTCACCCCTAACGCCCTCATCCCCCCGCAGGTGCCACAGCTGCTCTCCGCCATGGGCAGCCTCTGCAGTCTGTGGTTTGGGGCCTCTGTCCTCTCCCTCCTGGAGCTCCTAGAGCTGCTGCTGGATGCTTCAGCCCTCACCCTGCTGCTGGGTGGCCGAAGGCTCCGCAAGGCATGGTTCTCCTGGGCAAGGGCCCGCCCTGCCTCGGGGCTGTCCAACATCAAGCTAGAAGCCAGCCAGATGCCCACACCTGCAGGTGGGACGTCAGCCATCCAGGGCCTAGCGGGCCTCATCTCCCACAGATGGTGCTTCACAGGCTCTGGCGAGAGTCTCAGCCAAAGAGAGCTGGGCTAGGCCCTGGTCCCTTGAGACCTGACACCTGAACGGCCCCGCCAGGGCTCTCTCATCTCTTAGCCTGGTCCTCGGAGCTGTGGCAGAAACAGGCTGCCTGGCTGCCCCGGGTGGGCCAGACCAGCGGCTAGAGCAGCACACGTGGCCTGTGGGCAGGCAGGTGTCGGACATGTCAGGGCCTTCGGCCAACCACCCACCCTGCTTGGGTTGGGTCTCCGGGAGGCCCAGGGCGGTGGGGGGGGTTCCCACGTGCACGAGTGCAGCCGGAGGTACTGACGTGCAGTGGAGCGCCCGTGTGCCTGTCTGTGTCTCTGCGTGTCCACGTCTGATGCACCTACGTGTCTGTCTGCGTGTCCGCACGTCTGATGCGCCTGTGTGCATGTCTATCTCTGCGTGTCCACGTCTGATGCACCCGTGTGCATGTCTTTCTGCGTGTCTGATACACCCGTGTGCATGTCTGCGTGTCCACACGTCTGATGCGCCCGTGTGCATGTCTCTCTGCGTGTCTGATGCACCCGTGTGCATGTCTGCGTGTCCACACGTCTGATGCGCCCGTGTGCATGTTTCTGTGTCCACGTCTGATGCGCCCATGTGCATGTCTGTCTCTGCATGTCCACACATCTGATGCGCCCGTGTGCACGTGTCTCTGCGTGTCCACGTCTGATGCGCCCGTGTCTGTGTGTCCACATGTCTGACGCACCTGTCTGCGCGGCCACGTCTGATGCGCCCATGTGCATGTCTGTCTCTGCGTGTCCACACGTCTGACATGCCCGTGTGCGTGTCTGTCTGGCTGTCCACGTCTGATGTGCCCGTGTGTGTGTCACCTGTTGCCACCTCAGCCAGAGCTTCTGTAGAGGCAGAAGGCAGGGGGCGCCCAAGGACACACACGGCGGCTCGGGCTGCTCTGAAATAAAGCTGCTGACTCCACCTGGTGGCCAGTGTGTGCCTGTGCGCCTCTCCGGCAACCCCGTCCAGGGGAACTGAAAGCCTGACCTACGGGGGCTGCAGCACCCACCCTGGGCAGAGGGCCCGGGACAGCAGCCCCAGCCTGGCCTCACTGGTTCACGTCCACCCCTCTTCCCACCAGGGGACGCAGTCTAGGACACAGAAGGGTAGAGGAGCAAGACAATGGGGGCCAGGGTGTCAGGAGCCAGATTTTGTCAAAACCCCCAGGCCCCTATCACAAAGACCCCTTGCGGCCTGTGGGAGTCTGGCTTGCATCCCTTTGGGTGAAGGGCCGCCGGCTCAGGACCGCCCCTCAGGGAGGGCAGGGCACGCAGACCCTCCCCAGAGACAGAGCAGAGCGAGGCACTGGAGCCAAGGAGCAGGTGCTGGGCGAAGCGGTTTATTCACAGCGAGGTGGGGGAGACCCACTCAGCAGGGGCCCAGGGCAGGAGGCAGGGCCAAGCTCACGCAGGGAGGGGCAAGAGTCAATTCTGTTCTTCAGGGTCACAGGCAGCAGGCAAGGGAGTTGGGGGTCCAGGCCCAGCACCCACTGTGCCCTCATGGAGCCTCCCCAGGGCAGCATTGCATAGTGACCAGCCAACCGGCCTTAACCTGACATGGGCGGAGTTGGGGAAGCTCTGCCTCCCTGCCGGGCGTCTCTGGGGAAGGGGTGCGTGAAGGCATTGGCGACCCCTGCAAAATGAGCTGAGGGACCCCTGGCCAGGAGCAGGGCTGGGGTTGATGCGTCCTTAAGAGTCCACAGACAAAAGACGCATGACAGACAAGGTCTGTAGAAAACCCCCTCGATCCGATACAAAGAACTAAGATTTTCTGGGTGGAAAGTGGCAAAGTGGCTTTATGCACAGGCTCTGGGTGAGTACCGGGAGAAGGGGCCTCCAGAGGAGGCAGGGACGTGCTGGGGCAGTCTGGCACGAGGACCTTCGTGGCCAGCCACGTGGCCTTGGGACGCCTGCGTCCAGCCAGGGCTGAGGACCCAGGCCAGAGCCCCTCCGCCCAGCACCCGTGACGCCAGCCTGAATGCTGGGGTCACTAAGTGAGGTACTCGTTGGTTCCCTGGATGGGCCACCCCTTCTGCCCTGGGAGGGGCTCTGGAGTGTGCAGGAGGGACCCAGCTAGCAGGTCAGTGTTCTGGGCAGAAGTGGGGCACTAAGTGACAGGCCCTGAGGACAGGGGACACAGGTGACACGGGCCTCAAGAGTGGCTTGTGACATGAGCAACCCAGGCCTCTGAAAAGGGGTGACCTGAAGACAAAGCTTCCCCGGGGGGATCAGGGGCACCCGACAATGCAACACCCCCAGGGAAACGTGAAGCTCCAAGAGACTCAGTGCTGGGGCTTCGCCCTCCTCCTGGGAGAGCGGGGCCCGAAGCACCCCGGCACAGGGGCTGTGGGGCATTGGCCCGCGGGACACAGGCAAGGCCGCGGCCAGGTGGGCGCCGGGAGCTTCGGGCCGGGCGGGGCGGCAACTGCCCGGCCTGCCCGGTCCTAGCTCTCCTCCAGGTGGAGGCTGATGAACTCCTGGATGCACCTGCGGAACTGGAGCTCCGTGGGGCTGCTGCCTGCCAGGGCGCCTGGGGGGCCGGGGACAGCCTCCGCCTCCCGCATTTCCTCGGCCATGCGAGCCAGACGGAGCCTGCGGGGAGATGCAGAGTGAAACGGCCCCGCCCTGGAGGCCCCGCCCTGGAAGTCCCGCCCCCGGAAGCTCGCCCCGCCCTGGAAGTCCCGCCCGCCCTGGAAGCCCCGGCCCCGGAAGCTCACCCCACAGGCCCAGCTCCGGGAAGCCCCGCCCCACCCGGAGGCCCCGCCCCGAGGGCCCGTCCGCACTCACAGCGTCACGATGTCGGCATTGGCCGCCTGCACCGCGATGGCCAACGGGTCACGCTGCTCTTGGTCCAGTGCGTGCTGGTCCGCGCCCCGCTTCAGGAACAGGCAGACCTGGCTGAGGGGCGAAGGCAGAGGGGCGCGTCGGGCTTCCTCGGGGAGGGCGAGGCGTGTGCGGTCGAGGGGCGTGCCTGGGGACGGGGTGTGTGCGCTCGCGGGCGCGGCTTGAGTGGGGAGGGCGGGTGTGCGCCGCCGCGGGGGGCGTGTCCGGGCGGGGTGGGGCGTGTCCTGGCGGGGCGGGGCGTGTCCTGGCGGGGAGGGGCGGAGCGTGTCCGGCGGGGCGGGGCGTGTCCGGCGGGGCGGGGCTGCGCGCCTCACCCTGTGCGGCCCAGCAGCGTGGCGTGGTGCAGGGGTGCCCGGCCCCGGCTGTCTCTTTGGTTCACGTCCGCTCCGTTTTGCAGCAGGAACTCACAGACAATCAAGGAGCCCTGGGGAGCCGGAGCTACTCAGACGGAGCCGTGATACCGGCCCCTCGCAGCGCCTCTGCACCCCGACCCCGGCCTTGGGCGCGCCAGCCCGGACCGAACCTGGTCCCCACGGACAGGCGGCCCTCGCGTGGGAGCCACAGAAGATGCAAACGCGAGTGGGCACCTGTGTCCGCGCAGCGCCCGTGCCTTGCTCACCCCTAGCACGGCCTGCACCAGCGGCGTCTTGCCCTCGTCCTCTGCGTCCGCCCAGTTGACCTCAGCCCCGTGGGCCAGCGCCGCTGCCAGTGCGGGAAGGTCGCGGGCGCGCGCCGCACGGTGTGCCAGGAGCCCCGGGTGCAGCTCGCGCACGTCCGCCAGGCCCCAGGCCTCGGCCTCAGCGTCCCCATCCGCCTCACCGCTGGACTCCTCCGACTCCACGCCCTCTGTGGGGAGGGGGCGGTAAGGGAAGGCGACCTCCCTGGGGCTGCCCCGGGGCTGGGCAGAGGCCAAGGGCAAGGCGCCACCCACCCTCCTCAGTGACGCTGTCCACCACGGAACCCGCGCCGAAAGCCAGGACATCCGAGCTGCCATCTGAACTGCCCCCAAGGCCACTGTCGCTGCTCAGACCTGCAGATCCACAGGGAAGGGAGTCCTGAGTGTGGGAGGCTCGGCTCCACCCAGAACCCAGCAAGGCTGGAACCCCATTCACCCTCCAGGGGCCACCCCTAGGGACAAGACCAGCTCCCACCCGGGGTTGGGAAGAGTCAGCTGCAGGCTAGGAGCAAAGAAGAAAAAACCACGGAACAGCTCAAAGGCACCAGGGGTAGCTCCCAAAGCCCAGGCCCACCGGGAAGCCCGCCTCTCCTGCTCCCACTCAGGTGGTCTCACTGGAGCTCACCCAGCATCCTCTACAGTGTGCCCCCAGCCCTGTCTGTGGCTGGCCCAGGCTGAAAGGTCTCTACCCAACTGCCGGGCAGCATGGCCTCAGAAGAGCCCCAGGCTGAGGGCCAGCCAGCAGCACCCTCTGCTGCCCAGCATCCCAGGGCCACCTGCTCCATGCCCACGCCAGGCACACACAGCCCACATGCACATTTGCACAGCTCACCCCCAACAGGGCCTCAGTCTCCAGCTCTGTGGCCAGGAGGCCCCCCACCCATCCAGATACTGCTCCATTCCCCAGCAAGGGCTGTCCATGCCTGGGCACCCTCCAGGCTAGCCTCCCTGGCCCTGCCCTGCCACCTGGCTGGCCCACCCCACACTTACTTCGAGGGCCAGCCCCCGCGGCCCCTGCGTCGAAGTAGGAGAAGAGGGAGTCCAGCTCGTCAGGGCAGAAGAGAGAGTCCCGGCGGAACCTGTGCTCCAGGGTACCCACTGCAGGGGCAGCCATGTGCTCAGAGCGGGGAATGGGCCCAGATTGGGGCAGGGAACCCCAGCTCACCCACAGAGTCCCTGTCCAGCACCTCAACGGAGTCCATCCCCCACCGAAGCAAGCCCCTCCCAGCCCTGCGGGGCACAGCCTCCCACCTGAGGACAGAGCGGCCACACAGGGCAGGGCGGGCTCAAGCCGGACCTTGCGGCGGGCAGCGGGGGCACGGGGAGAGCTATGGGGCCGCAGGCACTTCTGCGCCCTCCAGCGTCTTGGGGCCTCCCGGGCTGGCGCCACAGGTGCCTTCCGCAGAAATTTCTTTTCCACGTATTTGTCCTTGATCCAGGCTTCCTTGTCCTGCCTGGACCAGGGGTAAACATGAGGCTGTGCCCCCAGGCTGGGACTCCCTGATGATCTGGACTGCACCCCACCTCACCGGGGGCTGCTGGCGCTGGGCTTCCTGCTGCCTGTGCCCTCAAACTGGGCCTCATAGATCTGGTTCACAGTGCTGTTTCCAAGCTCACACATCAGCTGGTGGGAGACAGGGTAAGTGGGCATCAGTGCAAACCTGCAGATCCCAGCTCCCGTCCCCACAAAGGGGGGTCCCATGGCCTTCAGGAGTCCCATACCGACCTTTAGCAGCTCTGGCTCCCACGAGTCCAGTGTCAGGGACCGGACCTTGGAGCAGTGGACACCCAGGCTCCTGGAGGGCAGAGGCAGGGATGAGTCAGGGCGAGGCAAGGCCCCCAGCCTCGCCCAACCCCCTGTCCCAGCCCAACCCTCAGGAACCCACCTGTGGATGCCCGAGCATTCGATGCAGAGCAGCACACCCAGGTTGATGCTAGCCCAGCGGGGGTCCGGCTGGCCGCAGTCACCACACTGGCTGTTGCCGGCCACGCTCTGCACACGCTGCAGCACACTCTCGCCCTTCACGCTGCGCTCCCGAGGGTCGGTGGCAGAGTCGATGCTGCTCGTGGACGGGGATGCTGTGCGGTCCAGCCTCTGAGGAATGGGGTGGGGCTGCTCGGTCCCACAAGGGGCCATCGTGGTTCCCCCAGCAGCTCCCCTCCTCCCCAGCTGGAAGTGCCAGTGCAGGCCAGGGCACCCCCCAGCACACATCTCCACAAGCATGTGCACACCCTCCCGTGGGCAGAGTGTGCATACACACATGCACACCCACATTGCACAGGCAGCACACCGCCCGCAGGAGCCATCCACGGTGGCAGGCATGTGGATGGGCAGGGGCGGAGGCCATCCGCAGTGGCACTCAGGCATGTGCACCAGCAGGGGTGGGCGGCGGGAGCCATCTGCGGTGGCAGGCATGTGCACGGGCATGGGATGGGGCCATCCGTGGTGGCATGCAGGTGGATGGGCATGAGGCGGGGCGCCGAGGGCCACACCTCGCTGTAGCAGCTGTCGGGGCTCTCTCGGTAGGCAGAGGCGATGCTGGCCTGCACAGCCTGCACCCAGGCCTGCCTCAGCTTCTCGGAGTCGGCCTGCAGCATGCAGCTCCTGCAGGTTGGTGAAGGGAGCAGGTGTCAGCTCCAGTGGGCAGGCGCGCCCCCCACGGCCCCTTCCCCGGGCTGGGCCTCCTCACTTGGTGGGTGACACGACCTCGAAGCAGAACCTGCGCTCAATGTCCTCGCAGGGCTTCACGGAGCATAGGCGGAGGTCATCCACGACCACAGTCAGCACGTCCTGTAGGCAGCACTACTGTGGCCCCTGCCCTCAGCCCCTACCCCAGCCCAGACTGCCCCCTTCCTGCTTTGCCTTAGAGACCGAGGGCCAAGCGCCCAAGCCCCAAGCCCCGTCTCCAGCTCTCTGCTCCCTGACCGTTCTGCCTCCAGCGTCCACTGGTGCTTCAGCCCTATGCCAACCCCAACTGACCAGTCTGCCCTGTGGCCCAGGTGGGGCGTCCAGCCATCAGGGCCCAGGCCCAGGACGTACCTTGAGCTTCTTCTGGTAGACCAGCTGGCTGTTCTGAATGGAGAACCAGCGCCTAGGTGGGTGGGGGACTCAGGGAGTCAGGCAGAGCCACCCCAGGACCGCTGTGACTCCTGCCCCCCAGGAAGGCCCCTCACCGGTTCCAGGTCTTGAAGGCGTTGCTGGCCCTCTTGAAGAGGTAGCCCTCCATCACCACCCCACTGGGCGCATCCACGTCAAATTCCACTTTTGACTCATCGTAGGAGAAGTCCTGGGGGGATGGAGCCCTCCCCCTGAGCACCCACCCTGGGGGATCCTGCTACCCTCTAGGCTTCCTTGGAGCACAGGCTGGGGTTGGGTCCTTGTCTGAGGCTGCCACAAGGCCTTGGGCCACACACTCAGGCGGGAGACCTTGGTTCACCAAAGCCACTTCCTGACCTCAGCCAGGCCCCCAGCCCTGAAACCCATGGGCAGACCCCTGATGTTCAAAGCTGGGGGCCTGAAAGTGCCAGCCCCACCCCAGCCCTGCAGGGACAAGTAGGCTGCGATCAGGAAGGAAGCTGCCCCCCCCTGCATCCTAAGTGCCCCATTCATGTGGCCAGCTGGGCAGACAGAGCCCCATTCAGGAGGCCTGGGAGCCACTGAGGGCCCTGTGTGTCCCGCCGTCTGGCAAGCCAGGGCAGTGGAAGGGAGGCGAGGCCACCTGCTCCCTAGGCCTCGTGGGGCGGAAAGGGACAGCTGCACGGGGGATGTGGGGATCTGGCCAGAGCCAGTCCCTCTCACAGCACAGGCAACTGCAGAATGCAATTAGGCCGGCAGGAGGTGTCCTTGGTGCTGAAGCGCCCCCCCCCGCCCCCCCCCAGGCAGGGGAGGGAAAGGCAACTGCCTCATCTGGTCTCCCCCGCCCCAGGCCACACCCCACCCAGGACCAGTGCTCACTCACCTGCAGCAGTGTCTGAAGGACCGGAGCAGGAGGGGGTGGGGAGAGAGCCTGTGAGTGACAGCTGCCCCCAACTCCTGGCGACTGGCGGACCCGTCCCCAACTCCCGAGGGGCTCTCTTTTATCCCAAAATAGCCATTCCTGCCTGCAACCAACCTCTTCCCTGGGTGGTTGCCAGGGCTGCTGTCCCACAGGCAAGCAAAGGTCCCACAAGGGGCCAATGACTGAGGCCAAAGAGGTGACCACAGCCTCAAAGGAAGGAGATGGGGTCCCAGCTGCAGCCAGCAGAGACCCCCCCACACACACATGCCCTCCACTGCACACCCCAAAGGGCAGCAGCCTCTGTGCTCTAGTGGGGGTATGGGCAGGGCAGGTGGGAGACACGCTGGGAGGACAAGGCGGGGAGTGTGTGCCCAGGCTTGGGGTGAGGACGAAAGGGCCTCCCGGGCACCCAGAGTGCAGGGAGCCGGCTGTGCAGCCTCACCCGCTGCTGGATCGCGGCGTGCTTCCGTTCCATCTCACGCTTTTCCACCGCAGAGTCAATCACCAGCTGGTCCAGCTGTTGGGGGCCACATTAGGGAAGGCCACGGAGGCCCCACCCCCACCCCGGCCCTGCCCCTCCAAAGGCTCACCTCAGCTGCCAGCTTCTTCATGTAGGGGTCCAGCTGGTGCAGGAGGCTGTGGCCCTGCTGGAAGAAGCTGGACTGGGCATGCATGAAGGACAGCATCTGCGGGGGCAGCACAGGTGAGGCCCCAGCACACCCGCTCCAGCCCCACCCAGCAGCCTGTGCTCATGGGCAGCCCCCACGCACTCACAGAGTCCAGGATCTCAAACTTCTTCTTGGCCTGCAGGACGTTGATCTGCCAGAGGGGAAGCCCACAGGTGAACCCTGGAGGCTGAGGCAGCCACAGCCCTGCATTTGCTGCAGAGTCCACCTGAGCTGCTTGTGGTTCACTGAGACCCCCAGGCCATCCTGGGCCAGCCTCATCCAGGCCCAGCCCTGGGCCAGCCTCATCCTCCCATGTCCGGAGGTCCCACCCATGGGCAAAGTAGGAATGTCGCTCCTGCTCAAATCCCTCCAGTCCTGCTGTGCGAGGTCTCCGAGGCCTCCATTCGCTACAGATGGTCCCTACCCCCCGCCCCATTTCTGGGGCTGACCTGGAGCACGTAGTCCAGTGCCAGGTGTCGGAAGCACTTCCTGGTGAGGGTGAGGGCCCCGGTGGCTTCCTCCACCTCATGGGGCCGATGCCTCGGGGCCTGGGCGTTCCTCACCAGGGACAGCTCCAGGTCCTCCCGCACCTTGTCAAACTGCTTCTTTGTCTCCTTGAACTTCCGCACATCCCTGGAGGCCAAGTGCCAGGTGGGGTCAGAGGTCAGGGAGGGGCACCTGCTGGATTCTGCAGTCCCCCACGTGGGTTTTTTTTTTTTTTTTTTGAGATGGAGTTTCACTCTTGTTGCCCAGGCTGAGTACAATGGCCCAATCTCAGCTCACCACAACCTCCGCCTCCTGGGTTCTAGCGATCCTCCTGCCTCAGCCTCCCAAGTAGCTGGGAGTACAGGCACATGTCACCATGCCTGGCTAATTTTGTATTTTTAGTAGAAACCAGGTTTCTCCATGTTGCTCAGGCTGGTCTCAAACTCCTGACCTCAGGTGGTCCACCCACCTCAGCCTCCCAAAGTACTAGGATTACAGGTGTGAGCCACCGCTGTGCTCCACCTGTTTTTTTTTAATTAATTATTTTTTAATTGCATTTTAGGATTTGGGGTACATATGAAGAACATGCAGGATTGCTGCACAGGTACACACATGGCAGTGTGGTTTGCTGCCTTCCTCCCCATCACCTATATCTGGCATTTCTCCCCATCTTATTCCTCCCCAACTCCCCACCCCCGCTGTTCCTACCCCTACCTGTTATTTTGAGACAGTCTCTCTCTGTCGCCCAGGCTGAAGTGCAGTGGCACAATCGTGGCTCACTGCAGCCTCTATCTCCCGAGCTCAAGCAATCCTCCCACCTCAGCCTCCCAAGTAGCTGAGGCTACAGGTGTGTGCCACCACACCTGGCTAAGTTTTGGTTCTTGGGGTTTTCTTTATGAGATGGAGTCTCTCTCTGTCACCCAGGCTGGAGTGCAGTGGCAAAATCATGGCTCACTGCTGCCTCCGCCTTCTGGGCTCAAGTGATCCTCCCACCTCAGCCTTCTGAGTAACTGGGACTACAGGCATGTACCACCAAGCTCAGCTAATATTTTTTATTTTTTGTAGAAATGGGGGGGGGCCTCATTAGATTGCTCAGGTTGGTCTCAAACTCCTGGCATACTCTGGCCTCGGCCTCCCAAATGCTGGGATTGCAGGTGTGAGCCACCACACCCAGCCCCATCCTCCTCCACTCCGGGCCCTTTCTCTGCTCCTGGGCACAGCAGGAGCTCCCTTCCTCATCTACTGCCCCCCACCATCTGCTCCAGGCCTCCCCAGCCCTCTCCACCTCAGTCTCAGGATCTGTCCAGCCCAGACACCAGCCACGCCCAGACGCCAGAACTGCAAACCCAGCGTGGAGTGGACATCTCCACTGTGGGGCTGGACCCCCACCCACACATGCAGGGCGTGGGGACCCTGTGCTCCACCGGCTGTCTGCCTCTGAGCCTTCTGCCTCTCGAACCTCAGTGTAGCCTGGAGGCCTGGGGCCAGGGTGCCTCCGTTCCAGCCCAGACCTCCTTCCCCTCCAAGGGAGGGAGCATAGCCTCAGTGTTCTTCCCCAGCCCTGGGGGCCCTGAGGGCCTGGGAGCCACTCACTCTTTGACAAAGTTGTGGAGCTGCTGCCGCACGGACCTCTGGGCCTGGTCAAACAGGATCTAGGGGCAGGGGAGGGCAGAGATCCTCAGGGTCAGTCCCCAAAGGGCCCCAGAAAGAAGGTCTCTTCATTGCTAGCAGAGGGCATTGCCCCAGGCCCAGACACGGGTGGGTCCCACCCAGAAGGGCCAGCCTCAGGGTCAGGGGAGCAGCCCCAGGCCTGAGTTGGCACCCAAAGGCAGCGGCTGTGGCCCCGCCCCTCTGCCCCACCTTGGGCCCTCATGTGGCCCACACAGCTCGGGGCACTCGGCACAGCCTGAGCCCCACTGCTTCCTGGTTCTAGGCAGCCGCCCTGGGGTGCCCATCCCTGCAGCAGGGAGCACTGGGTCAGAGCCGGGAGCACCCAGGGATGGGCCTGGGGATCCAGATCCTGGGCTCCAAATCAGAGCCCTGCATAGAGGCGGGCCACACACAACCTGGAGCAAAAGGGCGGCGGAGCCCTCCTGCTGGGTTTACCTCGGGGCCTCCCCTGTGTGGTAGGGCCCCTCTTCAGTCTTCGGCTCAGGCTCCCAGGCCTCAGCCCCACATCTCACAGACTGTCCTGTGTCCATCCAGGCCAGTGCTGGCGTCCCCAGGGGCCACCCAGACCCAAATGGCAGCCAGGCCAGCCTGGGACAAGAGCCCTGCCCAGTTGAGGGAACCCTGGGGTCAAGTGTAACCCTTGCCTGGGACACAGCAGAGCCCTGGGGCTGTTCCCCACCCGACACTGACGTGAAAACCTGGACGCCCCCGACCCCAGACTGGAGGAGCAGAAACGTGGCCTCCCAGTGAGCCCTGAGGTTCCAGGCTGGGCAGGGCCCGCAGGTGGCCAGGAGGCTGGGCAGGCCAGGCTCACCATGTGGTAGTTCACCACCTCCTGCAGGCTGTCACCAAACCTCTGCAGACATTCCTGGAGGAGCAGATGGGGGACCTGCGCTGAGATGGCAATTCTGGCCCGGACCACCCAACCATGCCCTCCAAGTACCCCCCCAACGGCGCAGACACCAGCCTGCACCCTCAAGGGGCTGCTTCACTGGGCCTCTCCCCTACCCCACCTTGAGGTCAGAGGTCAGTCAGCCCCTCACCGAGATGACAGTGTCGCCCTGGCACTGCTGGGACAGCTCTCGGACGCCGCTCACGAACAGCCTGCTGGTGCTGACGTAAGCCTTGCCAGCCTCCACCATGCTGCTGCACAGCTTCACCAGCTGCGGGCAAGCACAGTGTAGTGAGTATGGTGGGCACTGGTGCCTACACTTGCCACCACACAAGGCCAGCCTCACAGGCGGGGAGAGCTCCCAGGGTGGGCTCCGCTCAGGCTGTCGGCACCCAGGACTCAGTGCTGCACGGCCCAGCTCCCGGCTGCTGCTCAGGCTTCTCACACTTGGGCCTGCCTGGGGCTAGGAGGCTGGTCAGGGAGGAGGGAGTGGGGCCCCCAGGGCCTCTCTCAGCTGTAAGGGACCAGGAGCCAAGCAAAGGACTCAGAGCCAGCAGGACCAGCCTACACGGGGCTCATGGACAAGGCTCCTCACTCCCAGCTCCACAACCTGTTGCCTCCTTTCTCCGCCCCAGCCCCAGCCCAGAGACACCAAGACTGCGCCCACACAGCAGCTGTTCCCACATCCCCAGCCCAGCAGCCAGCAGAAGGGACAGGCGGTCACCGTGGGTAGGAGACTCATCACGGCCCAGCCCCTCCTGGTTGGGATGAGACTCAGGGTCAGCCACAGATGTGGGTGTGGCGTATGCACCCTGGAACACACGAGCTCGTGCTAAGACACACGGGCCGGGTCCTGGAGCACCAGAGTGTGTTCCACATATGGGGGGTGTGGCTTAAGAAGGCCGGAAGGCCAGTCCTGCCCTGCGGCCATCCCAAGTCTGGCTGGGCATGAGGCGCAGAGCAGTCCTGGACACACGAGCTCCAGGCCCCCCTCACCTTGTCCAGTTTGGCCTCAATCTCCACCACGTCCGTCTCCACCTCATCGATGGTCGCCCTGAGGCAAGAACGGGGCTGGCTGGGGTTACCTGCAGCCATGGCCCCCTCGGAGTCCGGCTTGGCTTCGCCCCCCCCTTAGATCACCCTGAGGGGCTCCGCCATGGGAAGTGGCTTTCAGGAAATGGGCTGGGAGATACAGGTGTCTGCCTGCTTCCCGGGGCAGGACTGGGACGCCCATCCAGCACACTTTCCCCACCCCAGACAGAAACAGGCGGATAGGCCTGACTCGCACTGCTGTGCCCTTGGGGCAGAAGGCTGGACCAGCCTCAACCAGGACAGCAGCTGCTGGGAGTCCCTCAGGGATGATGTGCACCACGGGCTGTGCCAGCCTTGCCGGCCCTTCCTCTAGGAGCTCAGAGTTGACCCTGGACCCATCTGGACCCCCCCAACCCTGTGGTCCCTGCCCCTCACCCCTGTGCACTCCTGCAGCCCACCCAGGCCTGGTGCCTGAGCACCGCAGATGGGGTGGAGGCAGCAGGGTGGCTGCTCTTGGTCCTGGCAGTGCCAGATGGCCTCAGACCTCAGCTGAGGAAAGACACCCCTGGCTCCCCCAACCTCACAACTGCAAAGCGGCACAGTCCAGAAAGAAGGGTGGGCCGTCCTCCTCAGAGCCACTCCCACCAGAACAGCCTGACAGGGGGGCTGCCTGGGGAAAGAAGAGTTAAGCCATGACATCACCAGAGACGCCTCAGCGGGAGAATCCCCGGAAGACGAAGACGGGAGGCAGAAGGATGGGCACGTGACCACCCCCCTCCGGGAGCAGGAAACAGGGAAACAGGGCCAGGATCCCGGCAGCCCAGCACTCCATACAATCAGCTCAGCTGGCCAGCCGGGCCATCTGGCCTCCTGGGGATTGGGCACCACAGGGCCCAGCCTGGGGCCAGGACGGGGCGCAGGACTCCAGGGACAGGTCTAGGGCAGGGATTGGGCAGCAGAAGCCATCAGGGCCCCATGGTGCTTCACCCCTTGTGGCCAAGTGCCCCAGGCCTGTGGGGAGGAGCCTTCAGGTTGCACAGGGCGTGTCCTCAATTAGGAGCTGGGGCCTCGGGTGCCAGGCTGCCCCAGCCAGGGACCTAGAAGGGTCCCAACCACCCCAGCAGGACACCACCTGTTCCCAAGGGACTAAAAGGACTCTGAGTCCCGAAGCAGGAGGCAATGGAGGGAAGCTAGCTATGGTACCTGCTGACCACCACGGCCCAGCCTGCAGCCCCCTGGAGCCCCACCTCTACCTCAGCTTCTCCCCTCCCCTGGAGGATCCCAGAACCCAGAAGAAACCATCGCCCGGGAGAATGCGGCAGAGAGAGCCACGCCCCAGGATTTGCAGCCACCCCTGAGCAGGGCCGGATGCAGAGACAGCTGCACCCAAAGCTGCTGCCCTTGGGCCGGGGACACCTGTGTCCCTGGAGGGCTGGAAAGGGGAGCTGCACCCCGGAGCTCACAGTCATGCTCATGGGGACAGGGTGCTCATTGGCAAAAGCTCTGAGGGCTGTACCCGCTGCTGGAAGCCCCTGAGCTCTCCCATCCTCAGCCCTGGCCACCTAGGGCTCCTCTACCGTGCTCAGCGCAGGCTTTCTCAGCAGTTGGAGGATGGGGAGGAGGGTGAGGCTGCCCCCACCTCCAAAGTCGTGACTCAGTGCCTGAAACCCCACCCAGGGGAGGGGCACGCTGAACAGAGGCCAGGCGGTTCCCCTAGGCAGGCTCCCCTGTCCCCCCACCCCCCACCCACTGTGCCCGGGCTGCCAGTAGGCCCTCCCCAAACCAGGAGGGTGCAGGCAGGGTCCCCCTTTCCAGGGTGGGGGTGACCAGGCTTCTCGCCCACCCTGCCCAGCCTCCCAGCCCCATGGAAGGCCAGGAAGCTCAAGTTACACCCTCAGGGGCCGGTGAGAATGGGCATTCAGGAGACCCCGGGTCAGCCTCCGGGAGCCCCTCAAACCCCAGTTAAATCACAGCAGAACCGCAAAACTCACTGGGCAAGGCTTCTGCGGCCCAAGACCAGCAACCAGTCCAGTCCGTGCCTGGCGGGGGTGAGGCAGTTTCCCATGACAGCCCCCCTACAAAAGCCTGGCCAGCCGCCCTGCAGCACCTACTGCAGTTCCACAGGCCCCATAACCAGCTCCTGTAACCTGCTCTCACAGCACCCCCACCTGACCAGGCAGGAGCAGCACAGCCCCTCTGTGTGGGGGGAGGTCCATTAGGCTTTTGGGAGAGGAGGCAGTGGGAAGGTGGGTGCTTCAGCCAGGGCCCAGCCCCCAGCAGGGAGGCCATTCCACGTCTCCCCACAGCAGCCTGCGTCCTCAACGCAGGATCGTGGGGTGCCTGAGTAGTTCAACCCCTTTCCCTGGTCAGCAACGGAAGACAGGCGAGCAGAGGGCAGCCCCAGTTCCTGTGCCCAGGGCCAGGGACCAGGCTTCTGGCTGGCCTCGAGCCTCCCACTCCAAGGCTCCTGAGGCCTCCTGGTGAGGGCTCCAGGGATGCTGAAGCTCCCCGTGCCTCCAGACACGGGCTGACTTGCCAGCAGGTCCCAAGAGACCCAGCACGCGCACACGCACGCGTGCACACACACGCACGACCAAGCACACGTGTGCAAACACGGTCATGCACAAACATGCCTGCACAGCGGTACCACACATACGAGTAAGGAGTGTGCACACACACCGACACACCCCGTGGGGGCACACGCGTGTACAAGCGGACGTGTGTGTTGGTGACGTGGCTAACTGCGTGAACCCACACAGAAGTGGCGCGTGCACACGCCCGCGTGCATCCAGCGGCGGGCTACATGCAGGCGCCGCGCACAGCCCCGTGGCACAGCTCACCCCCACGTGCTGTGCGAGGCCGGGCGCCCCGAAAGGCGCACAGAGGGGCAGAGCTCACAAGGGCGCGCCCTGCACAAGCATGTGCGGAGGTGGGGGCCCCACGCAGGTGTGCACCTGAGGGCGGACAGAGGGTCCTGGCCTCTGCTGTCGTTGGCCGGATGTCCAGCCAGCGAGGCTGAGGCGCCCCTGTGCACACGTCTGCGAACGCTTGCTTCCCGCAGGTGTGCCCACCTGCACGCCAGGAATGCTGGGAAACACTCAACTCCGGGGACACGGCCCCTGCCCCCACCTCCCCTTCGCGCCGCTCTGAGCCCCTGCTCTCCGGGCCCCGGGCCATTCAAACCACTCCGGGCTTCCACGCAGCCCGGCTCCCGCTGCCCGTCCCCCACGCGCTGCTCTGGACACAAGATCGAAGCACAGACCGGGGCCGACGCCCCCACGGGCCCGGACGACCCCGGCCAGAGCTGGACCGCAGGGCCCGGGAGGGGCGCAGCTCCGCGGAGGTGCGGACGGTCCCGGGGTGGCCGCACAGGGGCGCCTTTTGTTCCGGCCCCCGGGGCATGGCGGGGCGGGGCCGCCGCTTTGTCCGAGGCGGGTCCTCCAGCCCCTCCCCGGCGGCCGCGGCCCCGCCCGGAGCTGACCTCCCCAGCCCGCCGCCGGGCACAAAGGCGGCAGCGACGCCCCCCGCCCGCGCTCGCCCCGGCGGCCCCCGGCGGCGCACCTGAAGCGCGGCGAGTCCTTGACGCACTCCTCGAACTCCACGGTCATGGCTGCAAAGGCCGCGGCGCTCACTGGCACGAGGACCGCGGCGCCGAGCGGCAGCCGCGCCGGCCCGGCCCGCTCGTCCCGCCCGCGCCGCCTCGGCGCCCGCCTGCCCGGGAATGAGGCCGCCGCGCCGCGCCCCGCCCCGCCTGTCACCGCCAGGGAGCGTCGCCAAAGTCCGCCGCCCGCGCGCGCCGCCCGCTGTCACCGCCGGGGAGCGTCGCCAACGTCCGCCGCCCGCGCGCGCCGTCCGCTGTCACCGCCGGGGAGCGTCGCCAAAGTCCGCCGCCCGCGCGCGCCGCCCGACGTCATCGCCGGGGAGCGTCGCCAAACGCCCCTCGCAGCGTCCACGGACCACCCGGGTCCGGAAGTGAGGCGGGGACCGCGCCATTCGCCTTCGGGGAGGGTCCGCCGGGCCGCGGGGCGCGGGGAGGGCGCGGACCCCGCCCGCTCCAGCCATCCTGGCCGTTGCGCAACTCAGGGCGTTTGCAAAAACCACCTCTAGGAGGACTTGGCCGCAACGCGGCAAACGAGCGCGCTCGGAGAGTGTGGGCTACGGCGAATGCATGAGCGAGTGAACGAACGCACGCCCGCGGGAGCGCGGGGTCACCGCGAGGTTGCGAGCGCGCCTCCCGGGGCGCCGCGGTGGCGGTAAAGCCCCTGCGCTCGGCGGCGGGCGGGCACTTTGCAACCGCTCCCTAAGCCCGGCCCCGCCTCCGCTCCCCGCCCCAGGCCGCCGTGGCGCGCGGCCGGGGCGGGGCGACCGCGCGTGCGCAAGAGCGTGACCGTGCCGCGTGCGCGCGCTGGAGACCGCCTCCCGCGCCGCTGGCTGGGCTCGGCCATGGGTTCGGCACCCGCCGCGGGCTCGGTGCGCGCGCGCTACCTCGTGTACTTCCAGTACGTGGGCACCGACTTTAAGTAGGTTTCAGGGGCGCGGCGGGGGTCACTACGTGGGCCCGGGGGGAGGCGGGAAGGAGGGCGCGGGCGGGCAGACGGAGTCCCAAACGTTCGGGGGAGGAAGCGGCTCTGGCCTCAGAGGGCGGCCCCGGTAACTCCCCCGCCTCTACCCGCAGCGGGGTGGCGGCCGTCAGGGGCGCCCAGCGCGCCGTCGGGGTCCAGAACTACCTGGAGGTGAGCTCAGTGGGGCCCGGGGCGCCCGGGAAGGGCAGCGGGGAGGCCCCCGCCCGCGCGTCCCCAGAGTCCGGCCCGGCCCACCCGCCCGCCCCGCGGCTCGGTCCCGCAGGAGGCCGCCGAGCGGCTCAACCTCGTGGAGCCGGTCAGGTTCACCGTCTCCAGCCGCACCGACGCCGGGGTCCACGCCCTGAGCAACGCGGCGCACCTGGATGTCCAGCGCCGCTCGGGCCGGCCGCCCTTCCCGCCCGAGGTTCTGACCGAGGCGCTCAACACCCACCTGCGGCACCCGGCCATCAGGTGAGCCCGCGAGCTGAGCGGCCCCGGGGCTCTGCCTTCCCGACGCCAGCCGCGGACGGGGTCGGAGGTCTGGGCGGGTGGGCGCGGCCGTTCCCCCGTGAGCCTGCCCTGCCGCCCCAGGGTCCTGCGGGCCTTCCGGGTGCCCAGCGACTTCCACGCTCGCCACGCGGCCACGTCCCGGACCTACCTGTACCGCCTGGTCACCGGCTGCCACCGGTTTGACGAGCTGCCCGTGTTTGAACGCAACCTGTGCTGGGCTCTCCGGGCAGAGTGAGTGTGGCCCCGACAGTGAGCAGGGAGGGGGCAGGCCGGCCCCTCCTGACAGTCCCCCGATCCCTGAAGCCGCCTAGACGTGGCCGCCATGCAGGAAGCGGCCCAGCACCTCCTCGGCACACACGACTTCAGCGCCTTCCAGTCGGCCGGCAGCCCGGTACCAAGCCCCGTGCGAACACTGCGCCGTGTCTCCGTGTCCCCAGGCCTCGCCAGCCCCTTGGTCACCCCCCAGGAGAGCAGGTGAGGAAGGGCGCATAGGCTGTGGTCCTGTCCTCAGACTGGCAGCACTCATTTTAGCCTCAGCGCCTCCCCGCAAAGGCGAGGCCAGGCGGGACAGGGACAGCTGGGCATCCTCGGCCTAGTCAGCTGGAGGATGTGGGGCAGTAGAGTGGCCAGGACACCCCCAGCCTGCAGCTGTGCCCTCCCATCAGGCTGAGCAGAGCACGGGGAAGGCTGCCTTTCTCCGAAAAGCCCCTGCCCTGCCTAACGAAGAATCTTGGCAGCTACTGGAAAGGTTTCATTGGGGCCAGTGATTCTGGCCCAACCTGGCAGTGGCTGGCTTCTGCTGCCCCCGGTACTGTCCAGAGAGCCACTCATAAGGTGGCAGCTTCTGACCACAGAACCTCCACTGTTGGGGTGAGCCCCATGCTGCCATGCAGAGCAGCAGGTATAAGGCTTGGGCCTCTGGCACATGGACCAGCCACACTCCCAGTCCCTACACCAGGACCCAAGGTGGGGTCCCCGGGCAAACTCCTCAGGGACAGCCAGGCCACCTGCCCAGCCTCTGGAGTCCTGCCACCTACATGCCTGGGCATTGCTTGTCTGCCTCACTGGGGACGGGGGGTCAGCCAGGACCCCTGGTGGACCAGCTAGTAGGAACCAGGCTTGTCTGAGGCCCCGCCCTATCCCTTTCCGTGTCAGAGGCTGGTGGGCTGCCCCACAGGCACCTACAGGTACTTGTTTTTCCAGGAAGCTGCAGTTCTGGAGTCTAGAGTTTGAGAGCCAGTCCTTCCTGTATAGACAGGTGGGCTCTGTTCTGGGGCCCTCCCTGGTGGGGGTGGGGGGCTGAGGGGTGGGCAGGCCCCTGTGCAGTCTTGGCTCTGGGTCACAGGTACGGAGGATGACAGCTGTGCTGGTGGCCGTGGGGCTGGGGGCTTTGGCACCTGCCCAGGTGAAGACAATTCTGGAGAGCCAAGACCCCCTGGGCAAGCACCAGACACGCCTGGCCCCAGCCCATGGCTTATTCCTGAAGTCAGTGGTATACAGGAGTCTTGGTAAGAGCTGCAGGCCGAAGAAGGGTTCTGCTGTATGCCCACTGACTGCTGAGGCCCAGTCCTCATGGGGGAAGGCATAGCCTTCCTGCCACCCAGCCAGGCAGGAATCTGGCCATTGCCCAAACAGAAAGTCAACGTGTGGGGTGGGAAGGCTGGGAGCCAGTGACTGCAGGAGTCAAGGTGTCCCCCCCAGGGTTGCAGCCCCTCAGCCCAACTCATCCTGCCCTGGCCCTGGGAATAGTCCCAGTGGCAGGGAGGGCTCTGGGCCGACCTTGCCCCATGTTGATGCAGTGTCTGGTGTGTCCACAGATGCTGCTTCCTGCACCCTGCAGGGGCCACAATTTGGGAGCCACGAATGACCCTTGATGTTCAGCCAAAATCAGGCTACACCAGGCCCAGCCCTGTGCTTGTAAAGCCAGGTCAGTCACGGCCACCTGGGGCCCAGGGCCCACAGCACTGCTGCCTGACCTCCAAATTAGCCTCGTCCGCCTGGGTCCCACCACCCTGGATGCCCATCTCTGTTCCAGGCGGGGCAGGGTACAGTGCAGGACATATCAGGGGAACCAAGTGTCTTTTGTTCAGCTTTTACTGGAAACTGCTGTCTGGGACCCCCTGCCCTAACCATTGTTTTGGGGGCCAGGAGCAGGAATAAAGGCAAAGCAGCCTGGAGGTACGTTTATTTCTTAAGCTGCAAACAGCCACTCGGGCAGGCACATGACCCACAGCCTCTGTCCCCAGGGACTGGATCCGCAGGGTCTGTTCGCCCAGTGCACCCACAGTCCTGAAGTGCAGGCCCAGGTCTCTCCAGCTAGGTGAGGGTAGAGGTGGGTGAGGTAGGTGGGCTGGGTGGCCTCAGCTGGGAGCCTGGGGGAGGCCCTTCTTCAGCAGAGACGTGAGGAAGCTCCCCAGCTCCTCATCCTAAGGCAGAGATAAGAGCACCATGGGCACCGCAGGACATGGAGGATGTGGTGACACCTGAGCTGAGCTCGGTGGGGTGGAGGCCACCCCTTACCTGGTAGGTCCAAGAGACCAGCAGCACCTTGGTGCCTGGGTCCTCGGAGGGGGCAGTGGCCTGGATAAGGATGGACTCCACAGTCACGGAGCCGTCCGGGAGGTGCTGCACACAGTGGTCCTTCAGGATGCTGTGGGGAGGCTCCGTGAGACCCTGCCTTGCCCCCAGGGCCCAAGGGGGTGGAGGGGCAGGGCCAGCACCCACCTCTTGAGGTGGCTGTAGACACGCAACGCAGTCTCCTGCTCCTTGCGCGTGTCGTGCAGGTGCACACGGCAGGTGAAGCGCAGCTGGTGCTCAGCCAGGCCCAGCTCTTTGAGGGCTTGCTCTGAGGACACTAGCCGGAAATTCTGTGGGGCAGGGGCAGGTCAGAGAGCACGGCGGTGGCCCTCCCCCCTCCAGAGGCCCCTGCCACTCACACTGTCCTTCATGATGAGGGTGCCGTGCAGGAGTCGCGGCTTCTTAGCCTCAGGAAGCAGCCCTGTGGAGGCAGCAGGGGCCATCAACGTGAGGGCCGCTCCCAGCCACCCGCCCCGAGCACCCGGCCCTGCTCTGCCCTGCCCGCGTACCCTGCGCCATCTCCCGCTTCAGCAGCCCCAGCGAGATGCCTACAGGGATGCTGAGGCTCGTGGGCAGCGTCACTGTCTCACCATTGGCCGGCATGTAGCAGCTGACCCCTGGGCCCCAGGGAAGAGAGAGTCTCAGTGCAGGCTGCCCACACTGACCCAAGGTGGGCCCCACGCTGCCCGCCCAGCTGCCTACGGAGCTCCTGCTCGATCTTCTGCTTCAGGAACTCCATCTTCTTGGCCTCGCCGTGCACCAGCAGCACACTTTCTGGCTCTGCCTGGCCCACCAGCTGCATGATGCCCTTGGCGTCCGCATGGGCACTGAACGACATGTACTCCACCTGCATCTTGACCTCCAGCTACAGGCCGCAGGGCATGGACAGCGGTTACCACCAGGAGGTGCCCCTCGGCCCTGCCAGCCCACAGGGGGTTGGGACTCACCACCTGCCTCCCCTCCATCTCCAGCTTCCGCTGTCCACTGAGGATCTTGTGACCCACGGTGCCCTGCACGCAGTAGCCGGGCATGATGACCTGGGGGCGAGCACAGAGTTCAGCCATAGGACCCAGCCTTGGCACCTCAGGGCCTTCCCTGGGATGCCCCAACTTGAACCCCTGGAAGCTGTTTCCACCTGCCAGTGGTGCCCTCCCAAGCCTAGCTGCAGCCTCCAGAGGGCTCAGGTTTTGGCACAAGACTTTCCAGGGCTGGGCTGAGGCTCTTCTGCCTGAGGTGGACAGGCTGCATCACAGGAAGACTCAAAGGTCCCAGTGGGACGTCGCCCTCATCTCCTGGTGGCAGCAGCCACGTCCCTCGGCCAGCATGGGGCCAGGCCAGCAAGAGCTCAGGGAGAGTGTGCCAGGACAACCCACTAGCCTCCAGGTTCCTGCATCTCACCACGGCCCTCACCATGTTCTTCTCGTTTCCCGCCCATTTCCGGAAGATCTGCAGGGACTGCCCGGCGTGCAGCATTCCTGGTGTGGCAAACACAACCTGCGAGAGACAGAGGGCAGGGAGGTCAAGTCAGGGCATATGCCCTACACCCCGCCCACAGCAGGCCCATCCACACAACCAGTGGGACAAAGGGGGCAGGGGGTCAAGTGAGGGCAGGAGATGCCCCCCACCCCCACTGCAGGCCCAGCCCAGAGACCCATGGGCAGGGACCTGTAGACAGGCCAACTGACGTGGACACACTGGCCAGGCCCGCCACAGGGCCTCACCATCGGCCCTGGGTTGTCAGCAAAAGCCCGGTCAAAGGCCTTGATATGCTTGAACTCGAACATGTTCCTCTGCACAAAAGTCTTGCGGATCTTCTGGTTGGTCCAGGGGATGAACAGCTTGTAGTAGTGGTTGGCCTTCTCGGTCAGGCCCGTGGAGAAGTAGATGGGCACCTTCAGGTTCATGCGCTCCCTGGGGACCACCATCCCAGTCAGCACAGTGGCCACAGGAGAACACTGCAGGGCGGGACTCAGCCGGGTCAACCCCACAACCTCATCTGCACGACCCACGCACAGGCCGGGTTTAGCCCAGTCTCCCATCATAACCACAGGAGGCCAGTGCCTGCATCCTGTGTCCCATTAAGCCCTGTGGCAGCCGAGCTTGGTGGAGGATCAGGAGCCACAAACAGTGGCACCGATGGAATGTCACAGGCCTCCCCCCAGGACAGCAGCGAGCGGTGCCGAGCTGCCACTGGCACCCTGGGCAGGGCTGCCCACCACACCCAGTGGTTGTCGTGCCACTGGACTATGCACACTGGGCCAATGCATGGCCGCAGCTTCCAACCCGGGGCAGGGCTCCTGAAAGAGCCATCCTGGTAGCACCTACCAGAAGGTCTCCAGGAGGATGCAGAGCTCCTGGGCACGGCCCAGCGCGAACACGGGGATCAGCACCTGGGGGACACACTAGGCTTGGCCCAAGCAGGAGCCCTGGCTGCATGGCCCCTCGGCACAGCAGGCAGCGTCTAGTGAGGGCACAGCCAGGCGCCCAAGAGCTGCGGCCCCATGTGGACCTCGGCCTCTCATATTTGCTCCCAGTTCCATCCCAGTGACACTCTTCAGTAGAGTGGTATGGGGGCCCTGGCCAAGGCTTCCTCAGGATCTGAGGTAGGGGCTCCCTAGGGAAGGGTCTCTGAACTTTTCTCCTCAATGCTGAGCAAATTTTCCTCTCTCCCTACCTGAAAATGCAGCACCCCACACCCTGAGACCCTGACCCATGCCAAGGGCAGCCAAGCCTGCTGGAAAGACCTGCCCAGCATGACTGAGGGCCTGTGTCCCCAGCCCTGCTGCGGTTACCTTCCCACCACGCTCCACAGTCTCGTGGACTTTCTTCAGGAAGTCTCGCTCCCGGCAGCGCTTGGAGTCACGGATGGTTGTGGCGTACGTGGACTCTGTGATGAGCAGGTTGGGGCGGCACTTGTCAATCCAGGCAGCTCTGGAACATGGGTGGGTGTGAGCCGTGGCAGACTGTCTCCACAGCTGCAGGGCTGGGCGTGACAAGCTGGACCCCAGTCCCACCCCAGCCGCCTTCCTAGGCCGGCTCTTTACACTCTGACTGGAAAGACCCAGCTGGTAAAATGCTGTGGACAGCACACTTGGGAAGAGAGAGGAAGCACAGAGGTCCCCGCCTGGACCCTGTGCCTTCACGAAACTGAGCCCAGAAGGAAGGGGCTGTCCGGGCCGCGCCAGACCTGGGAGACACTGCCGGCTTGTCCACTCGAGGGCTGGCACCCCCACAACTACATGGGTCACGAGCTCCAAGGGGGCCTACAGAACAAAGGATGCCTCGGCAGACTTACCCCAAGTGTCGGTCTGGGGTCATGTTGTAATCACCCTGGTGAATGAACAAGGCTGCCATGGCGAGGGTGCCTCCCACCCGGGGCAGCCCCTCCCAAGCCTCCAGCCCCTTCCACTGACCGTGTAGACCACAGACTCTGAGCCCACTTTAATCTGGAACATGGCTGCCCCCAGCACATGGCCTGCATAGTAGGCCTTGATCTCCAACTCATCATCCACCTGTGGAGGACAGGGCCGCGCTCAGGCTCCGCCATCACAGCAGAGCGGCGGGGGTGGCAGGGGTGGGAAGCGAGGGCACCGCACACAGCACCCAGTTCATGAGAGACAGGCAGCAAGGACCAAGAATGGGAAGCAACAGACGGAAGACTGAAGGGCACCAAGGGCAGTTTCCAGCGTGGACTCCGACTGCACTGGAGATGAACGGCAGCTGGGCGCGGTGGCTCACGCCTGTAATCCCAGCACTTTGGGAGGCCGAGGCAGGTGGATCTCTTGACGTCAGGATTTTGAGACCAGCCTGGCCAACATGGTGAAACTCCATCTCTACTAAAAATACAAAAATGAGCTGGGCATGGAGGGGTGCACCTCAGCTGCTCAGGAGGCTGAGGCAGGAGAATCACTTGAACCTGGGAAGTGGAGGTTGCAGTGAGCTGAGACTGTGCCACTGCACTCCAGCCTGGGCTTGAAAACAAAAGTGGAAATTCTAAAACCGGGAACCGTAACAACCCAAATTAGGAATTCAATGGACAAATTTAACGCCCATGAGACATAACCAGAAAACAGAATTTGTGAACTGAAAGACACTGGAGGGAATATCCATCAGGAAACAGGAAAGACAAACTGATATGAAGTTTCCAGCGGTGGAACGTCAAACTTGGCCCCAGAAGAGAGGGAGCAAGAACGGGGCAGAAGCAACCCTGGAAGAAACGTGTGAAAGGCATCAAGCCACGGATTCAAGAGGCCTCAAACTCTGAAGAGGCTGAGAATACGTGTTTGGGACCAGGCGCGGTGGCTCACGCCTGTAATCCCAGCACTTTGGGAGGCTGAGGCGGGTGGATCACAAGGTCAGGAGTTTGAGACCAGCCTAGTCAATATGGTGAAACCCACAAAAATTAGCCCGGTGTGGTGGTGTTCGCCTGTAGTCTCAACAACTCAAGAGGCTGAGGCAGAACAATCACTTGAACTCAGGAAACAGAAGTTGCAGTGAGCCGAGACCACACCACCTGCAGTCCAAAAAAAATTGGTCCATCAGCACATAGGCACCAAAAACCAAGGTGAAGGCCATAACCCTGCAGGTGCCTATGCCCAGAGATGGCCTTTGAGACAGGAGAAAGGAGGATGCATGCACAGTGCAGAGTCAACCTAAAATTCTACACACCTGAGAGGAAAAGTCCTTCAAGAACGAGGGTAAAATAAACCCACTTGCAGGCAAATAAAAATTGACGGAATCACCAGCAGACCCATGCTGATATATTCTTCAGGCAAAAAGCAAAGTATCCCAAGTAAAAGAAGGGAAAAATGCAGGAAGCACAACAGAGAAAACAAGCATAAATAAAACTAAGCAGCCGAGCGCGGTGACTCCCGCGTGCAATCTCAGCACTTTGGGAGGCCAAGGCAGGCGGATCACCTGAGGTCAGGAGTTCAAAACAAGCCTGTCCAACATGGCAAAACCCTGTCTCTACTAAAAATACAAAAAAATTAGCTGGGCATGGTAGCAGATGCCTGTAATCCCAGCTACTCAGGAGGCTGAGGCAGGACAATCACTTGAACCTGGGAGGCGGAGGTTGCAGTGAGCTGAGATCTCCCCACGGCACTCCAGCCTGGGTGACAAGAGTGAAACTCTGTTCCCTCAAAAAACAAAAGACTAAGCACATGTTGATGTCACCAGGCATTAGAGATCAGGTCTTGCTGCGTTAAAATACAGTGAGGGAGCTGCTAGGTGCGGTGGCTCAAACCTGTAACCCAGTACTTTGGGAAGCTGAGGTGGGAGGTTAGGCTGAGGCTGCAGTAAGCCAAGATCACACTCCAGCCTGGGCAACAGAGTCAGAGACCCTGTCTCAAAAAATAAAAGTAAAAAAATTTCAAACCAAAGATAAATACACTTCATTCTGACAAGAAGTTCAAGCAGAAAGATGAAATGTTCCAAAATATATAGGAACATAATACAGTTTCAAAAATATGAAAGCAACACCACAGACTCTAATAAGCAAGACAAATCCATCATCTTTGGGAGAAGCTTCACAAATCTGGGCTGTCACTTGCCTACTTCACTTCCTCCCTGACCCACACACAAGTTGTCACACCCAGGACCGGGCGCCCTTAAAGGGCTGGCCCATCTCCCTTCCGATCCCTGCCTCCTTCCCGGTGACACCCCAGGAACTACAGCGAGTCTGGCAACTCTGAGTGCTCCGAGTTCCCACTCTGGCCTCTTCAACGCTACACAGACAGAGCCCAGTGGTTCAGAGTCCAGGGCGCACCCCCACCCTGCGTGCACTCTCCTGGGGCCAGCACCCAGTCTGGTCTGGGACCCGCACGCTCGCCGGGTGCCCCCTCCTGGTGTCCCCATGGTGCTGGGCACAAGAGTGAGGCCCCAGCTTTCCCAAGGCTGTGCAGAGCACGCGGAAGGCACGATTGGTGTGGGGTGGGCAGTGACTGTGCCGTCTGTGGCCCTGGGAGCCTGACCTGGACTGTCTGGTGGAGGTGGACGGCCACCACCTTCTTCATGCAGTCCTTGATCATCTGGGAGGTGAAGAAGTTGGCCTCGCCCTTCTTGTCTACGGCGATCTTGCGGTAGTCCTCCAGCAAGATGGGGCAGATGGCCTGGGTAGGGTGCGTCATGTAGATGGGCCCATCGTAGCCCACCATCTCGCTGAAGTAGGGGAGTGCCCCGCAGTGGTCCAGGTGGAAGTGGCTGGGGGAATGAAGCACGGGTCAGCCTGGGCCCACCCTACCCCAGCCTTCAGCCCTGCTCTGGGCTTGCGGGTCACTCATCCCTTTATTCACTGAGTGCCTACTGTGCATCAGACCCTGTCCCGAGAACTGAAGAGTCAGGAATGAGCGAACGCAAGCCTGTCTCCCTCGAACCTTCAGTCTGAAAATCTGGCGAGGCAGGAAGCGAACACGTTAGTGATGGTGACGCGCCTGCAAACAAGGCAAAGCCGCGAAGGAACCGTGAGTGGGGAGCCGCTGGCTTTTCAGGTGGTCGGGACAGGCTGTGGAGCTGCAGGTGAAGGGGGCACAGACCCGAGGGCAGGGACACTGCCTGGCGAGCCCCAAAAAGGCACCAGAGGCCCTGCCGTGTCCGAGAAGAAACCACAACCACGAGGGTGAGGACGCTGCCTCCGGAGAGGGGCTTCTCCAGGCCTCACGGGCCCCTCTGGCTGCTGGGGAGGAGAGGGCAGGGCAGGGGGACCAGCAGGAATGCTGTGGCCATCCAGGCAAGGCCACCCAGACCAGTGGGTCATAAGATGCTGGACTCTAAAGGCTGGAGTCAGGGCAGACTCGGACCTCTGGAATTGCCAATAGACAGTGGAGTTTAAAGCTCCTAAGACAGCGAAGGCATGGGAGAGGGTGAAGCCTGGAAGTCCAGGTTCAGAGGGCAGGGCAGGGTTCAGAGGGCAGGGCCGGAAGAACAGGCAGACACCAGGTCATGTGTGTGACCAGTAAGGCAAGCAGGGAGCAGATCCTGGGGCCCAGAAGACCCCTGAGGATCAAGAATGATGCAGGCCCCTTGCCAAACGCTCCCAAGGCCCAGTACAGGGGTTCAGGCCCCACAGGCACAGACGTAGGGCCCTCAAGGCCCCTAGCGGGTGCCCACCTGATGATCACACAGTCCAGGAAGTCTGTGAGGCGGCCGTTTTGAGTGATGTAGGAGAAGTCAGGGAAGCGCCGCTGGGAAGGGCATGAGGGCGTCAGGTTGCGGCTGTGGTCTCCAGGCAGCATGTGGGAGCACCCACACCCCAGGAAGCGGCTCCCAAGAAGCAGGATTCTGTGTGCAGACTCAAGGCCAGGCTGGGCACTCCCACCCCACAGGTGGCATCAGGATCCCTGGCTGCTCACAGCATCCAGAGAGGCCAAGGTTCCCCCCAACCTCACGGACAGATCTGAGCTGGAAGCTGAGCCCACCCTATAGGACCCTGGGGCTGGGGCCCAGTGCAGCACAAGGGGACCTCCCCATGTACGGACTCGCACCAGCCACGCCCACCCATCCCTGCTCCCTGCAGGGTACAGCCATCCAGTCATAACCACTGCTGCCCACTGCCCCACTGTCCCAGCTCCAAGGCCCAGGGTCCTACTGTGGACAGCCCACCCTCCCAACTTCTGGGCCTCCTGCCCAAGGGACTCACATCATCATTGAAGCCCATATGCATCCCACAGTCCAGCATGACGTTCTTGCCTGCGATGGACACCAGGATGCAGCTTCGGCCCACGTCCTGGCCAGCCCCTACTCAAGAGAGGGCAGGTGAGAGGCACTGCTGTGTGGACAGACACTTGGGCTAAGAAGCAGAGCCTCCTCCACTCACAGAAAGGGGGACACAGGGGACCAAGCCCCACACCACCACGCCCAGGGTTCAGGCCTGCAGCCCACACGCCCTCCCCTGCCAGCTTCCCCTGGCCTCTCAAAGTGGCTGAGGACTGCTGGCTGAGTAGTGGGGCACTGTGTGGTGATCCTTGGTGCCCAACAGAGATAAATGCTGGTCTGTGGGGCCAAGACCTCAATCGGGGTCACTCCTGGCCTGTGGCTGGACCCTCAGCAGAGCTGCAGACCAACGAGGCTGCCTGCTCCAGGATCTGTCCCCAGGCAGGCAAGGGCCTGGGTGCCTACGTGCTGGAACTGGGTGCCTGCTGGTGGTGCGGCTGTGGAGGGATGCCATGCAGCCTCAGCCAAGCCACAGCGAACACAGTGCCAGCAGTCCAGCAGTGGCCAGTGTGGGCAACACAAGCCCCAATGGTGCACAGTGTACACCATTGCACACCGTGCAGCCCCCAACGCGGACCCTAATCTGCACCCCTCCCATACCCCTGACAACCACACAGCCCTGCCCAGCTGCTCCAGCCAGAGGCCCTGGCCAGGCAAGGCACACTCAGCCCCTCATGTGGCCTGGGGGCCCATGAGGAAAGGGCCAGGGCCTCTGCTCCTCTGCTCCTGCCTGTGCCTGGACGGGAGTCTGATGACAGTGAACAGCCTGGTTTTCCCCTTGAATCCCACCCACCTCCCTCTGCCAGCCACCTGAAGCGTCCAAAACCATACATCAGGGTGACGGGGCCAAGGGCCTGCCTGCCACAGATGGGGGTCTCAGGTTCTCTTACAGGCCTGTTCCTGCCCTCGCTGGGCTCTCTGAGGCCAGGGCCTCAGCAGTCTCCTCCCTCTGCACCTCCTGCCCCAAGCCACGCCAGGCTTGCAGAGGCCCCCCAACATCTGTGGAAGGGGAGGACTGCCCCTCTTTCCAGGCAAGGACCTGAGGTCACAGAAGCACTCATGGCACACAGCCCCGAAATGTGGGGCTCGGTTGGTTTTCTGAATTCCAAAGACCAGTCCTTAGGCGCTGGCAGCCCTGCCTTCCAACAGGACCCACACTGATCCCAGGGAGGAAAGACGGCAGAAGTGCAGGAATAGAGCCTGGAACTAGAGGACAAAACAGGGCTCAAAAGGCAGAGGAAGAGCATCCCTGTCTGCAAGGAGACTGCTGGCAGACAAGTAAATGAGGCGTCCCGAGCGTGGCAGACAGAGGCTCCTGTGACAGGGAGAGCAAGGCAGGAGTACAAGGAAGCCCTGAAACTTCCAGAACCATGACGAAAAATTCCCTGAGAAGCCAACGTCTGAGCAGGGTGGGGACAGACAGGCAGGGTGGGAGAGCAGCCACACAAAGGCCAGGGCGTGGGAATGACCCCAAGGACACAGCACTGGCCCAGTGACCATGGAGCCCGAGAGGTGGTACCTGGTGCAGGAAAGGGTGAAATGATTCCTGGGCTGAGGTGACTTGAGAAGATACCCAGGTACAGGTCTGGGGTAACTGAAGCCACAAGAAAGATCGGACTGTCCAGATAGTGGGCAGAACAGGCAGCCAAGAGGCCAAATGGGAAAAGGGCAAGCTGGGAGGACCCTGCCGAGGCCTCAGAGGGCAGGGGAGGGCAGCAGAGCTCACACTAACAGCTGCAAAATGGGATATGAACTCTGACCTGGCAGGCTGGGGTGTTCAATGCAGCTATTAATAGCACAGTAGGCCGGGCGCAGTGGCTCACACCTGAAATCCCAGCACTTTGGGAGGCCGAGGTGGGTGGATCATACGGTCAAGAGATCAACACTATCCTGTCCAACATGGTGAAACCCCATCTCTACTAAAAATACAAAAATTAGCTGGGCATGGTGGCGCACACCTGTAGTCCCAGATACTCGAGAGGCGGAGGCTGCAGTGAGCTGAGGTCGCTCCACTGCACTCCAGACCAGTGCAGAGACTCCATCTCAAAAAAACAAAAAACAGCACAGTGTCCCTGCTGGGGCGGGTGCACCCTCTGAGGAAGCACTCACATCACGGAGGACATGGAGTCCCATCCAGGTGTCTGTACTGGAAGATGCCCTCGACCTCCTGCTCAGTGGAAGGCCCAGGTTCCAAGCCAGCAGATGGCAGGCATGTACGGAAAAAGCCCAGGGACATCAGGAGGGTTGCCCACCAACACCATGTCCCCCCAGTTGTTCCTGAGACCCTGGATTTTGATTAATTCTTTCCCTCTTCATATTGTTCTATACTGTACAACTTTTACCTTTTTTTGAAATAGGGTCTTGCTGTCGCCCAGGCTGGAATGCAGTAGCACCATCGTGGCTCACTGCAGCCTCAACTTCCTGGGCTCAAGTGATCCTCCCACCCCAGCCTCCCAATAGCTGAGACCACAGGCGTGAGCCACCACACCCAGCTAATTTTTGCTTTTTTTTTTTTTTTGGAGCAACGGGGTCTTGCCATGTTGGCCAGGCTGGTCGTCAACTCCTGGGCTCAAGCGATCCTCCCACCTTTGCGTTCCAAAGTGCTGTGATTACAAGCGTGAGACACAGAGCCCAGCCTGTTAGGGCCTTTAGGAGTATGCATTTGTGTTTTCTTCTAGCTTTTCAATGTTGCAAAGATCAAGGACAACAAGAGCTGAACTGACAGTTGATTTAAGTCACATGTGAGCACAAAGGCCGGTGGACAGAAAGTGAGAAGTGGAGGCAGAAGCGGGGCTGCGGGACTGGAAGGCTGAAGGGCTGTGGGACTGAGGAGCTGGGAGGGTGGGGGGCTGAGGGGCTGGGGGGCTGAGGAACTGGAAGCGGCAGCGCGCGGCACAGGGAGGTCACCGCACCGAGGAAAGCGCACAGCGAACGCGAAGGCCCCGCGGCCCCATCTGCGCCGTCCCCTCACGGCCGCCTGAACCTCGGGGCTCGCGTTCTCGCGTCACTGCGGGAGGCCCTGGGTGCCGGGACCAGGCCGCCTCCCGGCTCCCACCGGCGCCCGCGCGGGGAGGAGGTGACGGGAGGACGCCCGCGACGCGCACCAGGCTCGGCGACGAGAACCGGGAGGCAGCGGGGCGCCCAGCCCGCCGGGAGCCGCACCCGAAGCCCGCCCCGCAGCCCTCCGGGAGACGCCCACTCACCTAAGGGCGTGACTCTGATCTCAGGCATCGCCACCGCGCCACCGGCCCGCGAGCCGCCCGCACACAGATGCGCGGCACGGGCGCTGCCACCACACCGCCCACTTCCGGTGCTCTTGCCGGAAATGAGGGTCGGCTCACCGGGCCGCCTGATTGGGCAGCATCGAACCAATCAGAGCGGCAGGAGCGGGCGGGCGGGGCCCGGACCCCGGATGCGGCCCAGGTGAGTGGCTCGGTCTCGGCGGCCGCACCTGCCTGACCCAACCGGTGGGGTCCGAAGGTCGCCGAGGGGTCGGGAGCGGGAGGGGACGTCCTCCTAGAAGGCTGGAGCGGGCGGACGGCCAAGGTCCGGACTCCCGTGCAGGACAGAGCTGTCTCGGGTCGGCCCCCTTCCCACTACCACCCCGCGCCTCAGCCCCTTCCTGGGCCCCTCGGCGGAGCAGGGACTCGAACCAGTGCCCACCCAGTCCGGTACCATCTGAAGCCCCTTCCCAGGTGAGACTCGCAGCGCTCGCTGAACAGGGCCCTGATCCCATCCAAGCGCCTTGGGGGCGCGTCTCCTGCTGGCCCCCACAAGGCTGTGTGCTCAGACGGCCCTTGCGCCCAGCCCTGACCTTGGGCCGGTGGGCTGCCCTGGGAGAGGCCTGGAGGTGCCCTGGGCCACCTTCCTGGGCTGGCGAGCTGCCCGCCTCCTGCACAGCCACTGCCCTTCCTGTTGTCCCTGAGCCACCAGCCACAGCCCTGAGAGGCTCCTGGCAGCTCCTTTTGGCCACTGGCTCAGATCTGGGCAGGAAGGCGAGGCCCGCAGAATATCTGGTGACCAAAAAGGAAACCCCGGAGCCTCAGAGACCATCTTCTCAGTGGACAGAACGGAGGCCCGAGGAGGGGAGGGGCGCGCTGGAAGTCTCTGGGGCCCAAGAGCAGCCATCCCCCACACCTGAAACCCGGTGAGCTCATGTCTGGGGCCTCCACCTGGTGCCAAGCATGCAACCCAACCTGTGGGGCCTGCCAGGCAAGGCTCCAGCACCTCTGGGCCACCGTGCTCCAGCAGCCTGGGCCATGGGTTGGGCAGGGCTTGCAGCCCGTGCTCCCCAGCGATGAAGGGTCCAGCAAACAGCCCACCTGCTCCTGGCCAGGAGTGCTCACCACAGCTGGGTGCCCTCCCCGCCCCTGCTGGAGTCCCTGCAACCAGGGAAGTCAAGACAGGGCTCCCAGCGTCAAGGGGCCCAGGAACCTCCAGGCCCAGTGGGGCAAGTGTTCTTCCTGGTCGAGGGGGATGCAGCTGAGTCCCAGGGTCCCCAGAGCAGGTGTGGGCCCTTGGGGCACTTGGGGAGACGGGGCAAGGGTGCTTGGTGACACCCACACAAAGCATGGGTGCTTGGATGTCTGGGGAGTGACTGTGTGAATGCCAGCAGAATCCAGAGCAGGGCCTGGGCCACTCACGGAAGTTCCCTAGGGCTGCTAGGAGGGCCTTGCGGCAAGCTTCTGAGTGTGGTAAAACCTTTAGCCCAGCCCCCCATCCCTGTGGGACTCAGTCTCAGCAACGGTAGTGAAGACAGTTGCATCTATCCATCCAGCAAGCGCTGGCCTCACAGCCTCTCCTCTGCTTTGGGGATGCAGCATTGAGGAAGACGGGGGCAGCAGCATGTCCGCCCCCACCCCACCCCCAGCAGCACCCCCCACACTCCCTGCTCCCCCGACTCTGCTCTCTGCTGTGTCTGTTTCCTTGCGCATGACCTCAGAACTTCCTGTCTTTGTTGTCTGACCCCACCCCCGATGGCTGCCCACTCACTCACTCCCTGTGCACCCAGGTGCCTAGAACAGTGCTTGGCTCTAGGCAGGGCTCTTGGCAAATATTTCTTCAGCTGGCAAGAAACAGATAGAGCCTCTAGTGAGAGAAACAAAAACAAATAGGCAGGAAAGCATCAGCAGAGACGCCCACTGTGGACGGCATGATTGAGTGGTCCGATAAAGCCAGAGGAGTCGGGGACTGACCCACAGGAGGGGCCGTGCCAAGGTCTGTGGGTATGAGATCCTGATGAAGGGTGGGTCAGGGTGGTGTGCCTGAGAGCCTACCGCTTGGCTGGCAGCAGAGCCAGGCGGCTCCTTGGAGGAAGCTCCGTAAGGGGTGTGAGTGTTCAGTGGGCAGCAGTGTCTCTTGTTCCTTTCCACCGCAGAGAAAATGAGCCCCAGATCAACCTGACCCCTGTGAGCCTGTATTTCCCAGCCCAACCCTTTTGCCGTTCCTATCAAAAAATGGAGGATTCGGAGACAAGTTTCAATCTGAAAGTCGTCCTGGTCAGTTTCAAGCAGTGTCTCAATGAGAAGGAAGAGGTCCTGCTGGACCCCTACATTGCCAGCTGGAAGGGCCTGGTCAGGTGCGTCCGCAGGACCTGCTCCCTGAGGGGCTCACCTGGCGAGTATGTGGTATCTGCCTCCCCCTGGCTGCCCTCACCAGCTTTGCTGCCTGTTTGCCGATGGGTGTGAGTCCTGGGAAGGCTGGGCCTCGTCCCCTGCACCCCGGCGGGCTGCCCCAGGCCTGGGCGAGGACATTAGCCCTGCTCCCCTCACAGGTTTCTGAACAGCCTGGGCACCATCTTCTCATTCATCTCCAAGGACGTGGTCTCGAAGCTGCAGATCATGGAGTGCCTCAGGGGCGGCCCACAGCATGAGCACTACCACACCCTGCAGGCCATGGTGGCCCATGAGCTGGGCAGCCAGCTGGTGGACCTGGAGCGGCGCTCCCACCACCCCGAGTCCGGCTGCCGAACCGTGCTGCGCCTGCACCGCGCCCTGCACTGGCTGCAGCTGTTCCTGGAGAGCCTGCGCACCAGCCCCGAGGACGCACGCACCTCTGTGCTCTGCACCGACTCCTACAACGCCTCACTGGCCGCCTACCACCCCTGGATCGTGCGCCGCGCCGTCACCGTGGCCTTCTGTGCCCTGCCTACACGCAAGGTCTTCCTGGAGGCCATGAACGTGGGACCCCCAGAGCAGGCCGTGCAGATGCTGGGTGAGGCCCTCCCCTTCATCGAGCGTGTCTATGACGTCTCCCAGAAGCTGTACGCCGAGCACTCCCTGCTGAACCTGCCCTAGTGGCAGGAACCCAAGGCCACGTGGGCTTTTCTGCTGCAGATCTGGGCTGGAAGCCCCACAGCAGAACTTTCTGGGGGATCTCCAGTTCCTTTCCCAGGAACAGGAGATCCGCTGTTGTCCCTGTGAGCTGAGCTTGGTAGGAGCCACAGACTGTGGCAGAGAGGGTGGCACCCAGCCCAAAGAGGCCCGCCCTCCCGGTCCAGGACAGGACACCTCAGCCACGGTTCCCCCTCAATCAGGCAAACAGTGCCTGATTGCCTGTTACACACGTGCCCAGCCAGGCCTAGCCGGGTGCAGAAAATGGAGGGGGCAGGGGCGGGGGCCAGGCCTGCAAAAGCCCGAAAGGTCGCCACCCCCCAGCCTGTCGGGCAGATCTGCGGACTGGGGTGAAGTCACTGGTCCCGGGGCGTGGAGACTCCATCCTTTCTCTGCCAGCCAGTGTGTCCTCCTCTCAGGCCCGGGCCTGGGACACCATGTCTGCCCAGGTGGGCAATGCTGAGTCCAGGGACCTCAGCCCCCTCCATGCCCAGGCTAACAGAAAACCCCCAACAGTGAGCGGTCTGAGCCCTTGGGGTCTCCCCACCTCTCACTTCCTTGTTTGCCCCTCAGCGTGCCAGGCAGACTGGGGGTGGAACAGCCAGGAGCTGAGATCGAGGCTCCTCACAGAAGGGCCGGAGAAGGCCCTGCCCTTGGGACAGCCTCCCTGCAGCCCCTGCAGGGTACCAGCTCCCGAGCTACGCAGCAGGCTGCCTCCCGCAGCTGCCGTGGGTCTGCACAGCACACCCGAGGCCCTAGGAGCCAGGACTCTGCTACTCCCAACAAAACGCTGTGCCCCCTCTCCCCAGGAGACCCAAGGGGCACGGAGCAGGAGGGCCTGGACCCCATGGCCTGGCCAGTGGCTACCAGCCAGCCACACCCGGCCCAGCCACCAGCCAGTTCCTGCAGCCTGGCCACTGGCTCTTTACAGTGGACCACAGTGGCTCGGGGTGGCAGAGGGACCGCCTGACTAGCCGGCAAGTGCACAGGCTTTTGGAGTGCAACCCTTGCGGCGTCTTCCAACGTTAATAAATCACAGCATCCCAGGACATGGACCTTGGGGTGTGCTGAGTGCCTGATTGCCCGGGTGAACACAGGTACCCAGTGAGGGTGGGGAGGGTCCTCACCCCAGGGACACAGCTGAGGCAGGTGCACCCAACCGCCCTGAGAAAAGGCCAGCCTTGATGCTGGGGCTGCTGTATGCCTGTCCCCCTCAGAGAGATGTAGAGAGGTCCCTGTCATTATGCCCATTTTACAGGTGAGGCAACAGAGACAGACTCATCCAGAGCCAAAAGGCTGGGTTGGGAAGGCAGAGAAAGTCAGCCTCCGTGCAAAAGAGCAGAGGCCTGCATGGGATGAGTGGGTGGAGGTGGGGGCTGCTCCCAGCCACAATAGTGGCCTGGACAGAAAGGAAATGCAATTTGGTGGGGTCTTCCTGGACGCCACCCAACCTCAGGGTCTGTGGGAGCTGCATGAGGTGCTGGCAAAGGCTGCTGACTGCAGAGCTCTGGGTGTGGCCTTCTGTGCATGTGCCGTGCACGTGTGCCCTGCTCCTGTGCGCTGTGCGTGTTGTGCGTACCATATGTCCATGCCCTGCTCCTATGCGCCGTGTGTTGTGTGTGCCATGTGTACATGCCCTGCTCCTGTGTGCTGTGCGTGTTGTGTACATGCCCTGCTCCTGTGTGCTGTGTTGTGTGTACCATGTGTGCATGCCCTGCTCCTGTGTGCTGTGCGTGTTGTGTACATGCCCTGCTCCTGTGTGCTGTGTTGTGTGTACCATGTGTGCATGCCCTGC
>CM052659.1:366701-383719 GCA_028533165.1 Leontopithecus rosalia
ACCATGTGTACATGCCCTGCTCCTGTGAGCTGTGTTGTACCATGTGTACATGCCCTGCTCCTGTGCACTGTATTGTGTGTACCACGTGTACATGCCCTGCTCCTGTGAGCTGTGTTGTACCATGTGTACATGCCCTGCTCCTGTGCACTGTTGTGTGTACCATGTGTACATGCCCTGCTCCTGTGTGCTTTGCATGTTGTGTACCATGTGTACATGCCCTGCTTCTGTGCGCTGTGCGCGTTGTACCATGTGTACATGCCCTGCTCCTGTGTGCTGTGCATGTGTGCCATGCTCCTGTGTGCTGTGCGTGTGTCATTCCTGTGTTCCTGTGTGCCGGGTTGTGTGTGCCATGTTCCTGTGTGTGCACGTGTGTTTGTGCTGTATGTGTGCTGTGCGTGTGTCACATTCCTGTGTGCCGGGTTGTGTGTGCCAAGTTCCTGTGTGTGCACGTGTTTGTGCTGTGTGCTGTGCGTGTGTGCCCTGTTCCTGTGTGCACGTGTGTGCTGTGGGCTGTGCGTGTGTTCCCTGTTCCTGTGTGCGCACGTTTGTGCTGTATGTGTGTGCTGTGCGTGTGTGCCCTGTTCCTGTGTGCACGTGTTTGTGCTGTGTGTGTCACATTCCTGTGTTCCTGGTTGTGTGTGCCATGTTCCTGTGTGCACGTGTTTGTGCTGTATGTGTGCTGTGCGTGTGCCCTGTTCCTGTGTGTGCACGTGTGTGCTGTGTGCTGTGCGTGTGTTCCCTGTTCCTGTGTGTGCACGTGTTTGTGCTGTGTGCTGTGCGTGTCACATTCCTGTGTTCCTGGTTGTGTGTGTGCCATGCTCCTGTGTGTGCACGTTTGTGCTGTATGTGTGTGCTGTGCGTGTGTCGCATTCCTGTTCCTGTGTGCCGGGTTGTGTGTGCCATGCTCCTGTGTGTGCACGTGTTTGTGCTGTATGTGTGTGCTGTGCGTGTGTGCCATGCTCCCATGTGTGCACGTGTTTGCTGTGTGTGCTGTGCATGTGTCACATTCCTTTGTTCCTGGTTGTGTGTACCATGCTCCCGTGTGTGCACGTGTTTGTGCTGTGTGCTGTGCGTGTGTACCATGCTCCCATGTGTGCATGTGTTTGTGCTGTATGTGTGCTGTGCGTGTGTACCATGCTCCCGTGTGTGCACGTGTTTGTGCTGTATGTGTGCTGTGCGTGTGTGCCATGTTCCCGTGTGTGCACGTGTTTGTGCTGTATGTGCTGTGTGCCATGCTCCCGTGTGTGCACGTTTGTGCTGTATGTGCTGTGTGCCATGCTCCTGTGTGTGCACGTGTTTGTGCTGTATGTGCTGTGTGTGCCATGCTCCCATGTGTACGTGTTTGTGCTGTGTGCTGTGTGTTTGTGCTGTATGTGTATGCTGTGTGTGCTGTATGTGCTGTGTGCTGTGTTTGTGCTGTGTGTGCTGTGTGCCATGCTCCCATGTGCACGTGTGTGTGCTGTGTGTTTGTGCTGTATGTGTGTGCTGTGTGTTTGTGCTGTATGTGTGTGCTGTGGTCCTGCGTGTGCCTCACGGGTCCTCCCTCACAGCACTGTGGGGAAGAGGCACCAGGCAGGGTGCACCTCTTGGTAAATGTCTGAAAGGTCTGCCAGTCCCCAGCTGAAGTCAAGAGCCCCTCAGCTCTCCTCAGTGGAGGGTCTGCACCTGGAGCCTGGTGTGTCCCCAAGGGCACCCCCAAAGTGAGGTAGAGGCAGAGGAGGAGCCCCCCTGCACAGAGGAGGAGGTGAGGTAGAGCCCCACCATACACCTAGTTCCGCTCCAGCTGCCACTCGTTTGCCTGTGGCCCTTCCTCCCTCATTTGCATGGCCCCCTCCTTCAGGCCCAGCCTTGAGCTCCATCCCCAGCAGGAGCCACCTGTGTGCCTGCTGGGCAGGAGTGGCCCAGGCTGGGGTCAGGAGCATGAGGACAGCTGGCCATGCAGCTCCTACAGCTTCCAGGCATCAGACCCCAGTAGAAGGGCCAAGCCCCTCAAGGAACACTGCTCCAAAGCAGGCTGTGAGGTCACTGCTGCCACCGCATGGCCCAGCTGCAGGGTGGAGGCCTGGCTAGCCGGCTGCCCTCCACTCCTGACAGCACAGCCTTGAGTTGGAAGCCTGAAGCTCCCAGGGCTGGGTAGGAGGTGTTTCTGTGCCTGTGAAAAGCCTAGAGCTGGGTGTGTCTGCACCCCTCCCACGGCAGCTGAGACCCCGGAGCCCTCCAGGCCCCCTACTCCTGCTCCTCACCACAGCCTGCCGGGCAGCTCCAGAAATGGAGGGTGCCGAGGGGCTTGGGCACAGGCAGGGAACGAGGCCATGGCCAGTGGCTGAGCACAGCCCGCCTGCAGATCAGTGTTGGCTGCAGAGCCTGGCAGTGGCCTCAGAAAGTCTGAGGTACACAAACCTTCAGGCCTGGAAAGCAAGGACTGCCACCAGGGCCCCAGGGTGTGGTAGGTAAGGATGGCAAGGGTTTTGCTAAACAAATCCTCTGCCCACCCCCCACCCTGGTCTCACTACATGTAAGGCGCCACTCGGGGCAGCCACCTGCTGTGCCTGCTGGAAGCTGCCCCTGCCATGCTGGGCTCCGCTGTCCTGGGCCTCAGCCTCTGGGCTGTCCTGCACCTTAGGACAGGGGCCCCATTATGCCTGTCACGGCAACTGAAGATGAAGGGGGATTACGTGCTGGGGGGGCTGTTCCCCCTCGGCGAGGCCGGGGAGGCTGCCCTCCACAGCCGGACGCGGCCCAGCAGCCTCGTGTGCACCAGGTACGGACGCGAGACAGCCCAGGGCGGGGGTCAGGGTGAGCAGGCCTGGGGTGCTGCCTGCAGCTGTGTGTGGCCCCAGGTTCTCCTGGAATGGCCTGCTCTGGGCGCTGGCCATGAAGATGGCCGTGGAGGAGATCAACAACCGGTCGGACCTGCTGCCGGGGCTGCGCCTGGGCTACGACCTCTTCGACACGTGCTCAGAGTCCACGGTCACCATGAAACCCAGCCTCATGTTCCTGGCCAAGGCGAACAGCCACGACATCGCCGCCTACTGCAACTACACGCAGTACCAGCCCCGCGTGCTGGCCGTCATCGGGCCCCACTCGTCAGAGCTCGCCCTGGTCACGGGGAAGTTCTTTGGCTTCTTCCTCATGCCCCAGGTGGGCGCCCCCACCATTACCCCCCACCCAGCCCTTCCCGTGGGAGCCCCTGCATCAGGAGACGCCTCTCGGCCCCCGCAGGTCAGCTACGGGGCTAGCATGGACCTGCTGAGCACCCGGGAGACCTTCCCCTCCTTCTTCCGCACGGTGCCCAGTGACCGCGTGCAGCTGATGGCCACCGTGGAGCTGCTGCAGCAGCTCGGCTGGAACTGGGTGGCCGCCCTGGGCAGCGATGACGAATACGGCCGGCAGGGCCTCAGCATCTTCTCGGGCCTGGCCGCGACACGCGGCATCTGCATTGCACACGAGGGCCTGGTGCCGCTGCCCCGTGCCGACGGCCTGTGGGTGGGCAAGGTGCAGGAGCTGCTGCCCCAGGTGAACCAGAGCAGCATACAGGTGGTGCTGCTGTTTGCCTCCGCACGTGCCGCCCACGCCTTCTTCAGGCACAGCATCAACCGCAGGCTCTTGCCCAAGGTGTGGGTGGCCAGCGAGGCCTGGCTAACCTCTGACCTGGTCATGGGGCTGCCCGGCATGGCCGAGGTGGGCACAGTGCTTGGCTTCCTGCAGAGGGGTGCCCAGCTGCCCAAGTTCCCCCAGTACGTGAAGACGCACCTGGCCCTGGCCGCTGACCCGGCTTTCTGCGCCTCGCTGGGCGAGAGGGAAGAGGGCCTGGAGGAGCACGTGGTGGGCCCACGCTGCCCGCAGTGTGACGATGTCACGCTGCAGAACATGTCCGCCAGGCTGCAGCACCACCAGACGTTCTCCGTCTACGCGGCTGTGTACAGCGTGGCCCAGGCCCTGCACAACACCCTGCGCTGCAACGCCTCGGGCTGCCCCACGCAGGACCCCGTGAAGCCCTGGCAGGTGGGTCTGGGAGAAGGGGCTGTGCCGACCTCTGCACGTGCCCAGCCACCGGGCAGGGCCATGGTGTCTGGGCTGGAGGTGGCTGGCGGCTCAGCCCCGTCTCCCGCCCACAGCTCCTGCAGAACATGTACAACATGACCTTCCAAGCGGCTGGGCTGGCACTGCGTTTTGACAGCAGCGGGAACGTGGACGTGGAGTATGACCTGAAGCTGTGGGTGTGGCGGGGCCCAGTGCCCGAGCTGCACGACGTGGGCGTCTTCAACGGCAGCCTCTGGCCGGAGCGCCTCAAGATGCGCTGGCACACACCCGACAATCAGGTGAGGGTGGGTGTGCTGGCCGTGCCCCGTGGCAGCCTCCACGGCAGGGCGCGGCCTGGGGGTGGGTGTGTCCCGCTGAGCGGAGCCAGACCCTAGGCCTGTGCCCAGGAGCCTGTGTCCCAATGCTCACGGCAGTGCCAGGAGGGCCAGGTGCGCCGGGTCAAGGGCTTCCACTCCTGCTGCTATGACTGCGTGGACTGCGAGGCAGGCAGCTACCGACGCAACCCAGGTGCGACGGGCACGGGCAGAGTGCAGCACGGGGCGGGGGCTCCTGCCGAGTCCTGGCTGAGGCCAGAGCCCGCGGGGGAGGCGGGGCAAGGCCAGCCCCCCACCCGCTTCTCCTCTTCTCCCACAGACGACCCCACCTGCACCCCTTGCCGCCACGACCAGTGGTCCCCGGAGCGGAGCACACGCTGCTTCCGCCGCAGGCCTCGGTTCCTGACGTGGGGCGAGCCGGCTGTGCTGCTGCTGCTCCTGCTGCTGGGCCTGGCACTGGGGCTTGTGCTGGCCGCCCTGGGGCTGTTCATTCGCCATCGGGACAGCCCACTAGTTCAGGCCTCGGGGGGGACCCTGGCCTGCTTCGGCCTGGTCTGTCTGGGCCTGGTGTGCCTTAGCGTCCTCCTGTTCCCTGGGCAGCCCAGCCCTGCCCGCTGCCTGGCCCAGCAGCCCTTATCCCATCTCCCGCTTACAGGCTGCCTGAGCACGCTCTTCCTGCAGGCGGCCGAGACCTTCGTGGAGTCGGAGCTGCCTCAGAGCTGGGCGGACCGGCTGCGGGGCTGTCTGCGGGGTCCCCGGGCCTGGCTGGCAGTGCTGCTGGCCATGCTGGTGGAGGCCGCACTGTGCGCCTGGTACCTGCTGGCCTTTCCACCGGAGGTGGTGACGGACTGGCGCGTGCTGCCCACAGAGGCACTGGTGCACTGTTGCACAAGATCCTGGGTCAGCTTCGGCCTGGTGCATGCCACCAATGCCATACTGGCCTTCCTCTGCTTCCTGGGCACCTTCCTGGTGCAGAGCCAGCCCGGCCGCTACAACCGCGCCCGTGGCCTCACCTTTGCCATGCTGGCCTATTTCATCACCTGGGTCTCCTTCGTGCCCCTCCTGGCCAACGTGCAGGTGGCCCTCAGGCCCGCCATGCAGATGGGCGCCCTCCTGCTTTGCACCCTGGGCATCCTGGCCACCTTCCACCTGCCGAGATGTTACCTGCTCCTGTGGCAGCCGGGGCTCAACACCCCCGAGTTCTTCCTGGGAGGGGCCCAGATGCCCAAGGCTGGAATGGCGGTGGGGACAGAGGAAGCTCAGGGAAAAAATGAGTGACCCTGACCCCTGTGACCTCAGCCCCGGTGAACCCAGAACTAGTTGAGATGTCCCCTAAGCCAGCAATGACCAGTGTCCCCCACAGAGACTCTCCAGCTCTAGATTCTGACCCTGATCCCACAGTGATCCCTGAGCCTGTAGCATGTGGATGCCCCTGTGACCATCTGGGCCCCAGAGCTGAGTTCTGTCCCTGTCCCTCTCCACCCAGACCAGGCCTGCCCAAGTGACCCAGCCCCACCGTTCCAAGACACCTGGAGGGCTTCCAGCATCTCTGAAACCCACCCTGTGAGCTCAGGAAAAAGACACAGGAAGGCCCCTAGCCAGATGGCTGGAAGCCCATGCCCCTTGGGGGGGGGCCCACCCACCCAGCATCGGACCCAGGCACCAGAGCAGTCGGAGGCTGGGTGCGGGGACACAGGCGTTCGCACAGTGCAGACCCCCCCCAGGTGGGAGTGGCACCTGGCTTCTTTCTCTGCCCCTGGCCCAGTGGGTAGTGTCATGACTCACCAGAACAAGGGACAGAACCCAGGTGGGGTTGGCGCAGGGATCTGGAGCCAGGAGCCAGCACCATGGACAGAAAACTGCACACCAGGGTCCGAGGTCAGCAACCCCCTAGGCCCACACAGGGTCCCAGGGTCAGCTCCCAGCAGGGCCCCGTGGACGCCTGACCAGTCCCCCACGCCTCATTCCAAGACAGCCCAGACAGACAGAAGGGGCACAGGCCACACGTCCATCCCATAAAATTAAACGCTTTTTAGTGTTTAAAATAAGCAGCATTTACACAGAAGCAGCTCTATGTTAACCATCTAGACGCTCGGACTTTGATACATTATCTACAGCGCAGACACGGGGGCCAGTGTGCGGGCCACGGTGCGTGCAGGCAGCACATGTGCGTTCACCAAGGACGGGCCCGCTGACCGCTCATCTCCCCGAGATCTCTCCCTACGGCAGCTGGGCACGTCAGGGCCCCTTGACCCCGGGGACCACAGACCCTCTGCCCTGGTTGGGATGCAGTGGGCAGGACGTCCAGCCCTCTCGTCTTTCTGTCCCGTCCTCCACATTCAGACTCGACCGTGTGGCTGAAGGAGAGGTGGGAAGGTGCAGGCTGCTCCAAAGGGTGGGGGCGGGTGGGACAGGTGGTAGGGCCACTTCCTCCACTGAGGCACCGGCCAGGCAATAAATAAATAAATTAGATCCCTACCCCAGACAGCAGGAGGGACCTGGGGGCTCTGCTCCACCCGCAGGAGGCCCCGTCCGGGTCAGAGGGGTGGGCCTGTGCACTACAGGCGTGCACCTCATGGGTCCCTCAGGGGGCCTGTGCACCACCGTGCAGGAGGTGTGGGGGTCAGCCCAGAGCCCAAGGGGGTCTTCCTCATCCTAGGAGGGGTCACTACTAGACACAAGGGGTTGGGAGGTGCCCGAGGCTCTCACTGAGGAGCAAAGAGGGAGCACCCCAACGCGGCTGCTCAGACACAGCTGCTTCCAGGAGCTGGAGCCGCCGGGCTGCCAGGCAGATGGCTGCGATGTTCCAGCCTGCCCACACTAAGGCTAGCCCTCTCGAGCTCTGCATGCACCAGGACCGTCGGCTCCCTGCCCCAGGCAGGACTGTGGGCACCAAAGATCACATGATGTCCACGAAGAACTCGCAGGGGTTCCCCATGGCCTTTTGGAAGGACTGGCGGCTGCCTGTCAATTCCGGGGGGACAGCAGCCAGCTCCCGGACAGGCGGGCCCCCGGGTGGGCCCCCGACCACCGTATAGGCCTTGGTCACGGGGTGGGGTGTGGGAAGCCCCGGGGCAGTGGCTGAAGCCTGACTGCGTGGGCTGCTTCCTCGGCTGAGCTGGCCAGCTGGACACTCCCGCCAGCTGCTGCCCACCCCACTCGGTGCTGTGTGGTCTGATTCGCTGCCACTGCCCCCGGCTCCTGCCGCCCGACGCTCCTTCTCACGGCCCAGTGCCCGGCGGCTGCTCCGGGCGGACCCGCTACTCTTGCTCCCTGGAGGTGAGAACAGGAGGGGGAAGGAGGCCATCAGTGCCAGGCTCGGTCACATCCAGAACAACCACCCCCTGCCAGGTGACTGGGCAGGAGCGGTGGCCTGAGCAGGCCGGGTAGGTGGGACAGCCAAGCAGGTGCGAGGACAGGGCAGCACCCCCAGGGTTGCAGGGGCAGCTGCAGCAGGCATAGGCTGGTGGGGGCAGTGGCAGGCAGGCGGGGTTCCGGAGTTGGCAGTGGCAGGCAGAGCTGGGCGCCCCCACGCCTCACCCTGATGCTTGAGCTGAGGGCCTGGTCTTGCAGCTGAAAGACTGAGGTGCCAGTGAGGGCCCTGTGTGCCCAGTGCCCCCATGGCCATCCTGGATTCCCCACCCGAGGCCCCACTGTCCCCCCGACCCAGGGCCCTGGCCGACGGACAACTCAGCTCAGCCCCGTCCCAGGCTCCCGAGACGCAGTGGGAGCCAGAGGATGTGGCCAGGTGGGGACATGCTGAGAGGGACGCCGGGAGGGACCCTGGCTTACCGGCCCAAGGCTCCACTCCGCTAGTCCTTCAGTCTAAGGCTTGTTCAGCACAAGGCAAGGGATAGCACGAGTTACACGCCCGCCGCCCGGCACCCGCCCGGCACCCACCCGCCACCAGTGGGGCCTGATTGTGGGCTGGGTGGGGCTTAAGTGGATGCAAGGGCCAGTCCAGAGTCAGCAGACACCCAGCGTGGCTTCTCTGCAGCCCCACGCCCTCTAGTGGCCTCTCCTCTCTCTGTCCTTCCTAGGCCCTCTGGGCCACCACCTGCACCCTGTCCTGGCCTGCAGAAACCCTACTGGCCTAGTCAACCCCACCCACCAGGGCCTCCGATCCACCAGGCCACCCTCAGGGACGCCCTGGATCCTCCAGCACATCCCAGCCACGGGTGCGCGGCTGTGCATGGCACTGTCCACGTGGGCTCCCTGCCCGGGCTGCAGCTGCCACCCTCCTGTGTCCTGAGGCCTGGAAAGTGACCCCGCCTGACCGTGGCCACCCCGCCCTGTCCTTGTCACACAGCCTGTCCACGTGGCCTCCTCCTGCCTCTACCACAGGAAGGGAGCCAGTCACCACCCATGCCAGGCATAGTCACCCAGGCCTTCAGGCTCCCGGAGGACCCCTTCTCAACCCCACCCAGATGAGGTGGGGTCCAGGCTGCCCGTGTGAGACACTTCCCTGTCCCTCCCCTTTCACACTGGCTCCCTGGTCCCCCTTCCAGAAGGAGCCCACCCATGGCCCAAGCACACAACAGGAGCATGGGTTGGGGGATAGCAGCGAAGTGGGGCAGAGCTGGGGGGCAGGGCATAGCCGGGGGCAGAGCAGCAGTGGGGTGGGGCAAAGCTGGGGGCAGAGCCAGGGTGGGACAGGAGAGGGCAGGGCAGAGGCGGGGCGCTCACCTTCACTCTGCTGACTCCCAGTGCTGCCGCTGCCATAGCTAAAGCCTGGGTCCTGGTAGGCAGGTGGGAAGCAGGGCGGGGGCCCCGGGTACTGGTAGGGGTAACCCTGACCCAGGGGCCAAGAGGTGGTCGGGTGGGGCAGCGGGGCCAGTGTGTCCTGATCCGAGGCCCCGCTGGAGCCACTGTTGAGGTTCAGGGCCGCGAGATCTGGCGGGGGAGGGTGGTTGAGGGCCTTGCAGGGGCCAAGGCCCCCCGCCCCGATCCCAAAGCCCCCACTCACTGCTACACAGGTCCCCGAAGACGTAGTAGCACTGCTCGGAGAAGGTGATCTTGTTGACCGTGTGCCGCAGGAAGCCGTGCTTCAGCAAGCTGCTGGCGTACTTCCGGGCCTCCCGCCGCTCCTTGAAGCCCTCCACGTGCGTGTATAGCCAGTCCACCACGTCCGCTCCTGGCCAGCACCAGCAGTCAGCCCGAAGCCCCGAGGCACGCATCCCCACCCCTGGCGCTGTCGGCCAGTCGGGAGGGCCACTCACCGATGACGGCGTTGGCGATGGTGATCTTGAGCCACATGCGGTCACGAATCTCCAGTCCCGAGTCTGGCAGCTGCATGATCCGGACGACGGCGCCCATGTCACTCTTCACCGTCAGCGGCGCCTCCTCCAGCTCTGCAAGGCACAGCCCCCTCAGCCCCAGTGCAGACAGGCTGCCGGCCCAGGGCCCTGCACACCCAGGGTAGCCTCTGGGCAGAGGCTGCGCTGCGGCCCAGGCCCAGGCTGGAGCATTCGTGACAGCAAGGCCCTGCCCCTCACAGGATGGACCCCCATGAGGCTGGGATGTGGGCAGGGGGATTGGACATTTGTCTCCCACTCCTGCAGACACTTCTCATCAGGATCCTAGGTGCAAACTGGACTGAGAACACCCCTCCCTGCAGACCAGGGCATGAGAACGGGGCAGGCTCCTTACCCTCCCTCCCCGCATGCCCCACCCCTGAAAGCGCAGGCTGTTAGTCGTGTTAGTGGCAGGAAGCAGAGTGGAGACCGGGCGCTGCCTCTGACCCCCTGGGTGCACCCCTCACAGGGACCTACATACATCCCCTGCTCCCAACACACAGATGGTGAACGGGGGGCGGGGCTGTGCAAGGTGGGCACAGGTGCCTGCGAAAACACATCTGTGGCAGGATGTTGGGGACAGGCCCCGTGACAGCCCAGGAGGCCATGCTGGAGGCTGGCAGAGCCTCGCCCTCCAAGCCTCAGTTTCTGCTGGGCCCCTTGGGAGCTGCCACTTACGCGGAGCGCCAGGCACGGAGCTGGTTAGTGAGGAGGAGCTGGTGCGTGTGACGGCGCTGGAGCAGGGGCTCGTACCGTAGCGGGGCAGGGCTCCTGTCAGTGCCGCCGTGTGAGACAGCCAGGCAGCAGGGTCGATGGGCCGCACCGGGTCAGCTGGGTGGCCACCACGTGGCGATGACAGGCGGACAGATGGACGGGGTGGGAGGGCAGAGCACAGGGCAGAGGAGAGAGGCCTTTAGGCTGGGCAAGCGCCCCATACCCACCCTGCCCCATGTACTCCAAGGGCCACTCACCCCTTGGGACGGTGAAGTAGCTTCGGGGCGTTGGGTCCCAGCACTTGGCCACGGTAAGGCTGATGGGCCTGCAGGAGTGGTGGTCACACAGCAAGGGTGTCATGGTCCCCGCCTCCCTGCCCAGCCCCTCCCTCCCCAGCACCCCCAGCCCTCACCCTGTCTGGGACACGATCTCCCGAAGAACCCGCACGGCGTCATCGTTGCTCATGTTCTCAAAGTTCACATCGTTCACCTGCAGGGGTGGGGATTAGGGTGGGGCAGGCAGGGTGTGAACTCAGCCCACAGCCCCCACAGCCCCCACAGCCCCACCCGCAGCCTCACGTCTCTGGAAGTCCCCACAGCCCCACCCACGGCCTCACGTCTCCCTGCAGCCCCTGCAGCCCCACCCGCGGCCTCACGTCTCCCGAAGTCCCACAGCCCCACCCGCAGCCTCATTCTCCCTGCAGCCCCTGCAGCCCCACCTGCAGCAGCATGTCCCCGGGCTCAATTCGGCCATCAGCGGCCACTGCCCCACCCTTCATGATGGAACCTATGTAAATGCCGCCATCTCCGCGATCATTGCTCTGCCCCACGATGCTGATGCCAAGGAAGTGGTGTCTCTCTGCAGGAAAGGCAGTGAGCCATGGCCAAGCCCCGCCCCTGCCCCCAACCCTCGCCCTGAGGCCTCACCCATGTTGAGCGTGACGGTGACAATGTTGAGAGACAGGGTGGAGTCGGTAATGCTGCTGAAGGAGGAGGCCTGTGGACGGCAGCGTGTGAGGGACAGGGCTGCCCGGTGCTGCCTTCACCCCGCCCCGCCCCACCCTGCCCCTACCCGGTCCGCCGGCCGCAGGCGCTGCTTCCTCCGCCGGCGCTTGTGCTTCCGGATGAGCCTGGATGACGTGCTCTGCTCCGTGGAGCTGCTCAGCCTGGGGACAGGACATCAGGGCTCAGAGGAACTGGGAGCATGAATGCAGGATGGAACTCTGTCCCCAGTGCTGGGTGAGCTGAACCTGGGAACTGGGGGGCCCAGGCCAGGTTGCTCCAGAGCAGGCTCAGCGCCTGACATCCACATCCCAGGCCCTGCAAACGTGACGTGCATATGGACACACACAAAAACCCCAGATACAGGCAAATAGAGACACAAACAAACATAGCCAGCTCAGTTCCCGGTAAACACGCACAAACACGCACACCTGTGCACACACGTCTATACACACCTGCACACATACACGTACCTGCACACACACCTGCACACATCTACAAACATGCAAACCTGTGCACGCACACCGGTGCACACTTGCACATAAGCATACCTGTGCATGCACGCCTGTGCACGGACATACCTGCACACATGCTCACACACGTACACCAGCACACATGCACAAACGCACTTAAGTGCGCACACACACCTGCACACGTATACAGCACACACACCTGCACACGTATACAGCACACACACCTGCACACGTATACAGCACACACACCTGCACACGTATACAGCACACACACCTGCACACACTGGCACGAACGCACACCTACACAGTATACTGGCACACACACTGGCACACAGCATGCACACAGCTGCACACCCACACACAACCTGTGCGCACACACCTGCACACAGCACACGCACACATGTAAAGTGACACACACACTGGCATGCACGCATACCTACACACATGCACACTGGCACACACACCTGCACATGGTATGCACACCCTTCACAATCCACTGGCGTGCACACACCTGCGCACGCACGAGGCTGCGGTGGGTCTGCGGGAACTTCAGGGAGACACAGCTGTGGGGACTGAGGTGACACGTGGACATTGTGAAAACACCTCACAAGCAGACACATGCTCATGTACATCTGCACACAGGAACGTGCACAAGGCAAAAACACGTCATGCATATGTGTACAAGCAGATACATGAGGAATATGTACAGGGACGTGTGTATGGATACATGCACACAGGCAAACACGTGTGTAGTGTGAAAACACCTCACAGACACGTGCACATCATGTACACAGACATTTGCACACCAGTTCGCATACGTGCCACAGACGTGCAGTATGAAGACCCACGCGCATCACGTACACACACCTGCTCGTGCTTCCATCCTCATCTGAGTCCACAAAGCTGCTGGACTCGAGCTCGCTGCTCAGGGCAGTGGACGTGCTGTCTGGGGGCAGCCCCACGTCCCGCCGCCGGTCTCCCCTTGGGTGCCCATTGGTCCGGGTGGCTGTGGAGGCAGCAGGTTGGGAGCTGACTGGGGGTTCTTCCAGAGGTCACGGGTTTGGGGCCGCCTGGGCGGTGTTGCGCGCCTGTGGGTCTGGGAGCTGACAGGTCGCTGGCTGGGTCTGAGCCTCCACCAGGCATCTCCGCTGGCTGGGGAGCAGGAATGGTGTGGTAGGAATGTGGGTGTACTATGAGGTCCCAGGGAGGTTGGGGGCCCACAGCTGGGCAGACGTGACCACTGTACCCTCCTCGCGGTTCCGGTGGCGGGCACGCTCCCGCCGGTGGCTGACCATGGACTCCGTGCCCGTCTCATTGTCCATCCCATCACGGCTGCTGGCCACATTCGGGCTGTGCAACAAGAGCAGGGTGGGGTGGGGAGGCCACGGCCCCAGCCCTTCAGATGCCTCCCAGCCCAGCCACCCCTCAGCCATGGGGCCCCAGCCCCAGCAGGGGCCATGCCCACCCACTGGCCCAGGCAGAGCTCCCTCCCTCCGGCCAACGGCCCTCATGATGGGCTTGGGGTAGCAGGGCTGAGCCCCTGCGGTGTCCTTACTGGAAGGAAGGGGGCCGGGAGTCCCCGATGCCACCTGTCCGCTCAAGAGGCGGAGGCAGGTCTGTGTGGCTGTCCGTGCCCTGGGAGCCGGCATCTGAGTGAACACCCTCAGCCAGGACCAGCTGTGGAGGGAGCAGGCACGCTCAGGGCAGCCCACCTGCCTTCAGGACGCCTCCTCAGGCGTCCTGAGGAGGTGCAAATAGCACCATTCCCTATTTGCATCCAGCCTGCCAGGGCCTCCCACACGCACCGCCTCCCCAGGAAGAGCCCCATCCTGTAACGCTCCCCAGGTGAGCAGTTGGGGCCAGAACGCGGGGGCTCACCCAGGAGACCACGCGGCCGTTGAAGCAGGGCAGCTTGGCGTTGTCGTCCAAGATCTCCTCCTTCACCACCCTGTGGGCAGATTCGGCCATGAGGCCCCACCTGGGGGCCCAACCCTGCAGCTCTACAGGTGAGGCTGAAGCCTGGGGCCCAGAGAGCAGGCGCATCCCCCACGTGAGCAATGTCACTCTGTGGACGCCCCCACAACCACATTCTCCTCTCAGGAACCGTCCTTCCTCTGTCACATCCTGGGGCCCTGCCCCACCCCACCAGCCCCACACAGGAGGCTCAGCCAAAGACTCCCGGCCCCTGCAGTGTTGGTCCATCGGCCCCAGCCCCCACGTGGGAGACAGCTAAGGTAAGGACTCCTTGGGAAAGCCCCTGTGCCCAGCTTCCCACAGTTCACCTCATCCATGAGGTGGCCCCAGACGCCGTCCAGGCCTGTCCCCAACCACCCCCACCTCATCTGGCCCCTGGGCTTGGAGGCCATGACCCCTCAGGGCTGCCCCCACACTGGGACTCCTCAAGGCCGGGACCCAGCCTCCTTAGCAACAGCAGTTGCACCTACTGGGGGCCAAGGCTCCTCAGGCTGTTCCCTGTCTCTCGCCCCGGACCACAGGTCTACCACTCCACCTTCAGCCAGCTCCAGACCAGCCCCCCACCCCTCAGCACTCAGGGCATCAGGCCACACGCACCTGACCCTACACTAAGACCTGTCATTCCCAACCAGGAGCCCAAATCCCCCAGCAGCCTCCTCCCCATCAGGTCGGCCATGCCCTACAACCCTGCTCCCAGGCCCTGTGCCTGCCTGCCCGGAGTCAGGCTCTGTGAGGGTTGGGCTCTGCCTGGCCCCTGCCCTGCACGCCAAGTCAGGCTCACAGTCCACACACAAGGACGCTCAGATCTGACAGACAGACACAGGTGGGCTGGGAGGGCACACAGACCCCCAGAGGCAGCCCACCACCCTCGTGTCCTGTCCACCTAACCAGGGAGATGAAGACCCCCCTCACCAGGCCTCCCCACACCTCAAGACCTAGAAGGGCAGCAGGGGCCGCAGAGCCGGCAGAGCTGCCAGGAGAGCAAGCTGGCCAGCTGCCTCACCCAGTGTCTAGATGCCACCCCCCAGTCAGACGGGCTTGGGAATGGGGCAGAGGGCACCCAGGCAGGCTACAGAGGGTCACGGGACACGAACCAGGAGGAGGCCGGGTGACCAGTGCTCAGAGTTCAGAGGGCAGGGTGGTAACCCACACAGCGCAGAGGGGTGGCTAGGCAGGAGCAGGTCCCTGGGCCAAGAGGCAAGGCAGGCAGGGCCAGGGCCAACACTCACACCGTGACCTCTAGGTGGGCCCAGGCAACAGGCCGGGTGGGATCTGGGAAGTCCGCCTCCTGGCACCCTGCCATGCCCAGCACAGCACAATTTTCCACACTGGGACTTCGGCCCAGTAGAGAAATGGGAGCCTGGAGACTGGGCTCAGACTGGGTGCACACCTGGCAGGCAGTGGCCTGTGGCTGCCACGCCCACTGCCAGGGGCAGGGCCACCCCTACTGGCCGCTCCAGGCCCCCTGGCTCCAGGCACCTTGGCTCAGCCAGGCCCCAGCAGCAGCAGGTAGCAGGAGCCCCCGGCAAAGCAGCAAACCCGGTGGAAGCCCTGGCCCATCCACTTGCTGGGAGGAGGCCCTAGGCCTCAGGGCAGAGTGGACAGCAGGCAGGGCCAGCCTGGGTGGGAACAGACACCCCTCCCCAGCCCCCTGGGGTCCTGCAGCCACTTCCCTGGGGCTCCCAGGGCCAGGCTGTCGCCATGAGGTGGGTGCCCCCAAAGAGCAGAGAGGGTCACTTCTCAGACCCCTTCATGTCTGCTGCCCCACACAGAAACCACAGCCGTGAGGAGGAGGGCCAGCTTCCCAGGTAAGCCATTACCCTATGCCAGGATGAGGGAGCCACCGTGAGGGGCTGTCACACCTGGAAGGCTGGAGCAACCCAGGGTGAGGCGGGCCCCATGGACACCAGGCCACTGTCACCTGCAGCCAGGGGGCCAGGGCCCACAGTGAGGCCCTACCTCTGAAGCTCCCTCTCTCGTGGAAGCCACCGCAGACCAGCCAGGGCCTGCCTCCTCTTCCCCCAGCCTCCAGCTGCATGCACTAGGCATCCAGGGCCAGCGTCTAGCTCAGCTCTCGCTTAAGCTAGAGTGTGAGTGAATGACCAGCCCTGCCCCAGGGTTGTAGTCCACAGAGCAGTGCTGAGAGCTATGTGGGGACGACTCGGGGGAGCGAGGAGCAAGCAGCTGATAGGGGTTCTCTGAGGCCATCAGCCAGAGCAAGCCCCAGTCTCATGTCTCCAGCATCACCCCATCCATCCCTCCCGACCCCCACAGCCAGCCCAACCCCGACCTCCGCAGCCCCAGTGCCTCCCAGTCCCCGTGAGCCTGCAGCCTCCACAGCTGTACACTGAAGCTCCCCTGTCTCTTCCCTGCCCTCATCACCAAGCCTGCCTCAACACCCAGACCTGCCTACCCTGCTCCCAGGCCCGGCACCCGCAGGTCCTCTACGTGTGCCCAGCAGGCGCAGCGTCTGCTGGAAGTGCACAGGGGCAGCAGCCAGGCTGTCTCTCCCCTGGGTGTCAGAAGCAGAAGACAATCTCTCCCAGGGCTTCACCCGGAGTGTGGTCCAGAGGCAGGAACCTGGGGGCTGGGCACCTCCTCACCACACATTTCCTGGCAGCACACGTCTGTGACAAAGAGCACTGGTGACTCTAACTTTTGTAATGATAATAAACTAACAAAACAAAGTGTGCTGACACAAACCCACGCTCAAGGCCGAAGCCCAGGCCCAGAGAAGCAGGGACTGCAAGGTCCCCCCGCCGGGGGAGGCACCGACCGGACTCAGAAAACAAACCACTGGGGCGGGCAGGAGGGCCGCCGAACTGAGCGGGGAGCGCCCAGCATTCAGAGGCTGCCAAGGACGCACCCTGCCCTCTCTGCTTCGCCCTGGTGGGGGGCTGGGAAGGAAAGTGCAGCTGTGCAGATGTCCCTTGGGCCCAAACATCCCCAGCGGGGACCCAGCTTGACTGGACCTGGGGCTGCTGGGGGACCCTGTGAACACAGAACCCAGCAAACAGCCTTAATGTCACAGTCCCACGACACGGCCACACACAAGGACACGGAGCCTTAATGTCACAGTCCCACAACACGGCCGCACACAAGGACACGGAGCTTTAATGTCACAGTCCAGAACACAGCCGCACACAAGGACACGGAGCCTTAATGTCACAGTCCAGGACACGGCTGCACACAAGGACACGGAGC
>CM052659.1:384219-439107 GCA_028533165.1 Leontopithecus rosalia
GCCCCCGACCCCGCTCCCCGCCCGCGCCCCCGCCCCGACCCCGACCCGCGCCCGCGCCCCCGACCCTGACCCCGCCCGCGCCCCCGCAGCCCGCGCCCGCGCCCCCGTCCCCGCAGCCCCCGACCCCGCCCCCGTACCGCTGATGAGCAGCGAGAAGTTGCCGTCGTCGAAGGCCGCGGGCGACAGCTGCAGGCGGCCGCGGTCGCGCGCCTGGTACACGCGCTGCTCGCCCGCCGAGTACAAGTCCAGCAGGCGGCGCGCGGGGCTGCCCCCGGGGCCGCGCAGGTCCCAGTGGAGCACGCGCTGGCGGTCGTGCAGCCGGTCCTGGGTCCACACCATACGCGGGCTCTGGCAGCGCAGCACCGCCCGGGCGCCCGCCGGCCAGCTCACTGCGGACTCGGACACCACAGAACTGCCGGCCGCGGCGGGCCCCGAGGGCCCTGGTGGAGATGGGGGAGTCAGTGGGGGAGGGGCGGGCCTCCAGGGTGCTGGTGGAGAAGTGGGGTTATTTGGGGAGGGGTGGGCCCGAGGGTCCTGATGAGGATGGGGGAGTCAGTGGGGAGGCGCGGGGCCTGATGACCCCACGGGAGAGGCCTGGCAAGGCGGTAGGAGCTGAGGGGGACTGGGGACATGCAGCTGTGTATGGCCAGGGTTACTAACCTGAGTGCAGAAGGACAGCAGAGCCTGGAAGGAGATGAGTGAGCTGGAGAGGCCACCCGCAGCCCCACCTGGCCTTGGGCCCCCCCTTGACCCCCGGAATCCCTCCTGTGGTCCCGGACAAGGTGGGTGCTGTGAGGTCCACTTAGGTGGGTGGAGAGCACCTCTCACACAGCTCGGGTAGCCCTCCCTGTCACCCTGCAGGGCTGTGGATGCCACCTACCCTTGTGGGGTGGGGAAGCCAGGCCGTGGGTGTGGGCGCCAGGGCCAGGCCCCAAGTTGGCTGGTTCTGGGTGTGTGCTTGTCCCAGGGACCACTCTGCCTGGCTGCAGCCCAGTCACCCAGAGCACCAACACTGGCACCGAGGTTGGGTCTGTGGGGTCCCCCACGCTCCCTCGGGGGAGTGTGTGCCCCAGGGTCCTCAGACCCCACACCATACCCAAGGCTCAGCGCAGCCCCTGAGGTGCTTCCATAGGGGCAGAGGCTGAAGGGTGAATGTGAGTGATGACCCCGGCCACCACCCCACAGGCCCACGTTCCTGCTTGCAGGGAATTGGCATCGGTTGAGGCTGCCTCAGCATCCATCCTGAATCTAGGCTGGACTTCCTCCGACCAGAAGCAGGGCTGCTACCCGAGACCGTTTCCAGCTCATGTCCCTCTTCCTCAAGCTGGCCCACCCAGACACCCGCCCAACGCAACCATCCTCTGGTGACCAAACCCTGTGTCCCGAAGACCCCGAGCTCCACAGCCACACGACAGAGTCCACACACAGTCACAGTGTGTCCCCACGGGCTCGTGCTGCTTGCTTTAAACCCACCAGTTAAAACTCCCCGGCCAGGCATGGTGGCTCACCCCTGTAATCCCAGCACTTTGGGAGGCTGAGGCAAGTGGATCACCTGAGGTCGGGAGTTCTAGATCAGCCTGGCCAACGTGGTGAAACCCTGTCTCTACTAAAAATATTAAAAAGTAGCCAGGTGTGATGGTGAGCATTTATAGTTCCAGCTACTCGGGAGGCTGAGGCAGGAGAATCGCTTGAACCTGGGAGGTGGAGGTTGCAGTGAGTCGAGATCGCGCCATTGCACTCCAGCCTCCATGACGAGAGACACTCTGTCCAAAAAAAAAAAAAAAAAAAAGCTCCCCGAGGGAAACTTGTGTGCAGAAAGCCCTGGGCTGGGGTCCTTGTCTCTTCCTGCTTGCCCTAGCCTCCCAGTGAGCCCTGCACCCCGGGGCCTGTGGGTGATAAAAGCTGTTTCCATCCTGTGACTGGACACTGGGGGCTGCTTTCTCCCATAGATGCTACATGAAAACTGCCCCAGAGAAGTGGCTGGGAGCCTGGGAGCTTCCCAGAGGAATGTGCCTGGTCAGCAGGCCGGCCAGGGCCTGGGAGCGGGGGCTGGAACAGACCCTTCAGGCCCCACAGTTCTCCGGCTCCCCTCAATCCCCGACCTACTCCTTGCAACTGTGAGAAGCGCAGACCCCCAGCAAGCTGGGGTGCAGGAGGGGCCCTGGGGGAGAGGCTGCCTGGCCCTTCTTGGCCCTCTGGGCTCTGCTCCCTAGCAAGGGGAGGCTGGCTGACTAAAGACGTCACACACCTCCGAGATCCTCTCTCCTGACTGTCCGCTCTCCCAACTGCCCCCAGACCTGTCCTCTTCCCCGTGGGGCCTTCCCTCCCCTCCTGGCCCAAACTCAGACGGGCGGTTTTGTCTAAACGGACTTGCGCAGCCCCAGGTGCTGCCCCCCAGCCGCCTCCCAGCGCCCCACACTCACTGTGCAGAAGCACCAGTTTCCAGAGCAGGATTCGGGGTGGCAGCGCCATGGCCCCCCGTCCAGCCCCAGGCTTGGTCCCACTCAGCTCTAAGTCTGTCTCCAGAAAAACAGCTCGACCCCTCCCCCTCCTTAGCACCCGCGGTGACATCACGGAGCCCTGGGCCGGTCGGCTGCCTGAGGACCGCCCCCTCTGGCTCCTCCCAGGCCCCTCGGCTCCCCCATCCTTGCTGTGCTATTGGGGAGGGGCAGTGTGGGAGCAGAGGCCCAGCCGTTCTTTGGTCAGACTTGGGGAGGGGGTAGTGACCCCACCCTTGAAGGGACAAGACAGTTGGAGGGCGTGGGTCCCTGATGCTGTGTGGGCGTGTCTGACATCTGGGAGCCTTCTGGACTGCGCTGAGCTGGGACTGTCCGGTGTCCCTCGGCTCTGCCTCTGGCTTCCCCCCATGTGAGCCACCTCAGGGCAGGGGCCTCCCCTTGCCTGCTCCAGGCCCCAGAAAGTCCTCCCAGTGCAGGGATCCCCCAACCCACTGTACACCCTGGCACCCTCCTTCAGACCAGATTCCCTTCCCGCTCCAACCCTTAGCCGGCATGACCTTGTCACCATCTCCCCAGGGGCCACAGTGGACTCTCTTGGGACAGGATGCTGAACACTGCTGGCCAGTCATCCCCTTTACAACCTGCAGAGTCAGCTGGGGGGGGGGTTGCCCTGAGTACTGTGAGGCCTGGGGGTCCTGGGTGTGGCATGCCTTTCCCCTGCAGCCCTGTCCCCCGGGGCTGTCCTGCTGTCCCTAAAACCAGGTCCTGGGTTAGGGGTTCCTGCAGGAAGGGGAGAGTGGGACCCCACCACAGAAGGCACAAATTTGAAACTCTGGGAAAACTCACAAAGTCACATAAACAAATGCAAAATGACAGAGCCACACTGTGTACCAAACCCACGCCTTCTAGTTAAGCAAACCTCAAGAAAAAAAAAACTCTAAACAACCACAAGAAACGCTCAGCGCAGAGTTCAGCCCGCCCACTTGGAGTGAGCGCTCCCTACGGCCCCGGTGGGTGGGGGACTCGCCCCTGAGCCCCGCTCTGGTCCCCAAGTCCTCCCCAAGTCCTCAGACAGTGGGAAACCCAGTCTGATCAGTCTTGGTCTCAGTGCAAGGGGAGGAGCCCCACTGCTGCCCCGTGAGAGGGTGTGGTGGGGGGGCGGCTACAGGCAGGGCTGGGACCCGGACTTTGTTAGGACACAAGACCCCCGCCTCCCAACCCCGGAACCTGTCAGACTCGTGGCTGGCCGGGTGGGCGGAGCCCCTTTCCAAACCGGCTTCTGGGCTGAACTTGCCTGGACAGCCCCGCTCCCTCCCTGGGCTTTTCATTCTGGAAAAACAAGCCCCACCTGGCCAGCCTCAAGGCCTGGCCTCTGCTGGCCTCTCCTCCTGTTTTTCCAACTGGTTTATATTAGTGCTGGCAGCCTGCCGGCGGGTCTGTCTCCATCACACACCCTGGGGCCTCGGCCTCTGCCGTCTCTGGCTCCCTCGGTCACACTCCCTGTTCTCTCTCTCCCCTGTGGAGGGAGGATGACAGACAGCAGTTCAGGTGTGGGGGACAGGGTCAGCCCTTGTGTCTGGAAGAGCCTGGGAGGGGAGCCAGGTCCGATCCAGGCCCAGAGGGGTACCTGATGCACACGACAGCCTCAGGGCAGGGCACGTCACACACCCTGCAGAGCCTTCCCTCTCTGGGCAGCGGCTCCAGCCAACTGACCTGCAGGTCAGAGGCTGTGGTCTGAGAGGACCATGGGGGCAGCTGACCTCCCTGGGGCCCTGGGCAAGGAGCAAAAGGCTATGGAGGCCCCCAGGCCTCTTACCTGCTCCTGCCTGTTAGGTCCTCAGCAAGAAACAGCCACAGGAGAGAGCAGGACCAGCAGTGACCAGACCACCTGCTCCTCCCGTGGCCACTGACCTGTGCCCCTCCTGCCCCTTCCTAGGCTGGGACTGTGGAGCCCTTGCTAGCCGGGGACATGGCCAGAGTTGTGAGTATGTGACTTACTTCCCAGCCTGGCCTGGCATTTTTACCTCTGGGAAGAGGACAGACCAGGACAAAACAAAGCCCCTGGCATCGCCGTGCCCTGGCCAAGCCCCCAACAAACCAGTGCTCTGGACTCTCTTCCTCTCGGAGGCCGGGTGGAGCGAGAGGGGTCAGTTGGCCCCATGCCCACACTGAGGACCTGATGTAGGCCTGCCATTCTGGTGACTCAACATTCCAGGCAGCCCGGCTCATTGAGAAGGAAACCACAGGCACTCAGAGCCACAGGCAGCACACCAAGCCCACACTCAGCCCATGAGTGTGCACACAGACATACGTGTACACACATGCACACAGCACGCCAACCCCACACTCACCCCATGAGCCTGCACACAGACACATGTACACACACATGCACACAGCACACCAAGCCCACACTCACCCCATGAGTGTGCACACAGACATACGTGTACACACATGCACACAGCACGCCAACCCCACACTCACCCCATGAGCCTGCACACAGACACATGTACACACACATGCACACAGCACACCAAGCCCACACTCAGCCCATGAGTGTGCACACACACGTATACACATGCACACAGCACGCCAAGCCCACACACCCCATGAGCCTGCACAGACACGTGTACACACGCATACAGCACACCAAGCCCACACAGCCCATGAGCGTGCACACAGATACACGTGTACACTCCCATGCACACAGCACACCAAGCCCACACTCACCCCATAAGCATGCACACAGACACATGTATACACACACATGCACACAGCACACCAAGTCCACACTCAGCCCATGAGCGTGCACAGACACATACACATGCACACCCAGCACAGCCCATGTTCCCATGAGCGTGCACACACGAACACACATGCACACACAGGACAGCCAAGCCCATATTCCCATGAGCGTGTACACACACACACTACACACAGAACAGCAAACCATACTCCCAAGTGTGCACACACACACACACGCACACATATGCACATACAGCACACCCAAGCCCATACTCCCATGAGTGCACATACAGGAACACACATACACATGCACACACATGTACACACACTACAGCTAAGCGCATACTCCCATGAGCATGCACACACACACACACTCATGCACACACATGTACACACTACAGCTAAGCGCATACTCCCATGAGCATGCACACACACACACTCATGCACACACATGTACACACACTACAGCTAAGCGCATACTCCCATGAGCATGCACACACACACTCATGCACACACATGTACACACACTACAGCTAAGCGCATACTCCCATGAGCATGCACACACATACACACTCATGCACACACAGCATAGCCAAAACCATACTCCCATGAGCATGCACACACACACGTACACACATGCATGCACATGAAGACGGACACACACAGATACACACAAGGAAACATACAGAGACCCACACAGATGCATATACACACACACACACACACACACACACGGAGATACACAAAGACACATGGAAACACGCACAGAGCCACATACAGAAACATAGGCACACAGGCACACACACACCTCGAAAGATGCACACAGACACAGAGACACTCGCAGACACACACGCAGAAACACAGACAGAGACATGGGCCTGTGCCCAAGCAGTGGAAGGTGAAGGGTGAAGATTCCCTCTGCTCATTGTTGAGGAGCATTTGCTGAGCACCTCCTGGGTGGCAGGGTTGCTGGGCACTGCCCTCTCAGACTCCAGCCTCCTGGACTATACTGAGTGTGTTCGAGGGAATGAGACAGTGGGGTGCGGCATGTGACTCCAGGGAGCGACCTGTGACAGCAAATGCCATGCCAGGCCTGAGGACGCGGCTGCGGCGGGACTGCCAGGAGTGGCCTTGGGACACAGGGGGCCCTGTGTGAACTGGCCCAGGCCGGAAATGGAGCAGGTCAAAACTCCGGTGCTGATCAGCAGTGGGATCACACCTGTGAATAGCCACTGCACTCCAGCCTGGGCAACATAGGGAGATCCCGATTCTTAAAAAAAATTGTGTATGCAATTATGATAGAAAAATCGGCTGGGCGCAGTGGCTCCCTCCTATAATCCCAGCACATTGGGAGGTGGAGGCAGGAGGATTGCTTAAGCACAGAAGTTGGAGACCAGCCAGGACAGCATAGCAAGACCCAGTCAAAAATAAAACATGGCTGGGTGCAGTGGCTCCCGCCTGTAATCCCAGGACTTTGGGAGGCTGAAGTGGGCAGATCACCTGAGGTTAGGAGTTCGAGATCAGCCTGACCAACATGGTGAAACTCATCTCTACTAAAAATACAAAAATTAGCTGGGTGTGGTGGCGAGCGCCTGTAATCCCAGCTACTTGGGAGGCTGAGGCAGGAGAATCGGCAGGAGCTGAGATCACGCCCTTGCACTCCAGCCTGGGCAACAAGAGTGAAACTCTGTCTCAAAAAGAAGAGGTGCAGGCACAGTGGCTCACGCCTCTAATTCAAGCACTTTGGGAGGCCGAGGCGGGCGGATCACAAGGGCGGGAGATGGAGACCATCCTGGCCTTGGTGAAACCCTGTCTCTACTAAAATACAAAAGTTAGCCGGGCGTAGTGGCATACACCTGTGATCCCAGCTGCAGGAGGCTGAGGTGGGAGAATTGCCTGAGCCAGGGAGGTGGAGGGTGCAGTGAGTTGTGATTGTACCACCTTTACTCCAGCCTGGGTAACGGAGCCAGACTGTCTCAGAAAAGAAAAGAAAAATGATCAGATTTGTACTGATCCCAGTGCGCATGGATCTGAGCCTCGGTTATTTTTATTTTTTTTTTTTTTGAGACGGAGTTTCGCTCTTGTTACCCAGGCTGGAGTGCAATGGCCCGATCTCGGCTCACCGCAACCTCCGCCTCCTGGGTTCAGGCAATTCTCCTGCCTCAGCCTCCCGAGTAGCTGGGATTACAGGCACGCGCCACCGTGCCCAGCTAATTTTTGTATTTTTAGTAGAGATGGGGTTTCACTATGTTGACCAGGATGGTCTCGATCTCTTGACCTCGTGATCCACCCGCCTCGGCCTCCCAAAGTGCTGGGATTACAGGCTTGAGCCACCGCGCCCGGCCGAGCCTCGGTTATTGAGCTACGCTGCTCTGCTCCAGAGCCCCCGGCACGCCATGTTCAGCAGGTCCTGGAGGGGATCCTGAATCGCTCCTTGCAGCGGGGAGGGCGAGGCTGAGCTCTGCCAGCAGCGGGTGCTGGGAGCACTTTGGAGGAGGGGGTTCTGCTGTTCCTGGTGTCAGCGGGGTGGGTGTGAGGACATCCCCTGGAGCTCGGCCCCAGCCGCATGCACACAGCACATGGTCCCTAGGTCATCCAGAAGCCTGCAGTGACCTTTCTGCGCTCCCTCAATGTGGAGACCTGGAGACCGACACCCTGACTGCCCCTGTGGTGCCCCTTTCAGCCACAGGAAACCTGGAGGGCTCGCCCTGGCCTGTACCCAGGCCACCTCTGCTGGCCACTGCGTCCCATCCCTGATAGGACGTGGCCCACTGCTTGTCCAGCGACTGCAGACCAGCTGCAGCCTGGGCAAAGCAACACACTTCTCCACAACCCAGGGGTGGGGGTGGACCCGGAACCACAGGGCTGGCCCTCCTCTGTGGTTTCTGTTCTGAGTGCCCGGTCTGCTGTAGATCAGATACGAGGGAAAGGCTGGGCACCACAGTCCCCTCTGACCCCGAGGCCCTGAGCAGCCCTGTGGATAAGTCCAGGGAACACCTTTCATTACTTCCTGGAGAGTCTTGGTTCTCCTGAAGATTCATTGGCTTTATATATGTATTAAGATTTTCCTTTTTTTGAGACAGAATCTTGCTCTGTTGCCCAGGCTGGAGTGCAGTGGCACGGTCTCTGCTCACTGCAACCTCTGTCTCCTGGGTTCAAGGGATTCCCCTGCCTCAACCTCCTGAGTAGCTGGGATTACAGGCACGCACCACCACATCCAGCTAACTTTTTTGTATTTTAGTAGAGGTGGGGTTTCACCATGGCCAGGATGGTCTCGATCTCCTGACCTCATGATGCACCCACCTTGGCCTCCCAAAGTGCTGGGATTACAGGCGTGAGCCACCGCACCCAGCCTTTTTTTTTTTTTTGAGACAGAGTTTTGCTCTTGTTGCCCAGGCTGGAGAGCAATGGCATCATCTTGGCTCACCACAACCTCCACCTCCCGGGTTCACGCAATTCTCCTGCCCCAGCCTCCTGAATAGCTGGGATTACAAGTACCCACTGAAACACCCAGCTAATTTTTTGTATGTTCATAGAGACAGGGTTTCACCCTGTTGCCCAGGCTGGTCTCAAACTCCTAAGCTCAGACGATCCACCCGCGTTGGCCTCCCAAAGTGTGAACCACCACGCCCAGCTAATTTTTGCATTTTTAGTAGAGATGGGGTTTCAGTATCTTGGCCAGGCTGGTCTCAAACTCCTGACCTCATGTGATCTGCCCACCTCCACCTCCAGAAGTGCGGGAATTACTGCATGAGCCATGTGCCTGAACTTACCCTAAGATATTCTTTCTTTCTTCTTTTTTTTAATAGCCCAGTGTTCTTTATTTATTTATTTATTTATTTATTTATTTTGAGACGGAGTTTCGCTCTTGTTACCCAGGCTGGAGTGCAATGGTGTGATCTCGGCTCACCGCAACCTCCGCCTCCTGGGTTTCAGGCAATTCTCCTGCCTCAGCCTCCTGAGTAGCTGGGATTACAGGCACGCGCCACCATGCCCAGCTAATTTTTTGTATCTTTAGTAGAGACGGGGTTTCACCATGTTGACCAGGATGGTCTCGACCTCTTGACCTTGTGATCCACCTGCCTCGGCCTCCCAAAGTGCTGGGATTACAGGCTTGAGCCACCGTGCCTGGCCAGCCCTTCACTTGTTTCTACAACAATGCCAGCAGCACGCTGGGTGACACTGTAATCTGTCCCAGTTCTACACGGCCACACTCGTGGGGCTTCCTTTGTGAACAGCACCCATTCCCTTATGTCTACAATATCACCCTTCTTAAGATTCGCATATACGTGGCTAAAGGAGCCACTCCGTGTTTTCTAAAAGCCTCAAGAACGTACATGGGGGCCTCTCCTCTTTCCCTTTGTGTCCGCCATTTCCACAATTACTGGAAGAGGGCGGTTCCAGCAGAAAGGAACTGTACTAAAATTTTCATGTGAGATTTTCTTCTGTATTCTGAGGGTCGCTTGGAAGGACGTACCATTTATTTATTTATTTATTTATTTATTTATTTATTTATTTATTTTTGAGACAGAGTTTTAGCTCTTGTTACCCAGGCTGGAGTGCAATGGCGCGATCTCGGCTCACTGCAACCTCCGCCTCCTGGGTTTCAGGCAATTCTCCTGCCTCAGCCTCCTGAGTAGCTGGGATTACAGGCACGCGCCACCATGCCCAGCTAATTTTTTGTATCTTTAGTAGAGACGGGGTTTCACCATGTTGACCAGGTTGGTCTCGATCTCTTGACCTCGTGATCCACCCGCCTCGGCCTCCCAAAGTGCTGGGATTACAGGCTTGAGCCACCGCGCCCGGCCCCATTTATTTATTATTTCGTTGAGATGGAGTCTCGCTCTGTGGCCCAGGCTGGAGTGCAGTGGTGCGATCTCAGCTCACTGCAACCTCCACCTCCCAGGTTCAAGCGATTCTACTGCCTCAGCCTCCTGAGTAGCTGGGACTACAGGTGCGCACCACCACACCTGGCTAAGTTTTTTTGTATTTTTTTAGTAGAGCCAAGGTTTCACCAGGTTGACCAGGCTGATCTTGAACTCCTGACCTGCCTTGGCCTCCCAAAGCGCTGGGATTACAGGTGTGAGTCACTCCACCTGACCCAGAAATACCATTTATTTATTTACTTTTTAAAATAAAGATGGGGTTTCTCCATGATGGCCAGGCTGGTCTTGAACTCCTGACCTCAGGTGATCCACCCACCTCGGCCTCCCAAAGTGCTAGGATTACAGGCGTGAGCCACTGTGTCCGGCCAGAAATACCATTTAAAGAATACTTCACTGAAGCAGGTAGATCATGACATCAGGAGTTCGAGACCAGCCTGGCCAAAATAGAGAAACCCCATCTCTACTAAAAATAGAAAAATTAGCCGGGCGTGGTGGTATGCACCTGTAGTCCCAGCTACTCAGGAGGCTGAGGCAGGAGAATTGCTTGAACCCCGGAGGCGGAGGTTGCAGTGACTCAAGATCGTGCCACTGCACTCCAGCCTGGCAACAGGGCGAGACTCCATCTCGAAAAAAAAACTTCATTGCAGACTGTGCAAGCACTCTTGCCTAATTTGAGGGTTGGGGAGAAACAAGTTTGTTTAACAGACTCATTAGTTCGAAACTCAAGAGCTCCTCCCGGTCTGCACCTGGGGAATGCGCTCACAGGCCATCTGCCTCGGTGCAAGGGCGCCCAGGCCCTGACTTGGTCTCCTGGGCCCACTGCCAGGTGCCGGGCATGGCCACAGGTAGCTGACCCAGTGAGGCTGCTCCCTGGGCACTGACGGTCAGAAATCCCCGATCTGCCCCTGGGGACACAGGTGGTTTCCGGTCTGCAGTTTGCGGAGGGGTCTTAGGTCAGTGCAAGGGAAAGCAGACACCCCACTTGCTGGTGACACAGGTCAGCTCTGGGTAACGTACACAGCCAGCAACGGCTGAAGGTGAGGGAGCAGAAAGTTCTTTTGTTTTTTGTTTCTGACGGAATCCGCTTTTGCCCAGGCTAGAGTGCAAAGGCGAAATCTTGGCTCACTGTAACTTCTGCCTCCCAGGCTCAAGCAATTCTCCTACCTCAGCCTCCCCAGTAGCAGAGTCGCAGGGATTATAAGCATGCACCACCACACTCAGCTAATTTTTAGCAGAGATGGGATTTTACCATGTTGGCCAAGCTGGTCTCAAACTCCTGATTTCAGGTGATCTGCCTGCCTTGGCCTCCCGAAGTGCTGGGGTTACAGGAGTGAACCACGGCACCCAGTCGAAACCTCCCCTCCTTTCCCCTTTCCTCCCCTCCCTTCTCCTTTCTTCCTCTTTCCCCTCTGTTTCCGTGTCTTTTTTTTCAGACAGAGTTTCCCTCTTGTTGCCCAGGCAGGAGTGCAGTGGCATGATCTCAATTCACTGCAATCCCCGCCTCCCGGGTTCAAGCAATTCTCCTGTCTCAGCCCCCCAAGTAGCTGGAATTACAGGCACCTGCCACCACACCCAGCTAATTTTTGTATTTTTAGTAGAGATGGGGTTTCGTCACATTGGCCAGGCTGGTCTCGAACTCCTGGCCTCAAGTGATCCACCCAAAGTGCTGGGATTACAGGTCTGAGCCACCGTGCCTGGCCTAATTTTTGTATGTTTTGTAGAGACAGGGTTCCGCCATCCTGGCCAGGCCAGTCTCAAACAGTCCTGGGCTCAAGAGATCTGCCCACCTTGGCCTTTCAAAGTGCTGGGATTACAGGAATGAGCCCCGCGCCCTATTCTTTTTGATGCTCATGTTGCCCCATCTTTGGCCGGTGAAGGCATTTCCAGTTTGGCTCCTGAGTCCTCCTGGTGTGCCTGCCGTGGCCTCTGACAGCCTCTCACCCTCCGTTATTAAAGGATGTGCCAGGCTTTCCTAGTACCCTGCCTGCCACAGAGCTGGAGTTAGAGTTGCCAGATTCAATATTGCACTGGACATACTGGTACTGAAAAATTATTTGTTTATCTGAGATTCAAATTTAAGAAGAAGTTCTGTATTCTTTTATTTATTTATTTATTTTTGAGATGGAGTCTCGCTCTGTCACCCAGGCTGGAGTGCAGTGGCAGGATTTCTGCTCACGGCAGCCTCCGCCTCCCAAGTTCAAGTGATTCTCCAGCCTCAGCCTCCTGAGCAGCTGGGATTACAGGTGCACAACACCATGCCCGGGTAATTTTTGTATTTTTTTTTTTTGGAGACAGAGTTTCGCTCTTGTTACCCAGGCTGGAGTACAATGGCGCGATCTCGGCTCACCGCAACCTCCGCCTCCTGGGTTCAGGCAATTCTGCCTCAGCCTCCCGAGTAGCTGGGATTACAGGCACGCGACACCATGCCCAGCTAATTTTTTGTATTTTGAGTAGAGACAGGGTTTCATCTTGTTGACCAGGATGGTCTCGATCTCTTGACCTTGTGATCCACCTGCCTCAGCCTCCCAAAATGCTGGGATTATAGGCGTGAGCCACCGCACCCAGCCTGAGTCCTGTATTTTTATTTGCTAAAGTCTGCAACCCTATCTGGAATCAGCCACGTGTCCAGAGAGTCCTGGGTCCCACTAAAAGTGGAAAAGGAGATTCAGGGACCACTTCTGGGTGTCTTGGACACTTCTTGCTGCTGGTTTGTAGACCACATTCTTAAATATAAGTAGAAAAGCAGGTACTACCAGAGGAAACTGCAAACATGGAAAAGAAAGAAAAGACCAAAGGGAACAAACAAGCAGCCGGGAAGCAGCAGAAACTTGACAGTGGTGAGGGCAGGATTAAGAAACACATCGTGCCGGGCGCAATGGCTCACGCTGTAATCCCAGGCGGGCAGATCAGGAGGTCAGGAGTTCAAGACCAGACTGCTCAGAGTGCAACAGTGAAACCCCATCTTAAAAAATACAAAAATTAGCTGGGCGTGGTGGCACGCGCCTGTAGTCCCAGCCACTCGGGAGGCTGAGGCAGGAGAATTGCTTGAACCGGGACCCAGGAGGCGGAGGTTGTAGTGAGCAGAGATTGTGCCCCTGCACTCCAGCCTGGGCTACAGAGTGAGACTCCATCTCAAAAAAAAAAAAAAAAAATAGAAGAAACACATATCATGCCGGGCGTGCTGGCTCACGCCTGTAATCCCAGCACTTTGGGAGGCTGAGGCGGGTGGATCACGAGGTCAGGAGTTCAAGCACAGCCTGGTCAACATGGTGAAACCCCGTCTCTACTAAACATAGGGTGTGGTGGCGGGTACCTGTAATCCCAGCTACTCAAGAGGCTGAGGCGGGAGAATCACTTGAACCTGAGAGACAGATGTTGCAGTGAGCTGAGATCGCACCACCGCAGTCCAGCCGGGGTGACAGAACAAGACTCCGTCTTGGGAAAAATAAAGAAGAGAAACATATTGTGCCAGGCGCGGTGGCTCAAGCCTGTAATCCCAGCACTTTGGGAGGCTGAGGTGGGTGGATCACCAGGTCAAGAGATCGAGACCGTCCTGGTCAACATGGTGAAACCCCCGTCTCTACTAAAGATACAAAAAATTAGCTGGACATGGTACTGCATGCCTGTAATCCCAGCTACTCAGGAGGCTGAGGCAGGAGAATTGCCTGAACCCAGGGGGCGGACGTTGCGGTGAGCCGAGATCGCGCCCTTGCACTCCAGCCTGGGTAACAAGAGCGAAACTCTGTCCCCACCCCCAAAAAAAATATCGTTAATATCTTCAGAGATGATACCGCATCCACTAAATAAAAACAGGACGCTATTTTTTTAATTTCAAAAAAGTCTCTTAGATATTAAAAATGAAATAAAACAATCACTACATCAATTGGAGAAAATGTTGAATGGAAAACACAAAATTTCTGTTAAACATTTTTTTTTTTTTTTGAGACGCAGTCTCGCTCTGTAACCAGGCTGGAGTGCAATGGCGAGATCTCCGCTCACTGCAACATCTGCCTCCTGGGTTCAAGCGATTCTCCTGCCTCAGCCTCCTGAGTAGCTGGGACCACAGGTACCCACCACCATGCCCAGCTTATTTTGTATTTTGTACATTTTTTTGAGACAGGGTGTCGCTGTGTCACCCAGGCTGGAGTGCAGTGGTGCAATCTTGGCTCTCTGCAACCTCTGCCTCCCAGGTTCAAGCGATTCTCCTGCTTCAGCCTCCTGAGTAGCTGGGACTACAGGTGTGTGCCACCATGCCCAGCTAGTTTTTGTGTTATCAGTAGAGACAGGGTTTTGCCATATTGGCCAGGCTGGTCACCAACTCCTGACCTCAGGTGATCCACCCACCTCAGCCTCCCAAAGTGCTGGGACTACAGGCATGGGCTACCACGCCACGCTCTAATTTTTGTATTTTCAGTAGAGACGGGGTTTCACCATGTTGGCCAGTGTGGTCTCGATCTCTTGACCTTGTGATCCGCCCGCCTCAGCCTCCCGAAGTGCTGGGATTACAGGCGTGAGCCACCGTGCTCTGCCTGTGTTAAAACATTTCTATGAACACTTCTGTTAAATGTTGACAGGAGACAAAATAAATCATGTAACAGAAGCTTCAAGAAAAGCAAAGAGAGGGGAGGAAATCACAACAAAATAACCCAAGGAAAAATGTCCCAAAATCGAAGTGTTCATTCTCCAGACCGGCCAGGGTTACCTCCCCATGAACTTCAAACAGTCACAGAAAAAGCAGCTGTAGGCCAGGCGCAGTGCCTCACGCCTAAAATCCCAGCACTTTGGGAGGCCAAGGCAAGTGGAGCGCCTGAGGTAAGGAGTTCCAGACCAGCCTGATCAAGATGGTGAAACTCCATCTGTACTAAAAATAAAAAAATCAGCCAGGTGTGGTGGTGCACACCTGTAATACCAGCTGCTCAGGAGGCTGAGGCAGGAGAAAGGCTTGAACCCAACCCAGGGGGTGGAGGCTACAGTGAGCTGAGATTGCATCACTGCACCCAAGCCTGGGTGACGGAGCAATACTGCATCTTATTTTTTTAAAAAAGCCTCTGTAATCCCAGCACTTTGGGAGGCCGAGGCGGGTGGATCATGAGGTCAAGAGATTGAGACCATCCTGGTCAACATGGTGAAACCCCGTCTCTACTCAAAATACAAAAAATTGGCCGGGCGCGGTGGCTCACACCTGTAATCCCAGCACTTTGGGAGGCCGAGGCGGGTGGATCACGAGGTCAAGAGATTGAGACCATCCTGGTCAACATGGTGAAACCCCGTCTCTACTAGAGATGCAAAAAATTAGCTGGGCACGGTGGCGCGTGCCTGTAATCCCAGCTACTCAGGAGGCTGAGGCAGGAGAATTGCCTGAACCCAGGAGGCGGAGGTTGCGGTGAGCCGAGATCGCGCCTTTGCACTCCAGCCTGGGTAACAAGAGCGAAACTCCATCTCAAAAAAAAAAAAAAAAACACCCTCAATAGATCAAAAAAAAGAATTGACAAAGGCTCATGACGCAAAGTGAGTTTAAAACTATCTCAACAGCAACCCTGGGAACTAGAAGGCAACGAAGCACTGCTTGCAAAATTCCGTGGGTGAGGGCCCCTGTCCTGGGATCCCGTGGGTGAGGGCCCCCGTGCCAGGATCCCGTGGGTGATGGTCCCCTGTGCCGAGATCCCGTGGGTGACGGTCCCCTGTGCCGAGATCCCGTGGGTGACGGCCCCTGTGCCAGGATCCCATGGGTGAGGGCTCCAGTCCTGGGATCCCGTGGGTGAGGGCCCCCGTGCCGGGATCCCGTGGGTGAGGGCCCCCTGCCGGGATCCCGTGGGTGAGGGCCCCCGTGCCGAGATCCCGTGGGTGAGGGCCCCCGTGCCGGGATCCCGTGGGTGAGGGCTCCAGTCCTGGGATCCCGTGGGTGAGGGCCCCCGTGCCGGGATCCCGTGGGTGAGGGCCCCCTGCCGGGATCCCGTGGGTGAGGGCCCCCGTGCCGAGATCCCGTGGGTGACGGCCCCCGTCCTGGAATTTCGTAGGTGACGATTCCCAATCCAGGATTCTTAACCGCAAACTATCAGCTGAGTAACGGGATACCATGAAGACATTTTCAGATATCTAAGGGTCCAAATTTTCCCCTCGTGCATTTTCCTCAGGAAGCTATGGAACATGTGCTCTTCCAAAGGGAAGAAAAATGAGAGACAGGGGATGTGGGAAGCAGCAGAGAGGCTGAGAGAATTCCCTGGAAGTATAAAGTAAGATTCCAGGGAGACATTGGTGCTGCGGGCGCAGAGGCACCCAGCCCCGCTGGGAGTCAGAAGTCCTGGGAGACTCCGTCAATGAGATGAAACCACAGAGCCTCAGCGTCGGGAGCTGCGGGAACTCGGTACTGGAACCGTGGAGAGTAAAGAAATCTAAGCAATTACTGACTATGGGGAAAGGAAAAACTTGCATTGGGAAGGAAAAGTCGTCCTAGCACAGAGCATACGGTTCAGGTCTCCAGTGTCACCTCGCTGTCAACCGAATACCCACAAGTCGCGCATCCCAACGGGCGGCTGTGCCGGGAGGATGGGAGGGGTAAAGAGGCGGGTGTCAGGCAGGGACCAGAGGGGAGGAAACAAAATGTAGCAACCTGAGTATGAAACTCAGCTGCAGCCTTTTCAAACTGCATGAAATTCCGGCCCATTAGTGGGTGTGAATTTAGTCTAGGGAGTCAGAATAAACATTTTGTCTTTCTCTTTTTTCTTTTTTTTTTTTTGAGACGGAGTTTCGCTCTTGTTACCCAGGCTGGAGTGCAATGGCGCGATCTCGGCTCACCGCAACCTCTGCCTCCTGGGTTCAGGCAATTCTCGTGCCTCAGCCTCCCGAGTAGCTGGGACTACAGGCACGTGCCACCATGCCCAGCTAATTTTTTGTATCTTTAGTAGAGACGGGGTTTCACCATGTTGACCAGGATGGTCTCGATCTCTCGACCTCGTGATCCACCCGCCTCGGCCTCCCACAGTGCTGGGATTACAGGCGTGAGCCACCGCGCCCGGCCCAACATTTTGTCTCTCATTGTTATTTTTGAGACAGTTTCACTCCGTCGCCCAGGCTGGAGTGCAGTGGCAGGATCTCGATCTTGGCTCACCGCAGCCTGCAGCGTAGCTGGGACCACAGATGAGCACAACCGCACATGGCTAATTAAGAAAGAGGAAAAAGCTGCTGCTGCTGGAGACCGGGTCTGCTCCATTGCCTTAGCCAGTTTCGACCTCTTAGGCCCAAGGGACGCACCTGATTCAGCCTCACAAAGCGCTGGGATCACAGGCACGAAGGAGCAGCATGACGACGGCAGACACTGAGTTTACTGGATTTATGAGCGAGATTATTCTGTACAACTTTCAGTTGTGTGTGTTCATCACACAGCCATGTAAAAAGGTATTTATTTTACGTTTTGATCAGAAAAGTCTGAAAGTAGGCTGGGTGTGGTAGCTCACACCTGTAATCCCAATTTTGGGAGGCCAAGGCAGGAAGATCATGAGGGCAGGAGTTTGAGGTCTGCCTGGGCAACTTGGTGAGACCCCATCTCTGCTGGAAAAAAACATTAGCTGGGCATGATGGTGGGCGCCTGTATCCCCAGCTACCTGGGAGGCTGAAGTGGGAGGGTAGCTGGAGCCCAGGAGTTACAGGCTGCAGTCAACTGTAATGGCCCTATTGCACTGCAGCCTGGGAGACAGGCAGGCCCTACATCAAAAAATGAAAAAAGATCTGGCCGGACGCAGTGGCTCATACCTGTGTTCCAGACGCTTTGCGAGGCCAAGGCGGGCAGATCACCTAAGGTCAGGAATTTGAGACCAGCCTAGCCAACATGCTGGAACGCTGTCTCTAGTAAAAATACAAAGATGAGCTGGGCGTGGTGGCACGTGCCTGTAGTCCCAGCTACTAGGGAGACTGAGGCAGGAGAATTGCCTGAACCCAGGAGGCAGTGAGCCGAGATCGCGCCATTGCCTGGGTAACAAGAGTAAAACTCCATCTCTAAAAAAAAAAAAAGTCTGAAAGCCACCAGCTTTAAAATGTGGTACTACCAGAAGAACCTTAAGTGCTAAAATTGCCTCTGGGAAAGGGGATGGGGGAAAAGACACTGTTTTTCTTTTTTTTTTTTTTTTTGAGGCAGTCTCACTCCTCTATCCCCGCCGGCTGGAGTACAGTGGTGCAATCTTGACTCACTGTGATCTCTGCCTCCTGGGTTCAAGTGATTCTCCTACCTCAGCCTCCCCAGTAGCTGGGATTACAGGCAAATGCGACTACACCCAGCTAATTTTTGTATTTTTAATAGAGATGGGGTTTCACCATGTGGACCAGGATGGTCTTGATCTCCTGACCTCTTGATCTGCCCACCTCGGCCTCCCAAAGTGCTAGGATTACAGGTGTGAGCCACCGTGCCCAGACTCAAAGATAACTTCTTTTTGAGATGGAGTCTCGCTCTGCCGCCCAGACTGTAGAGTCGTGGTGTGGTCTCGGCTCACTGCAGCCTCCGCCTCCCGGGTTTGAGCAATTCTCCTGCCTCAGCCTCCTGAGTAGCTGGGACTGCAGGCACTCATCACCATGCCTGGCTAATTTTCTTTTTCTTATTTTTAGTAGAGAAGGGGTTTCACCATGTTGGTCAGGCTGGTTTCAAACTCCTGACCTCATGATCCGCCCACCTTGGCTTCCCAAAGTGCTGGGATTATAGGCATGAGCCACCGGCGAAAGGATAACTTTTATAAAAATTTATTTTTACAATTAAGCTTATTTTACAAGTAACTCTAAAGAACTTATCACAGCCTAGTGCAAGGGCTCATGCCTGCAATCTCAGCACTTTGGGAAACCGAGGCGGGCAGATCATCAGAGGTCAGGAGTTCAAGACCAGCCTGGGAAACATGGTGAAACCCTGTCTCTACTAAAAATACAAAAATTACCAGGGTGTGGTGGGGGGGTACCTGTAATCCCAGCTACTTGAGAAGCTGAGGCAGGAGAATTGCTTGAACCTTAGAGGCGGAGGTTGCAGTGAGCCAAGTCATGCCACTGTACTCCAGCCTGGGTGACAGTGCGAGAGTCCGTCTCAAAAATAAAAGAACTTGGCCGGGCACAGTGGCTCATGTCTGTAATCCTAGCACTTCGGGAAGCTGATGTGGGCGGATCATCTGAGGTCAGGAGTTCGAGACCAGCCTGACCAACGTGGAGAAACCCCATCTCTACAAAAAAAAAAAAAAAAAACTAGCTGGGCGTGGGGGCACATGCCTATAATCCCAGCACTTTGGGAGGCCGAGGTGGACAGATGGATTGAGGTCAGGAGTGGGAGCGCGGCCTGGCCAACACGGTAAACGCCGTCTCTACTAAAAATGCAAAAACTAGCTGGGCAGTGGCGCACACCTGTAGTCCAAGCTACTCTGGAGGCTGAGGCAGGAGAATCACTTGAGCCAGGAAGTGGAAGGTTGCAGTGAGCCGAGACTGTACCACTGTGCTCCAGCCCAAGTACAGAGCGAGACTATTTCTGAAAACATGGCGTTCGGAAACAGGATCCAGACTCCTCCAGCCCCATCAACAGGAATGTTCTTTCCCACCTCCCAGTGCCCTTCCCGGAAGCTCAGGGGGCCTGAGCCCAGCCCAGGGAGCCAGCTTTCCTCCCAAACTCCACTCCACGCCCAGGGCCTCTCTGTTGGCGTCACCGGCCTGCATGCTCCTCAGACAGGGCATGCAGTGAGTGCTCGGCTCAGCTCCCTGGAGGTTCTGGGCCTTGCTTGGCACACACGTTTGCTGTGCCCCCAGCCCCACACACATCTGAAGCAGGCAGGGCCCTGGAGGGGCACTAGGACCGGGAGCTGAGGGCCTCATTCACGGTCCATGAGAGCTCTGAACCCACAGCAGTGTGGCTGGGCAGGCCCCAGTGGAATCCACAGAAGACACCGGCCTGCCAGTGGCTGAGCTCACCAAGATGCCCCGTTATCAAGGTCACCATCAAACCTTTCCCGTGTGCTTGAGGCTGGGTGCACCATCCCCATTGCCCAAGACCACCCCCAGCAGAGCCAAACCCTGGCTGGAACCCAAGCTCTGAGCATGAGGACACGAGGTGGTGAGGGGTGGGTCGCTGGCAGCTCCACACGCCCCCACAACACCCCACCCGCCTTTGCCCTCTCGCCCAGATGATGCCCAGGGCCAGAACAGGGGAGGCAACAGGGAGAGGGGGTGCATGTCTCACAGACCAGGGGCAGGGCGGAGGCCCCACAGAGAATAGGGGAGGGATGGCCTCTTGTGGCCTTTGAGCAGCCGCAGAGATAAAAATAAAACCCCCAAATTGCTTCCCAAGGTTGTGGTCGGGCAACAAAGGCTTCTAAGCCAAGGCAGGGTGAGCTCTGTAGGCTCAGCAGAGTCCAGGCTTGCAGGAGCTGGGGTGGGCGGCTCAGGCACTGCCTTGGCGGGCAGTCACATCTGGAGTGGGGTACCCACTGCTGCTGACATTGGGCTGATGGGTTTGTGGTGGGTATGTCCTCATGGTGCAGGCTGTGTAGCAGCATCCCTGGGCTCCACCCACCTGTGCCAGCTGCACCTCCCATTGCGACGACCACAGATGTCTCCAGATGTGGCTGAAAGCCATGGCTGACCTGGCTCCCGAGAGCAGCCCAGAGAGTCCCCACGCAGGGGAGGGGACCAGGGGCAGGGCAGGTGTCCCCGGGCTTGTGCCTGAGCTGGGTAGGCCTGCTGCCCCCCCAAGCTCTGCAGGCTCAGACTCCAGATGGCTCAACTCAGCTTCCTGTGTCTCTGCCTTCACCCAGGGATGGGGCAAGTGAGCTCCGGGGCAACTCCTGAGGGAGGGCTGGAAGGAAATGCCAGGAGCAGCTGCTCTGCTGAGGGTGCCAGTGGTGGGAAAGGGCACCGGGACACTAGGACAGGGCCAGGGTTGGCACTGAGTGAGCTCCGATTCACTTGAGGGAGTTTCAGCCTTTGAGGCTCTGGCCCTGGGACCCCTGCCCCGCTCACACCTGGGGAAACAGACCCGGATGCCTGTGACCACAGCTGGGGCTTTGCAAGCTGCTTCCTGCCACCTATCCAGGCCCCCAGTCCTGGACCCAGGAGCCTGGCTGCTGCCCGTGTGGTGGCTTGGGGAAGCGCACCTGCACCAGCCACGGGCTCCGGGCTCCTCCAGGGGCAGCCACACAGCCTCTCTGTGGGGACAGGGACCAACAAGACAGGCCCTGCTGACCTCACCAGCTGGCGCGTGCAGGGCCTAACTCCTTGGACAATGTGTGACTCACAAGTCTGTCCTGTTCTAGATAAACTGCTGGGAACAGTGCTCAAGCTCTCCCCAAGGTCTGATGGGCAAGGGACTCAAGCTTGAGCCACAGACATGTTTCTGTGACAAATAAACAGGAGGCCACCGCATCCCCAGTGAGAGGCAGCCCAGCCTTCCCAACAGGTGGGATGGGAGAGGCTCCTCTCCTGTTGCTGAGCTGTTGGTGGCAGAAGCACCTTCTTGGTGCCCTGCCTGCCATGTCCTGCTACCCAAGTCCAGGGGCGTGCTACCTGCACACCCCTGCTCTTAGGAATGCTGTGTTCCGGCCGGCGCAGTGGCTCACGCCTACAATCCCAGCACTTTGGGAGGCCAAGGTAGGTGATCACTGAGGTCAGGGGTTCGAGACCAGCCTGGCCAACATGGTGAAACCCATCTCCACTAAAAATACAATAATTAGCCGGGTGTAGTGGTGGGTGCCTGTAATCCCTGCTACTCAGGAGGTTGAGGCAGGAGAATCACTTGAACCCGGGTGGTGGAGGTTGCAGTGAGCCAAGGTCACACCACTGCATTCCAGCCTGCCCAACAGAGCAAGACTGCCTCAAAAAAAAAAAAAAGGCCAGCACGATGGCTTACACATGTAATCCCAGCACTCCGGGAAGCCGAGGTGGGTGGATCACAAAGTCAAGAGATCAAGACCATCCTGTCCTACTAAAAATACAAAAAAAAAAAAAAAAATTAGCCGGGCGTGGTGGTGCATGCCTGTAATCCCAGCTACTTGGGAGGCTGAGGCAGGAGAATTGCTTGAAAGCAAAAAACAGAAGTTGCAGTGAGCCAGAATTGTGCCACTGCACTCCCACCTGGTGATAGAGCGAGACTCCATCTCAAAAAAAAAAAAAAAAGGAATAATGTATTCTTCCTTTTCATCAAGAGGAACCTGGAAACACCAGGGGCCTCAAGTTGAGCCTCAGGGATTCTCCAGCCCTGTGAACGACACTGTCTCCTCAGCTTTCCCCCAACCCCGCCACCCCGAACCCCATCTGAGCCATCTCTTCCTGCTTAGCCCCCTCCTGCACTCAGGGCCCCAGGAGGCACCACACATGCCTGGGAAAACTGGCGGCCGGGCCAACAGCCTGGCCCTGACGGCTCGACGGCTCAGACTTACTGGAGGCCACATCCACGGAGTGTGGCGGGTACCATCCACCACCGCCAGCAGCACCAGGACCTTCCCTGACTTCCCACTGAAGCCCCTCCCGGCAGCATTCTGGCGCTCCCTCGACCCCAGTCTTGTCCTGCACTTCCGCCATCTAGGTCTTCATTCGGTCGCCCTTCCCCAGGGAATGCAGCACTCAGGGAGGGGCTTCGGGCTCAGTTCACAGCGATTCCACAGCATCCAGCCTGGGCTGCACGCAGCACCCATTCGCTCCCACAGGCCCAGCACCCTAGGGAGGGTGGCTGAGGGCCAGCTAGAAAGAGGGATGGCCAATCTGCCACCCTGGTGCCCGGGGCTCCTACAACACCAGACACTGGCACCAGCCTCCATCGTAAGTAGTCGGTCCAGATCTGCAGGGATAGCTGAATACTCTGAGCATTTATTACCACGGGTCACAACAGCAGCGGGCGGGAGGGCGGTGCCAGACTCATCTGCCCCGCTGGTAGATCTTGGGGGTCTGCCAGCCTTCGGGGGCTTCCTTCAGTCCCGCCTTCAGCCAGATGCGCCTCAGGTCTCTCTCGAACTTGAGCTGCCGGGGGCAGAGGGAGGGACCACCATGTAATTCGTGGCAAAGCCACGCGTTCTCAGCACTTTGCCCCTCCCAGGGCCAAGGAGGGGCCGCTCACCTGCTTCCGTTTCAGGCGTCCTTCCCGGATCTTCCGCCGCATGAACCGCGTCCTCTTCACCAGCTTGCGGTACTTATGGCGGTTCATCTTCCGCCGGCGGATCTTCAGCACGTTTTTGCACCGCATGGCAGGCGCATCCCCGACCCCCTCATCCCCCTGCTCGGCCCCTTCCCCTGCGTGGCAGGGCGGGCACTCGCGGGACTGCGGTGGAGCCACAGTCCCCGGGGTCCCGAGGTCCAGTCTGGGCAGGAGGCAGCGGGCCGTCAGCCAGCTCTCCAGGGGGCTGACGGACATCTTCCTGGGGACCAGCATCTCCTCCAGCTCCAGCTGGGCCCCCCTGCGCGGGAGGGAGGCCGCCCTGCCCGGGCCGGCTGGCTGTGTGCTGTAAAGGCGCCCGCGGGCCCAGCCGCCCAGCTCTCCGGAGCGGGGCCAGAGCCGGCGGCAGCCTGGAGACAACCAGACGGCACAGTCACCGCCCGACGCGGCGCCGGCCCTGCGGGCTGCGGGGCATCCCCTGCACCTACCCCGGCCGGGACCCCTGAGCTCCCTCCGTGAGCCTCGGAAGCTTGCAGGAAGGAGTTCGTGCGCGGCCACCGGCCCTGCCCCAGCGGGGCTGCCGAGAGCCGCGCTCCTGCCCAGGCGTGTCCCTCCGCGCCGCCCCGCGGGGCTTCTTACCTGCCCAGGGAACGGCCCTGAACAGCGGGGACGTCAGGCGCACCAGGAGCATGGTCTGCGGGCGGCGGCCCCGGGGCTCAGGGGAGCTGGAACACAGGTGCCTGCTCAGCTCAGGCGGCAGCGCCTGCGGGCAGTCGCGGGCGGCCGGGACTGGGGCGATCGGGACTGGGGCGGCCGGGACTGGGGCCGTCGGGACTGGGGCGTCCGGCCTGGGGCGGCCGGGACTGGGGCGATCGGGACTGGGGCGATCGGGACTGGGGCGGCCGGGACTGGGGCGATCGGGACTGGGGCGGCCGGGACTGGGGCCGCCGGGACTGGGGCGATCGGGACTGGGGCGGCCGGGACTGGGGCGATCGGGACTGGGGCGGCCGGTCCCGCCGCACCCCTCCTCCCTCCGCCACCCCAACCCGCAAGGAGGACTCTGCTTCAAACACAGCTCGCGCCCCGAGGCTCCCAAGCCCCCGACGCAAGCGGCGTCGCGCTCGGCGCTCCGAAAGTTCCCCCGCGGATCGCGCTACCTGACGCCGGGACCCTCTCGGCAGAACCCCGGGTCCGCCCGCCGTGGCGTCCGGCGCCCTCAGGCCTTCCCGCTGACCCTTCCCTCCGCGCGGCTCAAAGCGACCGTTCCACGGCCGCCCTCAACGCACTTCCGGTCCGTCCCCGAGCCCGCTCGGATTGGCAGCGCACCCTGGCGTCCCCGCGGCCCCGGATTCTGCATCATCGCAGGCCCCGTCGGACCCGAAAGGCGACGGTTTCCGTTTGAGGGAGTCACGGTCCGACCCCTCGCACGGCTCCTCAGCTCCGCCTGGTCCCTTCCGGAGGAAAAAAAACAAAACTGCATTTCCCATAATGCCAGGGGGGGTCGGAATAGTTTCCGGACCAGCCAGAGCCGACGGAAGTGGAATTATCCGGAAGACGGAAGTGGCTGGAGCTACTCCCCGTTAGGACTGGAGGCGAAGGACCCCAAGCAAGTGCTGAACCTATCGTACCGGGTCTCCCGGACTCGTCATTCCTGGGGCTGGGGAGCTGCCTGACGGGAGGTGAGGGTGGCAGATGGGTGATGGTGACTCCCTTGTCTGCCCCGCTGGGTGTGTTGACCCCGGCCTAATTTTTGCAGTTTTACTACAGACGGGATTTCACCATGTTAAGCAGGCTGGTCTCGAACTCCTGACCTCAAGTATCCTCCCGCTTCGGCCTCCCAAAATGCTAGGATGACAGGTGTGAGCCACTGCGCCTGACCCCATAGTGTGATTTTGAAAACAAAATCAGACTTGGCCAGGAGCGGAGGCTCACGCCTGTCATCCCAGCACTTTAAGAGGCCAAGGCGGGCAGATCACCTGAGGTCGGGAGTTCGAAACTAGCCTGACCAACCTGGAGAAACCCCCATCTCTTTTTTTTTTTTGGAGACGTAGTTTCACTCTTGTTACCCAGGCTGGAGTGCAATGGCGCCATCTCGGCTCACCGCAACCTCCGCATCCTGGGATCAGGCAATTCTCCTGCCTCAGCCTCCTGAGTAGCTGGGATTACAGGCACGCGCCACCGTGCCCAGCTAATTTTTTGTATTTTTAGTAGAGACGGGGTTTCACCATGTTGACCAGGATGGTCTCGATCTCTTGACCTCGTGATCCACCCGCCTCAGCCTCCCAAAGTGCTGGGATTACAGGCTTGAGCCACCGCGCCTGGCCGAAGCCCCAATCTCTAAATTACTAAAAATACAAAATTAGCCGGGCATGGTGGCTCGTGCCTGTAATCTCAGCTATTCGAGAGGCTGAGGTAGGAGAATCGCTTAGACCTGGGAGGTGGAGGTTTCGGTAACCTCAGGTCACACCACTGCACTCCAGCCTGGGCAACAAGAGCAAAACTCCGTCTCAACAAAACAAAAAGTACCTCCCCCAGAGTTAGGGACCTTTAGAAGTAAGGGGATATGAACACTTCAATTGTAGAAAGCCTTGTGGGGGCAGGATGAACCAGAACCTCCTTCCCCCTCTCAGGAAACAATTTCTGGGAGGTGAACTGAGGAAGACCAGTCTGTTTGGGTCCCTGCACCCAGTAGGCTCCGGCCAAAAGGGAAAGGTCCCAGCTGGGGTAGGACCCAGCTGTTACGAGGCTGGGGCATTATTCAGCCACAGGTGCTGCACAGAGCCGGCCCAGGAGGCTTACAGAGTGGCCACGGCAATGAATACCTAGGCCATATCCGACTGGCTGCCTTCCACAGGAGTGGTGGGAACACTTGTGGGAAGCGCCACATGCTCGTGTGAGTGGAGCTGCCAAGCTGCATGAGCTGGAACTAGAGGAGGAAGATCGATCCTTCATAGACAATGAGGAAGAAAAAATGCAGTGTGAGAAATGGGGACGGTGCGTGTGTTATCCCTCATTTTTAAACAAAGTACACAGTTACTGCACGTTTTTCCCCCCAAAATACCCTTTTGTCTTCAGAAAAGTTTTTCTTTAGAAACTTCAGAAATTTAGCGGGGTGCAGTGGCTCATGCCTGTAATCCCAGCACTTTGGGAGGTCGAGGCAGGTGCATCGTCTGAAGTCAGGAGTTTGAGACCATCCTAGTCAACATGGTGAAACCCCTTCTCTACTAAAAATACAAAAAAAAAAAAAAAATTAGCTGGGTGTGGCGATGCACATCTGTAATCCCAGCTACTCGGGAGGCAGAAGCTGGAGAATCGCTTTTGAACCTGGGAGGTAGAGGTTGCAGTGAGCCAAGATCCTGCCACTGCACTCCAGCCTGGACTCTGCCTCGAGGAAGAAAAAAAAAAAAGCTGGGCATGGTGGCACAGCGCTGTAGTCCTACCTCCTCCGGACTGGATTGAGGGTAGAGTGGCCAGGTGCAACAGAGTATACTTGGGGAACATTTTGGTGACCCAGTGCACAGCTGCCTATGATACTTCAGTAATCTTAAGATTATGATCCACCAGGCGAGGTGGCTCACGCCTGTAATCCCAGCACTTTGGGAGGCCGAGGCGGGTGGATCACGGGGTCAAGAGATCGAGACCATCCTGGTCAACAAGGTGAAACCCCATCTCTACTAAAAATACAAAAATAAGCTGGGCATGGTGGTGTGCACCTGTAGTCCCAGCTACTCAGGAGGCTGAGGCAGGAGAATTGCTTGAACCCAGGAGGCGGAGGTTGCGGTGAGCCGAGATCGTGCCATTGCACTCCAGCCTCTACTAAAAATACAAAATCAGCTGGGCATGGTGGCACATGCCTATAATCTCAGCTACTCGGGAGGCTGGGGCAGGAGAATCGCTTGAACCCAGGAGGCAGAGGTTGCGGTGGGCCAAGATTGCGCTATTGCACTCCAGCCTGGGCAACAAGAGCAAAACTCATCTCCAAAACAAAACAAAACAGCTCAGCTTAAACAGGAGTACCCGTTTCAGTGCAAAACCCCTGCCAATGGCTCAGAAAGATCCTGCCTTGATGTTATTAGACATACACAGATCAGCAATGTCTACCCTAATTTTAGACCCACTCCTAAAAATTCATTCTTGGGGCTGGGCGCAGTGACTCACCCCTGTAATCCCAGCACTTTGGGAGGCCAAGGCGGGCGGATCAAGGTCAAGAGATCCAGACCATCCTGGCCAACATGGTGAAACTCCATCTCTACTAAAAATGCAAAAATTAGCCAGGGGTGGTGGTGCAGGCCTGCAGTCCCAGCTACTTGGGAGGCTGAGGCAGGAGAATCACTTGAACCCAGGAGGCGGAGGTCGCAGTGAGCCGAGATCATGCCACTGCACTGCCAGCCTGGGCAACAGAGCAAGACTCCCCTGTCAAATAAATTTAAAAAGTGATGATAGAAAAACTACGTAATGGCTACTGCATGGAATGAACTGTTGGCAGTTAAAACTGTCCCTGTCCAGCCCAGGGAACATAATGAAACCCTGTCTCTACAAAAAATACAAAAATTAGCTGGGTGTGGTAGCTCACACCTGTAGTCCCAGCTACTTGGGAGGCTGAGGTGGGAGGATCAATCACTTGAGCCCAGGAATTGAAGACTAGCCTGTAACACAGTGAGGCCCCATCTCTACAAAAAAGAAGAAATTAGCCAGGGGTGATGGGGAGTAGCTGAGGCTACTTGGGAGGCAGAGGTGGCAGGATCGCTCGAGCCCAGGAGATTGAGGAGAAATCATACCACTGCACTCCCGTCTGGGCGACAGAGACTCTTTCTCAACTGGCTGGGCCAGGCACACTGGTCCATGCTTGTAATCCCAGCCCTTTGGGAAGCCGAGGCGGGGAGATCACCTGAGGTCAGGAGTTCGAGAACAGCCTGGCCAATGTGGTGAAATCCCATCTCTACTGAAAATTGGCTAGGTGTGCTGGGACATGTCTGTAATCCCAGCCTCGTGGGAGGTTGAGGCATGAGAATCACCTGAACCCGGGAGGTGGAAGTGAAGTGAGTCAAGATCACGCCACTGCACTCCAACCTGGGCAACAGAGTGAGACTCAGTTTCAGAAAGAATTAAATAGGCCATGAAGGATTTACAAAAATTGAAAAACGAGGGCCTACCTTTTATTGGGGTGCTAGTTAAATGCTCACCAGTGTAGCAGGCACAGGGTTTCCCAGGAGCCAGTCACCTGCACCAAAGGGTAAGGGACCAGGAGCAGGGACTGGCTCAGGATGCCCCATCCCTGGGACAGGCGCTGCAGTGAGCTGTCCTGGGGCAGGGCTCAAACTCCTTGCTGATGAGGTGGCAGCCTCTCTGCCAGGTGTGTCCTCTCAGGGTTGGGGGCCCCGGGCCATGACACTCCAGCAAGGCCACTGCCAGCAAAGCCAGCCCAGCAACTCCTCAACACAGGAGCTGCTGTGTGTGTGTGCCCTACACTGTGAGGAACCTGGGGTGCACCCATGCTGAGCCCCAGCCCTGCCTATGCCATTCCCACATTCACACAGCTGGCCGTGAAGCTCTAAAAGTGCTGGTGGGATGAAAGTCGCTCCGCTCCTCGCTCCCAGGGTTGGGCCCGAGGAGGTGGAGTGGAGGTTGGGGTGGGGTTAGCTGCGGAACCACACCGGTGCGTGCTCCTCCTTCCTTTGGTCCTGCCAGAGCTGGTGGTCACAGCGCAGGCCCAGTGCCTGGGGGCAAATCTGAGGCAGACGGGGACAGTGGCTTCATGGGTGCTGGGCAGGTCACCACCGCCTGCCTCCCTCGGGAAGACAAGATTTGTGGCAAGACGTGCTGCCACCCCAAGTGCCAAGGGTGACCTTGAGGACTGCCAGGGAGGTGCCCACCTACCACACCAGACGCCTCCCCACGTGGGTTCCTCCTGCGGATCCTCCCAGGGCTGGACTGACCCCTGGCCCTAGCCTTGCTGCAGCCCCAGGCATACTGGGCAAGGACCCTACCCTCAGGTCGTTGCTTCTGGATCCAGGCTGGGAACTGAGCCACTTGGGATTGGAGGCCGAAGGGTGCTGAACCAGGCTCCAGCTGCCAGAGCTCCAGGGCATGCATGCCAGGAGCTGGTGCCATGGCCTCTTGCTGTGTCCTTAGGCAGAGACGAGTCTGTGGGGCCTCATGGCTAGTGTGGATGTTCAAAGGACCTGGGCCAGACCCTCACTTTAGCCCACCCATCTAGTTAGCTCCAGACTTGGCTCTGGAAAGCCCGAGGGAGGACCTCCCTCAGGCAACAGTGGTGCCCTTCGTGGAAGCTGGGCATTGCCAGAGATGTGGGTCTGGAGGCTCTGGAGACACTGGGCCCTGGCTGTGCTCCAGGGCACGTGTCACATTTCTCCACCTCAGCACAGCTGACGCTTGGGGACTGTCCTGTGCTCAGTGTGCTGAGCAGTGTCCCTGGGGGCACTACCATGCCCGGCAGCATGTCCCTGAGCTCACAACCCTTCGCCATGTCCCCCTAGCCTGAGCCCCCAAGCTCCCTCCCATCCGCTTCCTCCAGATGGTGGAGGTGCAGGCTGCATGGAGTCACGGGGGAAGGCCACCCTGTTGCCTGCCCTTCCCGTCCAGCACCCTCCCCAGGCCCTAATCTCGTAAAAGGTCTGGACCATGACTGGTGTCAACTCTCTAGGAACGACCCTTCACCCAGGACAGGACAGAGGGGTGGCCTGTGACAACCGGGTCCCAAGGGGGCTCTGCATGGGGTCAGTGCTTTGGACGTCTCTGAGGCGGTGAGTGCAAGGAGATGCACGCCATGCTGGAGACAGCCACCACGTGCTCTGTCCTAAGCCAGCCAGTCTCCAGCTGGGGAAGGGCAGGACCCCCTGTCCCATCTGCTGGCTTCAGCAGGGAGGCAGGAGACCTGCAGGACGGTCCTCCAGACAGGATGGAGTGAAGAAGCCGGAAGGAAGCAGCAGATGTCCAGGAAGGTGATCCCTGGTGGCCCCCACTGCTCATGGGTATAAGCCACCCCACCAGTGCCTTGACAGTTTACAAATGCTGTGGCAACAACGGGGAGGTTATTACCACCCCTTTACAAACCAAAGCCGGTAACAATCCAGACATTACCACTCCTCCCTACAAAGTCCTGGTGACTCATCCCTTAACTTGAATGTAAGTAAGCCTGCATATAAATACAGCTGCCTCTGCAGGGTCCCTGCCCCACAAGAACCAGCTCCAGTTCAATAAAAGGACTGCTGTAGGCCAGACGGGTGGCTCACGCCTATAACCCCAGTACTTTGGGATTTGCATGCGCGGCCCTCCAAGTGCCCTGCGCCCGGCTGGCTCTCACGCCCACAGACAGACGTCATGGGTTACAACCCAGGCCCCCGCAGCACCGAGAGCACTCCAGAATCATTCTGTTGTTTCCAAAACCTCCCTCCTACGGCCCTGCAGGAAGGAGCCTGGGTCCTCAAGGGCACGGGGCTCAGGACTTCACAAGCCTTCAGCAGAAGGGCAGGCAAACGGAATCGGATGAGTGGGGAGCCAGAACCCCGAGAGCCGGCACGCTGGCTGTGTGCACGCCCGGACACTTGCACGAGCACATTCGACGACCACCTACCACGTCTGTAACTCTCCCGGTATCCTGAGTGGAGAGAGAGGTGTTTATTCGCCATGTCAAATGCACTCACGGGGCACTTCTATCTAGGAGCTGGTGGCCTGCACTCAGCACTGCACAGATACAAATACAGGACTTGCAACACAGACCCAAACACCGTCACATTGGAACACTCAGGGTTCCCTGTACAAGTTTTAAGCTGACAGGACTAAAGTTCTGAGTTTTCATATACAGCTTTAACTTGTATTAAACACATGTTTATTTACAACATGGAAAGAGAATAAGGGGCAATTAAGGCCATTTTCTCTTGTGAAACACTGCAAAATATGTACATAAGTACAACCTAATATAGGCAAAGGTTCTAAAAATCATCTTTCTTGGCTTCCCGTAATTGAGTGTCGGTCGGGGAGTGGAGAGGGGGCTGCCAATAGCACCAGGCCACGCCACAAGGGTGTGTGTGTCCCCGTTTTCATCCAGCTGCCCTCAGAGCCGCCACCGCCGCCACCGCCGCGGGGCCCTGCACAGCCCAGGTGTGCGCCGCCCCCAAGACAAGCCTGAATGAAGCGCATGTCACTGGCCCCCCAATTCCATTTCCAAATCCAGGTCCAGTCAAAATACATTTCCAAAAAGAACCCTACCACAGGGCCACTTGCGATATGGGAACGCACACAGGGATCACAGGGCAGCCATCAGGTACCTCCCTGGGAAGGGCCTGCGCCCGCCAGTCACTGCAACCCCGCCTCACCTTCGATGCCGGCTGTGCCCAGGGTGGTCCCGCTCGTAGCGATGGCCAGTGCGTTCGTATGACCTGGAGCGCTCCCGTCGCTGGTCTCTGTAGTAATGACTTTTCTTCTTGTATTTCCCTGGATTACCCACCCGCTCCCGTGACCTGCTTCGAGAACAGGATGAGCTCCGGCTCCGAGACTTGTGTGGCTTCTGGGGGGGATACTTGCAGTCCTTGGACTTCCGGGAGCCCCGAATCTCAGAGCTTTTGTAGGGGGCGCTGCGGGGGGCCTGTCTCGGTGGGGAGTCACTCCGGCTCCGGGAGCGGCTCTGCGACTTGGACCCGCCAGACGTGGAGCCGCTGTCACTTTTCCTGGGAAGGACAGCACCACCACACGTGTGACCACCTGGCCTGGCCAGGCCTGGTGCACCCACAGGATCTCAAACACAGAGACACGCAACCTCCCGGTTTAGAGAAACGAGAAACCACCTCAGGTTGAGAATGACTACCCCCAGGGATGGCCCCATCCCAACCCACTGTGGGCCTCCCCAGTACGCCCTGAGGCACACACCTCCTCTTAGGTGAAGCTGATCTTGATGGGGACCTGGAGTAACTCGGCTCACAGCTCCGGCTCCGACTTCGACTCTCTCGCCCCTTTGGCAAGCTGTGAACAGGACAGGAGCCAGTTACAGGCCACGAGTCTCTCCAGCCTATCTGGACAGCTACCCGGGCAGCTCTGGGTCTTACCCGTTCACGGGACTGCCCGCCTTGGCCTTCCTGGTGCCCTCCGCCCTCTTCTTGCTGTTCTTCACAGAGAGTGGGGAAGGCTTGCTTCCCTTACCTTCTGTGGGGGATTCCGCTAGAATCAGAACGAGAGGTTAAAAGCCAACAACAAAAAAACTCTCCCAATAAGAAACAAGTTAGTAGAGCAAGTAAGGCCCCTAGGCTGGGCACGGTGGCTCATGCCTGTAATCCCAGCATTTTGGGGGCCGAGGCAGGCCGATCACGAGGTCAGATCGAGACCATCCTGGCCGACATAGTGAAACCCCATCTCTACTAAAAATACAAAAGAATTAGCTGGGTGTGGTGGTGCATGCCTGTAATCTCAGCTACTTGGGAGGCTGAGGCAGGAGACTAGCTTGAACCAGGGAGTCAGAGATTGCAGTGAGCCAAGATCACACCACTGCACTCCAGCCTGGCGACACAGCGAGACTCTGTCTCAAAAAAAAAAAAAAAGAAGAAGGCCCCTCTACATGTGGAAGTGCAAGCCAACTCTAACTTCCTGCTCCCAGCCTAGGACCTGGAACTTACACGGACATCACAGAAATGCAGATGGGACCAGGTATGGTAGCTCACGCCCATAATCCAACACTTTAGAAGGCCAAGGTAGGTGGATTACCTGAGGTCAGGAGTTCGCGCCCAGCCTGCCCAACATTGTAAAACGCTGTCTCTACTAAAAATACAAAAATTAGCTGAGTGTGGTGACATGTGCCTATAATCCCAGCTACTTGCAAGGCTGAGGCACAAGAATCACCAGAACCTGGGAGGCGGAGGTTGCAGTGAGCCGAGATCTCACCATTGCACTCCAGCTTGGGCAACAGAGTGAGACTCTTATCAAAAAAAAAAAAAAGTCCAGAAGCAGTGGCTCACGGCTGTAATCCCAACACTTCGGGAGGCCAAGGCAGGCAGATCATCTTAAGTTGGGAGTTCAAGATCAGCCTGATCAACATGGAGAAACTCCATCTCTACTAAAAATACAAAATTAGCCAGACATGATGGCACAGGCCTGTATTCCAAGCTACTCAGGAGGCTGAGGGAGGAGAATTGCTTGAATCCGGGAGGCAGAGTTTGCGCCATTGCACTCCAGCCTAGGCAACGAGAGCCAAAACTTCATCACAAAAAAAAAAGAAGAAACTGCAGAAACAATGCAGACAGGCCCTCTGTATGACACTACACACTCTAGGTATGACGACACACATCATCACATCATCTACGGCCCCGCACTGTAACACCTTCCCTAGATGACAAGCTACTGGGCAGCAGGTAAACAAAAGCGTTTTAGACAGCCTGTCCAAACTCCCTGCTAATCAACAGATACGCCAGGTGCCTATACTTTCAGCACTCTGAGACGGTGAGGCAGGACAGTCGCTTGAGGCCAGGAAATTCAAGACCAGCCCAGCCAACATAGCGAGACCCAGTGTCAATGAAAAAGATAAATCAGTCGAGTGTGGTGGCATGTGCCTGCAGTCCTAGCTATGCAGAAGGCTGAGGCGGAGGATCTCTTGAATCCAGGAGGTGGAAGCTGCAGTGAGCTATGATCACACCACTGCACTCCAGCCTGAGTGACAGAGACCGTGTCTCAAAAAGAGTCTGGAAGGAGCACACACCCCAGAATGAAGGCCCAGGAGGATCACCGGCCTCTGGGCCTTGTGGGGAGCTGATTCCTACTGCCTAACAGACTCACTCAGCTTGGGGGCCGGTGAGAAGCCCGCGGTGCCGTCGGGAACCTGAGTACCCCCGGGCAGCAGTCCCCGGGCTTGTGCCTTCGCCTCCTCGATGGCTTGCTTCCTCTTCTCCACCTCACCTTCCAGGTGTGTGAGATCAACCTAAAAAAGCCAGAGGAGGACATTCAGAACCAGGCTTTTCTGGCCAAACACAAACGCATACAAGAAAAAATGCAGAAGAACCTTTTTCCGAGCATAAAGCTGCAAGATCTTTAAGCAGATTTCCTTAATTTCTTCTTCAGTTGCTCCAAACAAAAGAAACCAATGAGGACGATTGGGCAAAGGGATCTGTGGACACAAACGCCATCACTGTGACACCTTCCTCCACCGCACGCCAGCAACTCAGAAGATGCAACAGCCACTGGTCGCCAAAACGCTTTGGCCCAGATTAGCGTCATCTGAAGAATACTGCAGTGAAGTTTACTGGAGGCTGGAGGAAAAAAAGCAGACTAGAATCTCTCCATAGTAGCAACACACTGACCTCCAGTGTCCGGGCAGCAAGATAAATGCAGGCGCAGGCGATGCTCTCAGGCTGGAACCGCACGAATACGTCTGTGCGAAGGCTGTCGTTCATGTAATTCCTGGAAACCAAACGCAAGAAGAACTGCAATGCCCCACCCGGGAACCCAGAACATCCGCCTGCAGTATCTAGATAAGTCTAGATAAATTCACTACTGCTCTAAGGAGTCTATTGCTAGGACTCAGAGTTGGACAGTCCAGTGAATCTCAAGAGTTAATGGAGAAATCTTCTAGCTGCTTTTTCTAAATACAGGACAGGAAGGCATAGAAATAATCAGAAAAAAAAAAGCTGGCTGAATGTCAGACAATGTGTGTTGCTATGGAAGAGAACCGACTTTAACTTGACTTTTCCCCTCAACTTTGGCCTGCTCTCATGCAAAGCACGATGCCTCCGAAAGAAAACGTCTACTGTAGTCACTAAAACGCTTTTGATTAAAGAAATCTAAATGCTCAAAATCCATAGTGCAGAGAAACATGCAAACTCAAATGAACTGGCTGGGCACAGAGCCGGCGGTTGCTGGGACACAGGCCGTCCTCTTGCCGTCCTCTCCCTCCTCTTCCTCGAGGCCGCTGGCGGTAGGGCCCTCCTCTGGTAACCAAGCTGCGACTTGCTTGAAGGAGTCCACTTGGAAGAGGGAAAAGCCCCCGGGTGTAAGCTGGACGCATGGGAGCATCGTGCAGAGGGAGGCTCAGCACCCAAGGGCAGGCCTCTTCTTGGGCTTACCAGAGCCACTGCCAACTGTCCCATTTCAACAAGGAGTCTTAAAATGAACATTCACAGAATCAGAAGCAACACAACACTGAACGTTTCATCACAGTACATTCTTTAAATTTCATCATATTTAGAAGCTATAAAAATACAAAAATTCACATCTTTTTAAAGCATTTGAAAACTGACATTTTTAGCATTTCCTTTAGATACATCTAAGATTTAACAGTCTAAAACCAGACCGTATACTAGCTTTCAGAGTACTGCAATAACAAAAAGTGTTGATCCCATGAGGACAGGTGATCTGGTCTTACAGTCACTGCTCCTCAAGTACCCCCATAACGGTGAGCCTTGGAGTTGGGCTGCACCCACAGATGACAAGTCGTGCAGGGTTCTGAAGGACTGCCCTCCCCCCACCTTGGAGAAGGTAACGTACAAACTCACTCAGAGGTTTCTAAATGGTTAAGCTCTACAGGTGCCTAGAGGCACGTGGCTCTGGAAGCAGCTCCAGGGATCAAGAGGGAATCTGTGTGACAGCTGTGCAGCCACACCCCCTGAAGCAAAGGAGCAGGGAGCAGCTCAAACACAGATCAACAATCAGTACCCTTTTGGTTTCTAATAAACAATTTTCAGTATTCCCGTAGTAACCATATTAATCCATTAACTTTTAAGTCTTAAAAACAAATGCGATCTTCAGAACATATAAACTTACTGCTATATTTGAAATGTTACAATATTTTTTAAAGTATCCATGGAATAATTTAAAGATGCACACCTTTACTAGAATGTGTCACGCAAAGCTGCTGAAAGAGCAACTTGAGACTTCTAGAAATCACGACATAACCCCCACGGACATGTGGGTTCCCCCCCAGCCAATTTGTCACTTCAATTCTGACAGCTTTCCACGCCTTTTTTTTTTTTAAGAGAAAGGTATTGCATCTTTATCATACAGGTACAGCAGTTTTAAAGGGACAAAATTCAAGTCAAGACAGTTATCAACTCTAATCAATACAATTACCAAAGCACGACAGAGGGTTAACAAGAAGCACAATCGTCAGAGAACCACAAGCAGCAGTCGGCCATGGCTATGCTATGTGCGCGTACCACCAGTCTAGGGCCAGCCTTCGGTGGAGAGCCTGCACTGGATTGGCTGAAGATGCCGCTGTCCCTGCACCAAAGCGCTTGGACAGCAGAGGAGAAGTCTTAGTCACTTACCCTCAGAGGCTACCCTTTGATTGAAAGAGTACAGAAAAGAAAAGTCAAAATAGGTTCTCTATTAAACATGTCATAGCACCAGACAATTCAGTCAGCAAAAATATGACCCTTACAGACTTAACTCCATGGGAAAAAATTCACCAAAAACCCCAAATACTAAATTGCCACTTTTGGTTTCCTTTCTGGCACATGCATTGTTAGACATCAGTCCCAGAGCCTTCTCGGCCCCTTTCTCCCGAGATGTGATTTCAGGGAGACACAGACACTAAGTCTGCATTAGCCTCCACGTCCCTGGGAAACAGCCCCCCTGTGCCACACCAACAGCTCTCTGAGGACACCCACTGACTGCTCTCCTCAGGGTGGGGGCACAGGAAGCACAGGGCTGCAGGGAGGGGACGGGCCACCTACCGTTACTGCCAGTGCCCATTTTGGGAGTCTGATTGGAATTTATACAGCAGGAGCACTGGGCACTCGGACAACTCCAGCCCACAACCAAGTCACTGGGCGGCCTACCCACTGCCCAAGTGCCTCAAGTCAACACATTCCTGCACTGCCCTTGCTGGTCTCATAAAACAAGGAAGCTCAACTCACCATGAGGTCTGGACCAGGTGTTGGTTACGCTCACACTCTAACACCTGAAGGTACATAACGATTATCTGGAAGATACGGGTCAGGCAGTTATTAGCAAGAACCTTAAAAGCCCAGAATTCAGATCTTCTGGGTGTCCATGCAGCAAACAAGAGCCTCATGCTAGATCCCAGGAGTGGCTCCTGGCCACGTCTGGCGGACAGCTCGGCGGGAGGGAGTTCTGCGGATGCACCTGCCGTCTGCGTTGGCAGCCAGGCAAGATGCATGCACGCACAACGCACGGCAGAGGCCTCCTTCTTCGGGGCTGGTTTCATTCTTCAGTACTTTCCACCAGTGAGGCTGGCCTATCCTACACGGCTCTGGACCCCAGTTACCAACTCACCAAAACACAGTATGAACATACTTTCAGCAAACAGGGAAAAGCACTTAAGGCCGGCCGTGGTGGCTCACGCCTGTAATCCCAGCACTCTGGGAGGCCAAGGCGGGCGGATCACCTGAGGTCAGGAGTTCGAGACCAGCCTGACAAACACGCAGAAACCCTATCTCTACTAAAAATATAAAAATAGCCGGGTGTGGTGGTGCATACTTGTAATCCCAGCTACTCAGGAGGCTGAGGCAGGAGAATCGATTGAACCTGGGAGGTGGAGGTTACAGTGAGCTGAGATCACATAACTGCACTCCAGCTTGGACAACAAGAGCGAAACTCCGTCTCAAAAAAAAAAAAAGGATTTCAATCTGTGGTGAGCAATTTACGGATAATTTGAACAAATGGGAGAAAGCTGAACAAAAATAGAGATGAATCAAAAGCAAAAACAATCTTTTGGGTGACACAAGTGCTTTGTTTCCATGTAACAAGGAAGGCACCCACGATGCTGGAAGTCACGGACAGCGCAGCTGCCATAGCCACAGTCAGTACATGCCACAAAAGGCATCCAGTCATTTCAGACTACAGGGGCCAGAACCCTCTAATTCCTCCATAAGAGGAAGTGAGGCTATCACCAAATCATCTTCAGAAAATTAGCTGATGACCCTGGGCGCGAGTAGCTCACGCCTGTAATCCCAGCACTTCTGGGAGGCCAAGGCGGGCAGATCAGCTGCGCTCAGGAGTTCAAGGTCAGCCTAGTCAACATGGTAAAACCCTGTCTCTAATAAAAATACAAAAATCAGCCAGGTGTGGTGGCGCATGCTTGTAATCCCAGCTGTTTGGGAGGCTGAGACAAGACAATCACTTGTACCTGGGAGGCAGACGTTGCAGTGAGCTGAGATTGCACCACTGCACTCCAACATGGTAACAGAGTGAGACTCTGTTGTGCGCACGCACACACACAAAAGGCCCAGGTGTGGTGGCTCACGCCTGTAATCCAAGCACTTTGGAAGGCTGAGGCGGGTGGATCACGAGGTCAAGAAATCAAGACCATCCTGGCCAACATGGTGAAACCCTGTCTCTAATAAAAATACAAAAGTTAGCCAGGTGGTGGCACAGGCCTGTAGTCCCAGCTACTCAGGAAGCTGAGGCAGGAAAATCACTTGAACCCACAAGGTGGAGGCTGCAGTGAGCCGAGATCACACCATTGCACTCCAGTCTGGCAACAGAGAAACACTCCGTCTCAAAGAAAAAAAAAAGCTGGGTACGATGGCTCACGCCTGTAATCTCAGCACTTTGGGAGGCTGAGGTGGGTGGATCACCTGAGGTCAGGAGTTCAAGATCAGCCTGGTCAACATAGTGAAACACCATCTCTACCAAAAATACAAAAAATTAGCCAACCGTGGTGGTGGCACCTACAATTCCAGCTACTCGAAAGGCCAAGGCAAGGGAATTGCTTGAACCAAGGAGGCGGAGGTTGCAGCAGAGATCTCGCCACAGCACTCCAGAAAAACGTATACTAACAAATTTAATTTTTATAAACTCACCACTATTTTTGAAAGTACATGCCATTTCCAAAACTCTTATAAATGTGTTACTAAGATAAACAGCTAACCCTGGAAGACAACTGCATCAGGAACCATTTTTGAACTAAGGGTGTAAAGTGGGAAGTCGAGTCAGGGATGCCCTCAGCGCCTGTCATAGCCTTCAGCTGCGCTGAGGTGGAGAGGCGGCCAGGCTGCAGCAGTGGTCTGCGCAGGCTTGTAGGGCGGGAGCCACACACCCACCTTATGAGGGTGCTTCACATGGACGCAGAAACCCAGTTCTTTGAGAACTCGTCTTTCCGCCTTTATAATTTGGTTCTTTAAATTAACGTAATCTTGATCCAGTAGTAGAGGCACAGGCTTCCTACAAAAGAGAGAGCACAGGGTCTGCATCACAGTCAAGCAGAACAAGGCTTCCGACATGCCATCATTACCTCCAACTGTGAGCACCTAATGAAAACCTGACACACACATGGCTGCGATGTCCACGTCCCCTAACAAGACCGCACAACATTTTTCACAGCCCAGTGCCAACGTACTCATCCCATCCCAACGATCCTCCCCACTGTCCCTCATGTATCAACAGCTTCTGGTGCGCAAGCACAGACTGAACGCAGCAACGGTTTTAGGATCTCATGGCACCACTGCTAAAAGCACTTTGTGTGGCTCAAGATATAAGGACACATACTCATAGTTAAATAACCAGTAAACCAATGAAAGACATTATTTAAATACAGATGGGCCAGGGCAGTGGCTCACTCCTGTAATCCCAGCACTTTGGGAGGCCGAGCCAGGTGGACTGCCTGAACTCAGAAGTTCGAGACCGGTCTGTCCAACATGGTGAAATCCTCTCTACACTAAAAAAAAAAAAAAAAAAAAAAAAAAAATACAAAAATTAGCCAGGCGTGGTGGCAGGTGCTTGTAATGCCACCTGCTTCAGAGTCTGAGGCAGGAGAATCACTTGAAGGGGGTGGGGGGTGGGGGGTGGGGGGTGGGGGGTGGGCGGCAGAGGTTTCAGTGCACCAAGGTTGCATGGCTGCACTCCAGCCTGGGTGACAGAGTGACTCTGTCTCAAAAACAAAAACACAGATGGCCAGGCAAGGTGGCATGTGCCTGTAGTCCCAACTATTTGGGAGGCTGAGGCAGGAGAATTGCTTGAACCCGGGAGGCAGAGGCTGCAGTGAGCCAAGATCACATCACTGCACTCCAGCTTGGGCAACACAGCAAGACTCGACCTCAAAAATTAAATATGAGGCCATGTTTTTTCTCTTTTGAGACGAAGTTTTGCTCTTCTCTGCCAGGATGGAGTGCAATGGCACGATCTTGGCTCACTGCAACCTCCCCCTTGGGTTCAACCCATTCTCCTGCCTCAGCCTCCCGAGTAGCTGAGATGACAGGCACCATGCCCAGCTAATTTTTTTTTTTTTTTTGTATTTTTGGTAGACAGTTTCACCATGTTGGCAGGCTGGTCTTGAACTCCTGACCTCAGGTGATGCACCTGCCTCGGCCTCCCAAAGCGCTGGGATTATAGGTGTGAGCCACTGCCCGGCCAGAGGCTGCGTTTTCTAAAGAACTTCCATTAACTTCAGGAGCATAAACACTGCTAAGTTTGGAGCCAGTGGTTCTCAACTGGAGCAATTTTGCTATTCTACGGCCATGAAGCTACATCAAGAGACTTTTGAGTTTTTTTCGGAGACAGAGTCTCGCTCTGTCATCCAGGCTAGAGTGCAGTGGTGACACTGCAGCCTCTATCACCTGGCCTCAAGCAAACCTCCCTCGTCAGCCTCCCAAGTGCTGGGATTACAGGTATGAACCACCACACCTGGTATGAGAGAATTTCTGGGTATCACAACTAAGGTGGAGTACTCCTGGCATCCAGTGAGTAGAGGCCAGGGATGCTGCTGAATCCTGCAACAGGCAGAACAACCCACCACAACTGAAGATCATCCAGCCTGTAATCCCAGTGCCTTGGGAGGCTAAGGCCAGCAGATCCTTGAAGCCCAGGAATTGGAGAGCAGCCTGGACAACGTAGCAAGACCCCATCCCCAGCTACTCAGGAGGCTAAGGCAGGAGAAACTCTTGAGCCTAGGAGGTTTAGGCTGCAGTGAGCCATGATCATGCCACTGCATTCCACCCTGGGCAGCAGGACACCCTGCCTCAGAGGTTAGAAAGAAAAAAAAAAGGATTACCCATCCTAAACGTCAACAGCGCTAAGAATTCCTGCTCTAAACTTATGGGAAACACGCAGCGACAGGGTCGTGCGCTGACACAGGTAAAGCGGGAAGCCGGCAGCAGGGCCACGGGCCACAGTGCCCCGTCGGGCCGGAGCCCCTGCCGCTGAGCCTCTCGGCAGGAGGCGTTGGAGGCTGGAAACGCCGGAACAGCCGCAGGTTTGGACCCCGGCCCGTCCCGCGCCACCGCCCGGCCGGCTGCACTCACTTCCTCTCCCGGAGCTGCCGGAGGCGGTGGAACACGTTCATGACGTCCCGGATGCGCCTGGGGGCCTCCTCGATCTTGGAAGCCAGGTGAACGCAGGCCATGGACACGTGCTGAAGCGGAAGCGTCGCACCGTTTGTCCCCGGGCCGGGGCGGGCGGGCGGGCGGGCGGGGCGGGGCCGGGCCTTACCTCCATGGAGTGCTTCACGAAGGACTTGGTGTAGAAGAAGCGCTGGAACAGCACCTGCCCGGTAGCCATGGCCACCTAGAGCGGAGGCAAGTTTCCGCGTTTCCAAACGCGCCGCCGGAGCCCGGCCGGCATCGGGAGACGCGGGGCTCCCCACCGGCGCGTCCGCAGACGCTCTGGGGTCCGGCGCAGGAGGGAAGGCCGGGCGGGGCGGGGCGGGCTTGGGGCCGGGGCCGGGGCGGGGACGCGGGCGGCGCGGGAGCCGCTCTTGCCCACAGAGGGCGGCTGCCGCCCGGGCGGTTACCGGGGCCCGAGGCTCGCGGCGCACCCTCACCTGAGGCAGACGGAGCAGGATGCCGGCCGCCTGGATGAGCTCGCAGCCCACCACTCGCAGGTCGGTCTCCGTGTCGGTGTCGAGGCCGCTCGACATGGACGGCGTGAAGCGGAGCTTGTCGTCGGGGAGGAGGCAGTTTTCCAGGGTGATGAGCACCCCGGAGTACAGCCGGTCCCCAATCAGCACACCTTGCGACCCGGGGACTGCGCCTCCCGAGCCCGGGACGCCGGCCGCGGCCGCAGGCGCTGCCGACCCCACAGCCCCAGCCGCCGCCGCCATTTTGTGCTGCCGACTCCCCTACGACTTCTTCCCGCAGGGCGGCTCCTCGCGACGCTCGACTGCCGCCACCGCCCCACCCCGTCTCATGCCATTGGTCCGGCCTGCGGGCAGCGTGACGTGGCCTGGCGGCGATTGGCTACTCCACCTACCCGTCATAACGCGCCTAACGCCGTCGCCGGAACCTGGCTCAGATCTGAGGGCGGGCTCGTTACCCAGGGTACTGCGCGGTGCCGGCCGACCCGGAAGTGCGTCTGCCCCGCGCGGAGACGCGGGTGCCCGGGCGCCCCGAGCGGGGCGGGGCTTCTTCGAAGCCGCCCACGTTCGAACGGAGACCCCCTGATCGCGGAAGCGTGCGTCTGGGAAGTCCTGTGGGTCAAGCGGGTCCATGTCGGCAGGGTCTGGGGTGGGACGACCCCAGCGCTATCCCCTGGGAGCGGGGCTTGGTCCGAAGCGCCACTCGGCCTCGCCGTGAATGAGACGCGCGTGCCCGGTGTCCCCCGGCCGTCGCGGGCATCGTGTCTCCAGTCCTTCCCGACTCCAGGCCTTGGGGATGCCAAGTAACGCCAGACTCCCGCAAAGTCTGGCTTTCAAAACTCAGCCCTTGGGGAGAGATGGGTGGAGGATGACTGGAAACGTGGCCTCGACGTCCCTTGCAGGGTGGGGAGGCCCCAGTACCTCAAGGTTCAGGCCCACGGAAGGGGTCCGGGGAGCGAAGTCCGGTGCGCCCCGTCTGAAGGAGCTTGGACAGAACCCCAAAACGGCTGGGAGACAGTGAAGGATTGGTGACATCGCTGGTCCTCCCCCAGGCGATCTCACGCGCTGCCCGCCATGGGTTCACGGCTTTTCACCACCTGCGGCGGTCCTGGGGTCGATCGCAGCCGTACCGGGGGAGCAGACGCAGGAGGTAGCTGTTGCTGCGGTTACCCGAACCTTCCAGGACTAGTACAGGACCCGGGATGAAGATGGTGGGGAAGCCTGCACTGGGCAGTGAAGTGTGGGGCAGGAGGAAGTGGGGGTCAGCAGAGGCCCGAGTGTGAGTTCACACCGAGCTGCCAGTGACTGCACCTTCTGTTTTTTTTTTTTTTTTCAGAAGATTTAGAATTGAGTGACTGCCCAGTTTACACGGGCTGAAATCCAGAGGCCACCATTGCCCGTCACCCCGCCCCCAGGTCCAGCTGTCCACTAGCTCTGCCATGACTTGATACTGCAGCTCAAACAGTACCAACCAAGACCCACTCTCCTCACCGTCTGCCGTGGGCAACAGGATATGGCTACAGCTTCACCCATGTTCTCTTTCCCCAAGCTGGCAGTCTTGTGTGAGTTATAGCTACACACAGCAGGAAACCCCACCACACAGCTGGTTTCTCATTGGTGCTGCATGCCCACTCCCTCAGCTGTGACTGCCAGAGTGGCAGGTGGTGGTGCCTGCAGCCAGTCAGGCCCAAGCCCTGGAGCTGCCTGGGAACAGGACCACAGCACCAGAGCGCCTGCTGGCACAAAGCGAGTGCATGCTGGGAGCAGCCCACAGTAGTCTGCCACATCTGGGTATTCCTTTATTGAGACAGGATGCAGAGCAGGCAGCTTCAACACAGTGCAGCAGGGTGCACAGAATGTGGCCGCCCAAGGCTCTGTCCTCCACCTGGTCCAGGAGCCATCCTCCAAGGGCCGACAGGCATTTAACGCCCCATGCACATGGCCAGTTGCAGTCATGCAGGGGAAGGAACGCTGAATGAGACTTGGTCCCCAGCCTCCAAAGGCTTCAGCCATGGTGGCCGTCAAGCACAGTGATGGGCCAGTGGGGGGACCTTTTAGAGAGCCATGCAGCGATGGAAGCCTGCATGAGAATGGAGTGGTTGGCCTGAAGCCATCTCTAGCAAGTGGCCAGGACTTTGCTTGCTCTGTTGAAGGCTGGAAGAAGGTGGTGAGTCTAAAAGGCCCAGAAAGACTCCCCAGCAACTGCTGGCCAAGAGATGAAGGGCACGTCCCCAGGGACAGGATACAAGCTGGCTGACTTTGGTGGGGAGATGGGCACTCACTTTAGGTGCTCCTATGGCAGGATCAGCAAGACAAGCAGGTTGGGGCAGAAAGACCAGGGGAGATGTCCATCAGCCTTGGGGTTAATGGACATTTGTCTGTCGGGTCTTGCTTCCTGGAGATAGCTGACTTCAGTCCGGCCTGCAGGGACAGGCCACCACCCACCTGATGTGGGGGCATTTCCCCCAATCCCTGCTGCACTGCTGAACTTGGGGCACGTAGGGAAGCTGAGGCCGGTGTTCTGAGCAGTGGCAGAGCTGAGCCCGGGGGGGCAGGGCAGGGCGAGGTCTGAGGTCAGTCCTGGGCAGGATGGAGTAGGTAGGGGCTCAGGGAACTGGCAAGCGGGCGCTGCACAGGCAGCCCCTGAGGGGAGCCTCCCAGTGTGCAGAAGGCAACAGCCTGCTCACTGCATCCCACAACCAGGTGCCTGCAGCAGCCTTGGAGGCAAGGTGAGCTCCAAGGAGTGTTCACCTGATACAGGAAAATGGCTCTAAAAACTGAACAGTGTTTGAGTTTCACTCCCACAAAACACAGAAGTCATCTGTGAGGCTCTGTCCCAGAGAGGAGGGACTCCTCACGCCTGTTACCAGAATGTAGATAAACACAAGTACAAATCAAAGAAACTGCAAATGACTGTCTTTTCCTGATGAACACAGCAATCCTCAATGGTACTGCACCACTCGTGAAAAAATGCCTTCGGGCTCCTTCCCATCCCCCAAAGCAGCAGCAAAGCCTTCATGTCGCCTCCTGGTGGCCAAGGCAGCCAAAGATTTAAAAGTCTTTGGTTCGTAGATGGCCAGATCCGCTAGGACTTTCCTGTTGAGCTCCACCTGGCACTGGGAAAACAGTCAGAGCCTGCAGTCAGCATTGCACTCGAACTTCAGGGAGGCTCTGCTCTGCCCCGGCTCAGGAAGAATACAGATGAACATTCCCTGGGGGATGGGGGCCCAGGAGAGGACTTCCAGGCAGGATGCTGATGGATAAATGTGGACAAGGGTGAGGGAGGCACCTGTGGAATCGGTGTGATCTGGGGGGAGGCCGCAGTCCAGTGCCGGTGTCAGCCCATAGAACCAAAGACCTCGTTCAGGGTCAGTGGCCCTCACCCTGAGTAACCCTTTAAGTCACCCTGGAAGTTCCACAAGAGAGCTAAGAACTGCAGATGATTTCAGAAGGCTAATGAACAATGCCAGAGTTAAAGGAGCAGAGAAGAAGGGAGGCAGTCTCTGAGCATTCAATTTAGCGACCAAACCCTGGCGCGGTGGCTCATGCCTGTAATCCCAGCACTTTGGGAGGCCGAGGCAGGTGGATCACCTTAAGCCAGGATTTCGAGAACAGCCTGACCAACATAGAGAAACCCCATCTCTACTAAAAATACAGAATTAACCAGGCACGATGGTCCACACCTATAATCCCAGCTACTCTGGAGGCTGAGGTAGGAGAATTGCTTGAACCTGGGAGGCAGAGGTGCGGTGAGCTGAGGTCAAACCACTGCACTCCAGCATGGGCAACAAGAGAGAAACTCTGTCTCAAAAAAAAAAAAAAATTCCGCTACCAAGGACAAAGTGGACCAGCTGCACTCCCTGTGACCTGTGTGCCTTGTGCAAAGTCTGTCTCCTTTCTGAGCTACAATTCCCTGAGTAAAATGGGAATATGAAACCTCCTAAGCATACTCAGGATCTTTGTAAAGCAGCAGCCTTCTGTAAAACGTCTACCCCCTTAAACTTTTTCATTTTTTTTTTTTGAGACAGAGTCTTACTTTGTTGCCCAGGCTGGAGTGCAGTGGCCCAATCCCAGCTCACTGCAACCTCCTCCTCCTGGGTTCAAGCGATTCTCCTGCCTCAGCATCTTAAGTAGCTGGGACTACAGACACCTGCCATGACGCCTGGCTAATTACTGGATTTTTAGTAGAGACAGGGTTTCACCACATTGGCCAGGCTGGTCTCAAACTCCCAAATCTCACTGGGCGTGGTGGCTCACGCCTGTAATCCTAGCACTTTGGGAGGCTGAGGCGAGTGAATCACCTGAGGGCAGGAGTTCAAGACCAGCCTGGCCAACATGGTGAAACCCTGTCTCTATTAAAAAAAAAAACAAAAACAAACAAAAAACTCCCAATCTCAGGTGATCCACCTGCCTCAGCCTCCCAAAGGGCTGGGCTTACAGGCATGAGCCAACATGCCTGGCCAACCCCTTAACTTTTTAAGAAATATTTAATGTACACAAAAGCAGAGGGAATAGCGTAATGACCAGATTCGGTCATCACCAAGATTTTGCGGCATTTGCATAAACCATCCCTTGACTCCAAAACATTCCCCATCCCTTACTGGAAGTTTCCACTTCACCTGCTGTGTTATCAGAAATTATTCATTGTTAAAACTTTTTTCTTTTTTGAGATGGAGTCTTGCTCTGTCACCCAAGCTGGAGTGTAGTATCTCAATCTTGGCTGACTGCAACCTCCACCTCCTGGGTTCAAGCCATTATCCTGCCTCAGCCTCCCGAGTAGCTGAGATTACAGGTGTATGCCACCACACCTGGGTAATTTTGTATTGTATTTTTAGTAGAGACGGGGTTTCACCACATTGGCCAGGCTGGTCTCAAACTCCTGACCTTAGGTGCCTCCCAAAGTGCTGGGATTATAAGCATAAGCCACTGCACCCAGACTCGTTAAAACTTTTAAATTGCCGGGTGCGGTGGCTTAAGCATGTAATCCCATCACTTTGGGAGGCCAAGAGCCGGCGGATCATGAGGTCAGGCGTTCAAGACCAGACTGGCCAACATGGTGAAAGGCCATCTCTACTAAAAAAATACAAAAATTAGCTGGCCATGGTGACTCGTGCCTGTAATCCCAGCTACTTGGGAGGCTGAGGTAGGAGAATTACTTGAACTGGGACCCAGGAGGTGGACGATGCAGTGAGCCCAGATCTCACCACTGCACTGCAGCCTGGGCTACAGAGCAAGACTCCATCTCAAAAAAAACCAAAAAACCTTTCAAATTAAACTTTGAAGTTAAAGCCAAGTTTTTCTACCCCTATTTTCTTTTCTTTACTTTTTTTTTTTTTTGAGACGGGAGTTTCGCTCGTTACCCAGGCTGGAGTGCAATGGCACCATCTCGGCTCACCGCAACCTCCGCCTCCTGGGTTCAAACAATTCTCCTGCTTCAGCCTCCCGAGTAGCTGGGACTACAGGCACGTGCCACCATGCCCAGCTAATTTTTGTATTTTTAGTAGAGATGGGGTTTCACCTTGTTGACCAGGATGGTCTCGATCTCTTGACCTCGTGATCCACCCGCCTCGGCCTCCCAAAGTGCTGGGATTACAGGCGTGAGCCACCACGCCTGCCTTGTACCCCTATTTCCTTAATGGGGGAAACATCAAGATTCACATCCCAGAAACACCAGCCCCATTTCCAATTCTGCTCTGCTGCCACCAGTGATAGATCAGCTCCCAGACCTGCTGGAATCCCACACCGAGACAGCGCAGCTCCAGCTCCAGCGGCACCTCTCACCTGTGCTGCATGGACCACTACCGGGCTGGGTCAGGTCTGATGGGAGGGTTATTGCTTTTGTTGTTTTGAGACAGGGTCTCGCTCTTGTTACCCAGGCTGGAATGCAGCGGCCCAATATCCACTCACTGCGAACTCTGCCTCGAGGGTTCAAGAGATTTGCCCACCTCCACCTCACAAGTAGCTGGGATTACAGGTGCCCGCCACTGGGCATGGCTAATTTTTTGGATTATTTTTATTTTTTTGAGACAAAGTCTCGCTCTGTCACCAGGCTGGAGTGCAGTGGCACAACCTCCGCCTCCCAGGTCAAGTGATTCTTCTGCTTCAGCCTCCCAAGTAGCTGGGACTACAAGCATGCACCACCATGCCCGCTAATTTTTTTGTATTTTTAGTAGGGACGGGGTTTCCCCATGTTAGCCAGGATGGTCTCAATCGTTTGACTTCGTGATCCGCCTGCCTCGGCCTCCCAAAGTGCTGGGATTACACGCGTGAGCCACCACGCCTGGCCTATATTTTGTATTTTTACCAGAGATGCTGTTTCACCATGTTAGCCAGGATGGTCTCGATCTCCTGACCTCCTGCTTCACCCACCTTGGTCTTCCAAAGAAGTGCTGGGATGACAGGCATGAGCCAACACACCTAGTGTCTTTTTTTTTTTTTTGAGACGGAGTCTCACTCTGTTGCCCAGGCTGGAGTGCAGTGGCACAATCTTGGTTCACTGCAGTCTCTGCCTCCCAAGTAGCTGGGATTACAGACACCCACCACCCACGGCCGGCTAATTTTTCTATTTTTAGTAGAGACAGCGTTTGCCATGGCTGTCAGGCTGGTCTCGAACTCCTGACTTCAGGTGGTTCGCCCACCTCAGCCTCCCAAAGTGCTGGGATCACAGGAGTGAGGCAGTGCGCCCTGCCATGGGTTCCTTCATTCTTTTTGAGACAGAGTCTTGCTCTCACCCAGGCTGGAGTCCAGTGGTGCCATCATAGCTCACTGCAGTTTCAAACTCCTGGGCTAAAAGTGATCCCCCTGCCTCGGACTGCTCAGTAGCTGAGACTACAGGTCCGTGCCACCACATTCAGCTAATTTTATTAATTTTTTGTAGAGGATACTCTCACTAAGTTGCTTAGTCTGTTGCTGGCACTATTCCCAGGCACAATCCCATCACTCATCAACCTGAAAATTTTGACCTGCTCCCTTTCCAACCTGGGCTGTTCACCCCTCCTTAGGCAGCCTGGTGGTCCCCTGCTCCCAAGAGGTCACCACATTGATACCAAACTTAGCAAGGACAGTCCATCAGCATAGCAAACTACAGCCCAGAAGTCAGGCTTGAGGGATCCTCTGGCCTGAGCCTCAGTATCTGGGGCTACAGAAGGCACCACCACACCCAGCAGGAAAATTTCTGCAGATGTCCAGAATCTCAGTGGGGCCCACGTGCTCACCCATACCTTAATTAAATTGCCAGTGAATGCTGGATACTTCAGGCCGTGTTCCTGGGTAGCAGCTGTAATTCGATTAATCCAGAGCTGAAATAAGAAAACACGGAGATGTTGGCCAGGTGTGGTTGCTCATGCCTGTAATCCCAGCACTTTGGGAGGCCGAGGCGGGTGGATCACGAGGTCAAGAGATCGAGACCATCCTGGTCAACATGGTGAAACCCCATCTCTACTAAAAATACAAAAAATTAGCTGGGCATGGTGGCGCGTGCCTGTAATCCCAGCTACTCAGGAGGCTGAGGCAGGAGAATTGCCTGAACCCAGGAGGCGGGGGTTGCAGTGAGCCGAGATCGTGCCATTGCACTCCAGCCTGGGTAACAAGAGCAAAATTCTGTCTCAAAAAAAAAAAAAAAAAAAACCAGCAGAAACCCGGCTGGGCGCTGTGGCTCACGCCTGTAATCCCAGCACTTTGGGAGGTGGAGTCTGGAAGATCATTTGGTCGGGAGTTCAAGACCAGCCTGGCCAACATAGCGAAACCCCATCTCTACTAAAAATACAAAAACTAGCCCTGTGTGGTGGGTTACACCTGCAGTCGCAGCCACTCGGGAGGCTGGGATGGGAGAATCGCTTGGACCCGGGAGGCAGAGGCTGCAGTGAGCCTAGGTCGCGCCATTGCGGCCCAGCCTGGGCGACAGAGACTCGGTCTCGGGAGAAGAGGAGGAAAAAACCGCGCTATGTTAGAGGACAGGCTCCTGAGGCTGAGGCGGGGTGGGAGGCGCAGGAAAGAGATGGTGGCAGGTGGACGCAGAGGGCAGACGAGCCCGGGCGAGGGGCCGGAGCAGGGGGTGGCGAGGGGTGGCGAGGGGGCGGGGAACGGATGTCCCCAGGCTGCGGGGTGACCGAGCTCGCCGGTCTCGAAGCGAGGGATCAGAGGAAGAGCGCTCGGGCGGGCGGGGTTCCGGGTCCAGCTTACGGTCCTCATGAGCCTCTTCTTCAGGAATCGGGCTTTGGTGCATTTCACGAAGGCTCGAGTCACGGCTCTGACCGCCAACCTGTAGCAGCGGTTCTTCCTCCCCCGGAAGTGCTGGGTCAGAGAACGGGAACAGGGCTGTGAGCGCGGCCCGCCCGGCCGCCCTCGGCCCGCGGGAGCCGCGGGAGCCCCGGGCGCCCAGTTCCCAGGCAGGGCGGGCGGGCGGCACTAACCCTGGCGTGCTTCAGCACCTCCTGGATCCGCCAGTAGCGGTCGGTGACGCGATTCCGCAGCCAGAGCCGCGCCGTGAGGAAGACCATGGTGCCCGCCGACCCGCGTCCCGGGCGCTCAACCACGCACGCGCCGCGCCGCCGCCATTTCGCCCCGCGCGGAAACAGCGGCCAGAGCGCTTCCGGGTCAGCGCTACAAGGACTTCCGGGGCGAGGGTCGCCGCCCTCCAGTGCGGGTGCCGGGCGGCGCCCCTGAGCTGGCGGGGGTCGCGCGTGCGGCGCAGCCGGGTTCGCCTTTCAGCCCCGGGCGGAGGGCGCGGGGCGCGGGAGCGCGAGTGCGGCGTGGGCGGGGAGGGCCGGGCCGCCCTCCGGGGCCGCGGGGATGTTGCCGTTGCCTCCGAACCCTGCGCTTCCTTTGTTCGCTTTCAGACGGGGCCTCGCCCGGTAGCTCCGGCTGGGGTGCCCCGGCCCGACCTCGCCGCCGCCGCCGCCTCCCTGGCGGCTGGGACTTCGGGCCCGCGCCGCCACCGGCCAGGGGGGTCTCCGGGCGTGGCCCAGGCCGCTCTCTGACCCCAGGCCTCCGTGCCGGGATTAGGGCCGGAGCCACCGCGTCCGCCCTGGGCATTCCGAGCTTTGAAATGGTAAATGTGCTGCCAGTGCCTGTAATCGCAGCAGCTTGGGAGGCCCAGACGGGAGAATCACTTGAGCCCAGGAGTTCAAGACCAGCCTGCGCAACATAGTGGACCCCATGTCTAAAAAAAACTAAAAAGAAACTAACTGGGCCGCTCGGGAGGCTGAGGCGGGAGGATCGCCTGAGCCCTGGAGGTGGAGGCTGCGGTGAGCTCAGATCGCACCACTGCACAACAGCCTGGGTAACAGCCCGAGTCTGTCAAAAATATTTCTGTATTATTTACTACGATGAATAAAACTGATGGGAGGTGTGCAATTTCTTTAGCTTTTCATTACAGTTGGATATGATTTTTAAATACAAGGAAAACTCCCTAGTGCTGTTCCCAAAATGACCCGATATCTTCATCGCTCCATTTGTTTAATTCTCTCTCTTTTTTTTTTTAAATAGAGACGGGGATTCATCATGTGGGTCAGGATGGTCTCGATGTCTTGACCTCGTGGTCCGTCCTCCTCGGCCTCCCAAAGTGCTGGGATTAAAGGTGCGAGCCACCGCGCCAGGCCCCGTGTAATACTCTCAAACCAAATTCACCTACTGTCTGCTCCATCTTTGAATCATTTCCTCTATAAATATAAACATATAGGCTGGTGGTTTTTTTTTTTCTGTTTGAGAAGTTGGAGATACCTAAAAACTTTGCTGTTTATTTCCTAAAAACAAGGACATTCTCTTAGGAACCACACAGTACAATGATCAAAGTCAGGGCCTAGCCCACAGTCCAGATTTAACTCAAATGTCCTTTGTAGCTTTTTTTATTTTTTTGAGACAGAGTCTTGCTCCGTCACCCAGGCTGGAGTACGGTGGCGCAATCTCGGCTCACTGCAACCTCCGCCTCCCGGGTTCAAGTGATTCTCGTGCCTCAGCCTCCCAAGTACCTGGGATTACAGGCATGTGCCAGCATGACTGGCTAATTTTTGTCTTTTTAGTAGAGACGGGGTTTCATCCTGTTGGTCAGGCTGGTCTCAAACTCCTGACCTTGTGATCTGTCCTTGGCCCCCCAAAGTGCTGGAATTGCAGTTATAAACCATCACACCTGGCTGTTTGTAGTAACCCCCGCCCCCCGTATTAAGGATTCAGTCCAGGACGACGCACTGCATTTGTTGTGTCTATTTTTTTTTTTTTGAGATGGAGTCTGTTGCCCAGGCTGGAGGGCAGTGGGGAGATCTCGCCTCACTGCAACCTCGGCCTCCTGGTTTCAAGCGATTCTCCTGCCCCAGCTTCTGAGTAGCTGAGATTACAGGTGTTCACCACACCTGGCTAATTTTTTTTTTTTTTTGAGGCGGAGTTTCGCTCTTGTTGCTCAGGCTGGAGTGCAGTGGCGCGATCTTGATCTCGGCTCACTGCAACTTCCGCCTCCCGGGTTCAAGCGCTTCTTCTGCCTCCCCAGGAAGTGCTGGGTCAGAAAAACTGAACCTCCCGAGTAGCTGATATTACAGGCGCCCGCCACCACGTCCAGCTAATATGTTTGTATTTTTATTAGGGACGGGGTTTCACCATATTGGCCAAGCTGGTCTCCAACTCCTGACCTTGTGATCTGCCCACCACCACCTCCCGAAGTGATGGGTTACAGGCTGAGCCGCTTCGCCCAGTTCGGCCTCTTCAACAGCTTCGGCTTTTTTTTTTTTTTTTTTTTTTTTTTTTTTAATAGCTGCGACCCATCCCACCGCCTCCGAAGCCAGGTTATCACCACCTCCTGCCACCAGAGGCTCATCCTAACTGTTGTCTTTGCTTCCAATTCCCTGTGCAGCAGCAAGGGTGATCTTTTTTTTTTTTTTCTTTTTTTTTTGAGACGGAGTTTCGCTCTTGTTACCCAGGCTGGAGTGCAATGGCGAGATCTCGGCTCACCGCAACCTCCGCCTCCTGGGTTCAGGCAATTCTCATGCCTCAGCCACCCGAGTCGCTGGGACTACAGGCGCGCGCCAGCATGCCCAGTTAATTTTTGTATTTTTAGGAGAGACGGGGTTTCACCATGTTGACTAGGATGGTCTCGATCTCTTGACCTTGTGATCCGCCCGCCTCGGCCTCCCAAAGAAGGGTGATCTTTTATTTATTTATTTATTTATTTATTTATTTATTTATTTTTGAGACGGAGTTTCACTCTTGTTACCCAGGCTGGAGAGCAATGGCGCGATCTCGGCCCACCGCAACCTCCGCCTCCTGGGTTCAGGCAATTCTCCTGCCTCAGCCTCCTTAATAGCTGGGATTACAGGCATGCGCCACCATGCCCAGCTAATTTTTTGTGTTTTTAGTAGAGACGGGGTTTCACCATGTTGACCAGGATGGTCTCAATCTCTGGACCTCGTGATCCACCTGCCTCGGCCTCCCAAAGTGCTGGGATTACAGGCGTGAGCCACCCCGCCCGGCCAGGGTGATCTTTTAAAAGTGTAAATCGGATCGTGTCACTCTGTGCTTAACATCCTCCAGTGGCTTCCTACTTGTACTCAGAATAAAATGGAAACTTCTCATCCTGACCTCCAACCCAGCAGGATCCAGCCCCTGCCTGCCTCTCCAACCTCACCTTGTCCCACCTTCCCACCGTGCATTCTGTTCCTGCCACTCAGACCTCGCTTCAGTTCCTCGAACGTGTCATCCTCTTCCCCAACTCTGTACCCAGCTAACTTTTCCTCATTCTTGAGTCTTCAAATTAAATGTCACTTGCTCAAAGAGGCTTCCCCGACTCACCCAGCCTACGTTAGGTCTCTCTTGTTATTCTCTTTCGGCCTCCAGAGCCTCTGGTAGACTAGGAAGCTATGAGGGCAGAGGCTGCCCATGGCAGGGAGGCAAAAAAAAAAAAAGGCCGGCGGGAAGGGGAGGGCGCACCGCCCACTTCAGGCTAGGCCGCGAGGGCCGCGGCCCGAGCCAGGAAGGACCTTGGGCAGCCTACCGGAGCCGCGCGTCCCGCCGCCACGGAGCAGGACGACCGGCCAAGGCGGCGACGCAGCTGCGCCTGGCGGCCTACGCGGTGTGGGCACTGCTGCTCCGGCTCGTCCCGCGCAGGCCGTTGCGGCTGCAGGTGCCCTCCGTCGTCGGCGGCGAGCGGCAGGTGGAGCACGTGTTGTCCCTGCTGCGAGGGCTGCCCGGGAAAAACGGTGGATCTGGGCTCTGGCGCCGGCGGACCCTGCTGGCAGCCCACGGTGGGCCACAAGCTGAACCGTGGCTGGCGCGCCGCACGCCTGGAGGGCCAGCTACGCGGCAGCGTCTGCTATGGCCGCGAGGGTCTCTGGAAGGCTCCTGGCCCCTAGCAAGCTCCCGCATCCGGAGGACAAGCTGCCAGCAGGGCTGCCGGGGGACCCGCTTGGTGTCTGGGCACTTCCCGCTCCCCACCTGGCAGCCTGTGGCCATGGTTGCTGAGGGCCTGGACCAGGTCTGGCCTATGATGTTGCTGGGGGGTGGGCAGGCTGGGGAGGCTGCCTCCTCTCCAATGCCCATGTACCAGGCTGCCCCCGGACCTCGTTCTGCCTCCATCCCGGGAGTTCCTGTTTCTCAGGCCGGCTGAGTGTTCAGACACAATAAAGACTGTGGGTTCTAAAAAAAAAAAAAATCTAAGTTCCGTGGTTCATGCATGTAATCCCAGCACCCCAGCGCTTTGGGAGGCTGAGGCTGGCGGATCACAAGGTCAGGAGATCAAGACCATCCTGGCTAACACAGTGCTACCTCATCTTCACTAAAAATAAAAAAATAAAAAACAAAAAAACACCAGCTGGACGTGATAGCATGCACCTGTAATCCCAGCTACTCCAGAGGCTAAGGCAGGAGAATCCCTGGAACCAGGGAGGCAGAAGTTGCAGTAAGCTGAGATCAGATGCCACTGCTCCAGCCTGGGTGACAGAGCAAGACTCCCATCTCAGATTAAAAAGAAGA
>CM052659.1:445208-468867 GCA_028533165.1 Leontopithecus rosalia
TCAACATGGTGAAACACCATCTCTACTAAAAATACAAAAAATTAGCTGGGCACGGTGGCACGTGCCTGTAATCCCAGCTACTCAGGAGGCTGAGGCAGGAGAATTGCCTGAACCCAGAAGGCGGAGGTTGCGGTGAGCCGAGATTGTGCCATTGCATTCCAGCCTGGGTAACAAGAGCGAAACTCCGTCTCAAAAAAAAAAAAAAAAAACTTTCATCTGTGTTTTTGAGATTGAGTATTGCTCTGTCGCCCAGGCTGAAGTACAGTGGCGTGATCTCGGCTCACTACAATCTCTGCCTCCTGGGTTCAAGCAATTCTCCTGTCTCAGCCTCCCAAGTAGCTGGGACTACAGGTGCGTGCTACCACGCTTGGCTAATTTTTTTTATTTTTATTTTTTAAGTAGAGATGAGGTTTCACCTTAGTGGTCAGATTGGTCTTGAGCTATTGATTTCAGGTGATGCACCCTCTTTGGCCTCCCAAAGTGTTGGGATTACAGGTGTGAGCCATCATGCCTGGCTGCAAGCTTGTTTTTCCAACCCCAAATCACTAACTGAATGAACAAATAGCACTAAAGACCTTGGCGTGTGGGCACCAGTGGAAACAGTGAAGCTGTGCCATGGGCAACAGGGCCTGGCCTACACAGCAGGGAGGCCTCCGCTGCCCTGCTGGACTTCACATGCCACGTGGTGCCACCGTCTGACCTGTTCACATGTCCGAAGGAAGCGGGCAAGCTGGAGAGGCCTGGAAAGTGTTGGAAGGGATGGAGCCCACTAGGAGAAGTCGTCACAGGGAACAGCTCAGCTCACAGACACCCTACTCCTGAATGTCAATTCATGATGAAAATGGAGTTTGGGCCGGGTGCAGTGGCCCAGGCTGCCTGTAATCCCAGCACTTCGGGAGGCTGAGGTGGGCAGATCATCTGAGGTCAGGAGCTGAAGACCAGCCTGGCTAACACCGTGAAACCTGTCTCTACTAAAAATACAAAAAATTATCCAGGCCTGGTGGTGCGTACCTATAGTCCCAACTACTTGGGAGGCTAAGGCAGGAGAATTGCTTGAACCTGGGAGGCAGAGGTTGCAGTGAGCTAAGATCGTGCCATTGTACTCCAGCCTGGGCAACAGAGTGAAACTCTGTCTTAAAAAAAGAAAGAAAAGAAAAGGGGCCGGGTGTGGTGGCTTACGCCTGTAATCCAAGCTCTTTGGAGGCCAAGGTGGGCGGATCACTTGAGGTTGGGAGTTCAAGACCAGCCTGACCAACATGGTGAAACCCCGTCTTTAAAAAATAAATATAAAATAAAAAAAGAAAAAGGAGTCGGGCGCAGTGGCTCACACCTGTAATCCCAGCACTTTGGGAGGCCGAGGCGGGTGGATCACGAGGTCAAGAGACCAAGGCCATCCTGGTCAACATGGTGAAACCCCGTCTCTATTAAAAATACAAAAATTTAGCTGGGCATGGTGGCACGTGCCTGTAATCCCAGCTACTCAGGAGGCTGAGGCAGGAAAATTGCCTGAACCCAGGAGGCGGAGGTTGCGGTGAGCCGAGATGGTGCCATTGCACTCCAGCCTGGGTAACAAGAGCGAAACTCCGTCTCAAAAAAAAAAAGAAAGAAAAAGGAAAAGAAAAGGGAATTGGAACTGCCGATGCTGTGCAATAGAGCTGATGTCTGTCAGTGGGAGACGGACAGACATCAGGGACTGCGCTGGGCAAGGGGGCTAACGCCTGTCATCCCAGCACTGTCGGACACCGAGGTGCGCAGAATGCCTGGAGCTCCAGACCAGCTTGGGCAACATGACGAGATCCTATCTCTACAAAAAATACCAAAATTAGCCAGGCTGTCGTGGCAGGTGCCAGTAGTCCCAGCTATTCAGGAGGCTGAGGTCAGAGGATTGATTGAGCCCAGGAGGTCGAGGCTGCAGTGAGCAGTACCTGAACCACTGTACTGCAGCTTGGGTGACAGAGTGAGACCGTCTCAAATAAATGTCAGAATCGGGAGTCACGTTCGGGGAGACTGATTGGGGTTTTGGGTGGCTGGGAAAAGTTTTGTCCCTGACTGGAAATGATGGAACACAGATTCTCCTCCTGGAAAATCTGCCTTTCCTCTGCTCGGGTTCAGATGCAAGGGTACCCCGCTGCCTACCCAGTGCCTGCATGTGCAGGCCCCACACCCTGTGGCTCACAAGCATCCTGAGGGGCCCTCTCATCCACACTGCAACCCAGTGGAGGACGGGCGAGGTGTTTGGATGAAGGAGCAGTGGGGCCGGGGCTGGGAAGTGGGGTGGGGGCCCGGCCTCCAGGTGGCAGCTACTGCCAGGGCAGCTGTCAGAGTCAAGGCCTTTGAAATGAAGTCTTTGTGTTGGGGAGCTGTAGAGGGGGAGGGCAGGACAAGGAGGGAGGAGGCCCCAGTGGGGAGGGCCCCCGCAAGGCCTGCCCAGAGCACCAGGAGCCGGCAGGGGCTGGAGACTGGAGACTGGCCGGCTGGAGTTGCAGTTGCCTGGCAGAGGGGAAACAGGTGGGGGTGTGGCTCTGGGGCAGACATCAGGCGGGACCTCCCTAGCCAGGGTGCAGGGTCTGGCTGGGCCTGAGGACGGGCTGCAGCTGGGGGTGGGGTTAAAGATCTTGTAGGGTGGCCCTGGGCAGCTTCGCTCAGTGCCTGAGCACTGACGCCTCCCCGCAGGCTTGCAGCAGCAGGAGCATGAGTGAGCAGGGAAGGGAGACAGAGATGGAGGAGGACGAGGGAGGTGGGGCTTCGGACACAGCACCCATGCTGCCCCGGAGACCTCCCGACCACCAGGCCTCAGCCCTGACATGCCCAGGGTGGCTGGGCCTGGCTGCCCGAGGCCTCGGGTCCCTGCTGCTGCCGGGCCGGCTGCTGGCTGGCCTCCTGCTGCACCTGCTACTGCCCGCCACAGCCTTCCTGCTGGTGCTCCTGCCCGCGGCGGCCATCGTCTACCTGGGATTCCTGTGCCACTCGAGGGTGAGCCTGCACCCCAGGGGTGGGGGACTTGCTGGGGTCCTGGGCATCCCTGGGGCTGAAGGCCACTGTGCCCCTTCCAGCATTGCTCCTTGTCCTCAGAGACACGTGTGCCCCTCCCTGGCAGCCCCTTCTCCCAAGCACCCCCACCAGCCACAGCTAGAGAAGAGCTTTTGTTTTTCAGCCAAAGGACAGCTCTGTCCCCTCCCCGAGGCCTCCCAACCTTGTACCAGGGGCCACCAGGGCCTGGACAGCTGGGTGGGGGTGGGGAGAGGAGGGAGTTCCAGGAAGAAAAGATGAAAATGTTGTCAAACTTCACTAACCCATAGCCCCCAGCCCCTCCCCAAACACACACGGCCCCTCCCAGGCCCTGCTGTCAGCGCTGGGCTTCACCTGCAGAGTGGGCTGTGGCCTGGTGTGGGGCAGGGACTTAGGCAGATAGCTCCAGACCCCCTTTATGCTGTCATGGGGGCTGTCGCCAGCGGGTGCCCGCAGAACTCAGAAGAGCAGAAGCGGGCATGAAGGGCCAGAGGACGCCGTCTCTGAGTCACCCCTCAAGGGACCTGCTCGACCTTTACCCTCTGGGTCCCAGATCTCCCGTCCACCTGTCAGCACTGCCTGGTCCAACCTCTCTCGGCCCTGCCCCTACTTCGCGGTGGCCCAAATCCTTCATCCCCTCCATCTCCCCCTCCTCTCCCCGCCCTGCTTAGCCCCACCCTGGCCCCTCTATCGCCCACTCCGCGCTCTGCCGCCCTGCTTAGCCCCACCCTGGCCCCTCTATCGCCCACTCCGCGCTCTCCCGCCCTGCACCCCACCATCTCTCTTTGCCCGGCCACTTCATCCTTTCCCCATCGGGCTACCTCTCCCCTCCCCTCCCTCCCGTCCATCATCGCCCCGCCCCGCCCCGTCCTCACCCCGCCCCGCCCCCTCTTCCCTCTCTCCACCGCCTCGCCCCCTCCTCACCCCGCCCCACCCGCTCCTCACCCCGCCCCGTCCCCTCCTAGCCACGCCCTGCCCCTCCTCGCCTCCCCGCCACCGCCTCCCTCCCTCACCCGCCACGCCCCCTCCTAGCCCAGCCACGCCCCCTTCTCACTCGCCACGCCCTCCTAGCTCAGCCCCGCCCCTCCTAGCCCGATCCACGCATCCTAGCCCCGCCCCTCTCCTCACCCGCCACGCCCCCTTCGCATCCAGCCACGCCCCCTCCTCCCTCCCTCCACCGCCCCGCCCCGCTCCCCACTGACCGCCCGCCCGGTCCCCAGGTCCACCCGGCTCCCGGCCCCCGGTGCCGCGCGCTGTTCTCGGACCGCGGCTCCGCGGCGCTCATCGTGTTCGGGCTCCTCTCGCTGCCGCCGCTGCTGGTGCTCGCCTCGGCCGTCCGCGCCCGCCTGGCCCGGCGCCTCCGCCCACTGCTGCCTCCACCCGCTTCGACCCCCGGACCCCGCCGCTCCCCGGGGCGCCCCGACAGGGAGGGGCAACTCTGCGCCTGGGTTTGACCCGGGGCCGCTTCAAAACCCCGGGAGGCCTCCGATCGCGTGGCCCGGCCCGGGAGACTGAGGGTCGCGCCCGCTCCTGTCCCCCGCGGCTGCGACCCCGGTCTCCCCCGCGTGGAGCCCCGCCCCGCCGCGGAGGGGAGGGGAGCACAAGCGGGGCAGGGCCCAGCCGGGCAGGTGGCTCTCCGGAAGGGCGCAGGCCCCAGCCGCAAGGCCTCCCGCACCTGCCTAGGCCCCGGCCTCCAGCGTCCCAGGCTGTGGAGCCCCCTGGGGAGACCCCAGGCTCGGCCAAGCCCAGGGTTCCAGCAGGGCTCAGCCTGTGGCCAGGCTCACATTCAGACAGGCACCAGCATCAGGCCACTCTCTCCGGGAGCCTCTGCCACTCGTCTGTGACTTTGGTGCTCCTAGGAGTGCCTGCTCTCACCCGCCCGGTCAGGTGGAAGCCACTGGCCACGTCGTTCTGTTCTCAGCTCCGGAAATCCCTCAACCGTGATCTCCAGTTTCACCAGGAATTCCTTCTCCACACCCTCACCTTTTCCTTTTACCCTCCTCATCTCCTTCGTCTAATCTGCTGATTAACTCATCCATTTTATCTTAAATTATTACGTTCACATATGCAGGCCAGGCACCTTGGCTCAGGCCTGCAATCCCAGCACCTTGGGAGGCCGAGGTGGGCAGATCACTTGAGGCCAGGAGTTTGAGACCAGCCTGACCAACATGATGAAACCCCATCTCTACTAAAAATACAAAAACAAGTCAGGCTTGGTGGTGTAATCCCAGCTATTCGGGAGGCTGAGGCAGGAGAATCACATGAACCCAGGAGGCAGAGGTTGCAGTGAGCTGAAATCACGCCATTGCACTCCAGCCTGGGCCTCAAGAGCAAGACTCCATCTTAAAAAAAAAAAAATTAGCTGGTTATAGTGGTGCATGCCTGTAATCCCAGATACTCAGGAGGCACAAGAATTGTTTGAACCTGGGAGGCAGAGGTTGCAGTGAGCTGAGATGGCACCACTGCACTCCATCCTGGATGGCTGAGCAAGACTCTGTCTCAAAGCAAAAAAAAAAAAAAAAGGTTAACATATCTAAAAGTTACATCTGATAGTTTTAGATTTGTATGATCATTTTTTATACTCTGTCAGTACCTGCTTACTTTTTAAATTACAGTATCCGCTTCTTAAACATATTTCACATATAGTTATTTTATATTCTATGTCAAAGAATTCCAGTTTCCTCGTCTTTGGGGCTCTAAATCTGTGGTTGGTTACCTCTACCGATTCTTGTCAGTACCATGGTGTTTCTCTGAACCTTTGGTAATGTTCAATTGTCAGCCGTTATCTGTGACAATTCTGAGGCCCAACTTGGGGATGCTTCCCTCCAGAGACTATTCCTCTTTTACAGGCGAGACCACCCTGCGCCCCCTCGGTGACCCGTGAGTCCCCTGGTTTTGCAGCCTCGATGCAGAGAAGCACACTTGTTCCCTGGCCACAGGCTGGCTCTCTGTCCCTGTGTGTGTCTAGGGAATTTTTTGCTTTCCCAACCAGTTCCCTTCACCATCCAGGCCTCCTCACTACTCCGTCTGTTTACTTAGAGACAGGGTCTTGCTCTGCCACCCAGGCTGAGTGCGGTGGTGAGCTCGTAGCTCCCTGCAGCCTCGACCTCCTGGGCTCAAGTGATCCTCTTGCCTCAGCCTCCCATGTAGCTGTGGCTACAAAGTGCATCACCACACCCAGCTAATTTTAAATTTTTTGTAGAGACGAGGTCTCATCGTGTTGCCCAGCCTGGTCTCAAACTCCTGGGTGCAAGCAGACCTCTCGCCTCAGCCTTCTGAAGTGTTGGGATTACAGGCATGAGCCACCCCTCGGGGCCTTATTTATTTTTGCTGTTTAATTTTGGGGGAGCCTTGGAGATATTGATGTTCTTGGAAGCCCAGCAGTCTATTAAAAATGTGTGCTCAGAGTAATTTATCCAGAAGTTGGGTGTAGCTGGAAGGTCTTTTAAGGGATCTAGTACATCATGTTGCCAGCAGGGCTCAGCCTGTGACCAGCAAGGTCTGGGCTCTGTGTGGGGCCAGGGTCGAGTCTCATTCCATGGCCTTGAGCAGAGCCTGGTGTGTGGCTGGGTCAGGTCCAGCAGAAGCCCCGGGGTTTTCCAGCCTCCATCTGAGTCCAGCTTTGATGCCTTTCCTGGTCAGACAGGAGCTGGGCCAGTGGCCAAGCTGCCAGGATGGCTTCCCCTGGGCCGGGCCGCCACCTTCCTTCCCCTCCTGCAACCAAGGATTGCAGATGAGAGCTCTCCAGGGAAGCTCCTGGCAGAGGATCCGCCTGGCCCCAGAGCTGTGAAAACAACAGCTGGGCCCGGGGCGGGTGGGGAGGCTGAATGAGAGGCCAGCTCCCTTGGCTGCTGGGCAGGGGCTTCTGTCCTTCACAGCTGCCTCGGGCGCCTCTTTCCAAAGGTGTATCCAGCTTCCCAGGCCCACCCCGAGGCCCCGCACCATCAGGGAGGTTGAGGGCACAGAGCAGCGATGCCTGGCCTCAGCCCCAGCTGCACGACCAGCTCACAAGGGAACACCTTTGAGGCCTGTGGGTGGTTCAAAGAGGGGTGTAGGAATGTGCCCTGGAGAGCAGAGGCCTGGCTGCAGAAGAGAAGCCTGGAACGGGTGATGCAGGAAGGCCAGAGCCCGAGTGCCGGCCGGGCCAGGGGACCCACCCCCAGGGCAGAAGCAGGCCTGGCCCTGGCAGCCAGCGGGAGGCTGCTGGTTCTTCCTGGCACTGTCCTTGCCTGGCCTCTTTGGTGGGTCCTAAGCGGCTGCATTACTGGCCATCATCTGGGGAGCCAGAAGGGGGCAAGAAATGAGGGGGATGTGGGGCCCTCTTCCACGGCTCCCCTCCTCAAGGCCCGAGGTATGCAGATGGCCTTCGCCCAGCCCTTCTAGCCCTGTCTGGGCAGGACCCCACCTAGACCTCACAAATCTCTCCCAACTTTTGCCCAGCATGGGGCCCCTGATGGAAACCACTTCCCACCGTGCTTCAGGGCCCTGGGTCCCCAGGCCCGCCCCCACCCTGAGGGTGCCTCTCTACCTCTTCCCCCAGAGCCCCTCCCCCCACCTGAGGGCCAGGAGCGGCCTCCCTCTCCCTGTGTTTCTACTGCAGCTGTCCCCTGGCCTGGCGGCCTGAACTCCTTGGGTGGAGGAGCCAGCTGCAGGGTGGCTGTGGGGACCTCTGCCTGACGTTCTTTCCCAGTGGCTGGGGCCCCTGCCCTGCCCAAGAGGGAGCCCAGCGTGTTCATGTGTGTGCATTTGTGCGTGTGTATGCGTGTGCATGTTTGCACATTTGCGTACATGTACATGTTTGTGCGTGTGTGGGCCCGTGGCTGTGCCTGTCCCATCTGCGTCCCCAGCATGCCTCATGCTGGGACAGGGAGGCCATAAGGACCTCACCTCACTGGATGCAGCGAGCTTCCCACCTTGTCCTGTCATTTCCTGATTCGGAAAACATTTCCTGGGAGCACAGTTGACAAGCACGTCCACAGACTGAGCAGCTGGGGCCCCTCAGACGTGGCTCTCTGTCCCTCCAGCCTGTGCTGGCCTGCCCCCACCCCCAGGCCTATAAGCTGGGCAGGCTTCAGGGCAGGAACTCCCCGGGGTGGGTAGGCCGTTCTGAGGGCTAAGGCCCCTTCTTCCAACCCCACCCTAGCCGCCTCTGGGGAGTCCCCGGTGGTGTGTGGCCAGAGGTCAGTCCCTCCCTGCTGCCTCCTCCCCAGCCCAGTCCAGGCCCCTGGGAGTTTCGGGTCTGCCCAGGGCTGTGGCCTGAGCCTGTCTGGACCTGTCTGGAGAGGGGGCGGCACGTGGTCTTCCTCTCCCTTTCAGGGAGGGGTGTCCCAGCAGAGAGGCAAAGTGAGGGGACCCACTCCAGGAAGGGGCTCTGCTGTTGGGACCGGCGGCCACACAGGCTGGAAACCCTGGGACATTCAGGCCCTGCTGTTCCTTCTCCCCGCTGCAAGTCTCTTTCTTGAGTACTCCTTGTGTTTGTGTCCCCAGTGACCCCTGTTCTCACAGGGAAACAAGTAGACCGCATCTTTCTGCGTGGGCACGGCCCACTGCTCCTAGCCTGGCCGTGCCAGCCCGGCGCCTGCATGTCCCCAGCATCAAGACTGGGGTGTGGCCGTGCCTAGCACACAGATGACAGACGAATGGACAGACACCCCCTGCCCAGGCTGCTATCCACCAGATGTCTCCCACCCCAGCTGCCACTGGCATGGGGGACTGACTAGGGGTCAGCTCTGGGGCCAGAGGGGCAGGCCTGGGCTCCTGGGAAGCGAAAAGTGAACCCGAGGCCCCCAGGACCTGCCCTCAAACCCTGGCATGTCCTTGACCCCATTGAACGGTTGGGTCTAGGAACTGGGTGGGCACTGCTCTCTTGGCAACCCCTGCTCTGACCCACTTACTGTTTGGGGGTTCAGGCACACCCCAGAGCCGTGCCTCAGGCCCGCACTGATGCCCCTCACAGCCCCTTCCCGTCTCTGTTCCCGGGTGCACATGACACGTTTGTGAGATACACGATAAACAGCAACAAAAGGCCCTGGCTGTGGGACCGGGCGTTCTGCCCTCGGCTTGGGTCAGGGGTGGGGTCAGAGGCCCCAGGAGCTGCCCTTTTCCCTGGGGTCAAACATGACTACAGCCAGCTGGGGACAAAAGGCCCTTCTTCTGCAGAAGCTGGATTGTGCGGAGGAGGGAGCATTCCCAAAGGCAGGCGGGGGCAGGGGCGGTGCCCAAGTCAGAGCAGCGTCCCAGCTTCCCGGAACCCCCTCCACCTGCCTGCAGACAGACCAGCAGGCCTGGCTGGCTCCAGGAAGTGAGGCAGAGGGACTCCCACAGCCCAGGCTAAGGCCATGGGGGCAGGGCAGCCACGGCCACTCCAGGCTGCTCTCCACCCGTGGGACCCCAGGCCGCCAGGATCAGACCGGGGCTGTGCCTGCAGAGGGCAGAGGGCTCAGGTCCAGGACCCACTGTGATCTGGCCTGACCCGCCCTTGCCTCTTCGTGTCTTTCCCCCGGCCCTTCTCCCTGGAGAGTAGAGGCTTCCGGCTGTTATATTTGTGCTTCCTCTACTGTCTGCCTCAAGTCCGGCTGGGGCCCTGACACTGCACCTCTGGCTGACCCCATGCTCCCTGGGACCCTCTGTCTGTCCACGTCTCTCCTCTGGGGTGGAGTCAGAGGGTGGGGAGGGGGACGTGGGAATGAGTGCTGAAGGCTGAGTGACAGGGCAGAGCGGAGCACGGGGCAGAGCTGATGGGGAGGGTCTCCCAGCAAGAGGGCCTCCAGGCAGGGCTGGGAGCAGGGCAGGTGACTGAGCTTGGCCCAGGCTGGGTGGAGGCCAGGCCTCCTGTGCCTTCTCCGGCTGATGGTGAGCTGGAGGGAGGAGTGCGGCAGCTTCCTTGAGGGCCTGAGTCACAGCCAAGAAGACCCGCTCACTTTTTCCAGAAGTGAGGAAAACTTCCCCTCAGCCCAACAGGGCAGGCCGAGGTGTGACTGCTGGGCAGGGGTGGGGGACAGTGGGCCCTGGCTGTGAGCAGAACAGCCGCCTACCCAGGGTGAGTGGGCAGCTCCCTGCCTACCTGGATGCCTCCACTGGGCCTGCAGCTGGCTCCTGGTCAGACCCCAAGTCCTCTAGCTGCTGCTGCCTTCAACGTCATCTCCACAGCAGCCCCGTGGCCTGGGGGCTGGGGCCCTCGCGAGGCCCCTCGGAGTGGCACAGCTCGCACTCTGGGAACCCAAAGTCCCCCCTCCGGGCCCAGGCGGAAGCATCAGGCAGTCTCTGGTCCCTGCCAAGGCCTGAGGTCTGTGGAGCCCAGCCAGCACCTCTACTGCCAAGATCCCTGGCGGGGGGGCGGGGGGCGCCGCGGGGACACAGCTCTCCCTTGTTCCTACCGCCGGCTCCTCAGACTCAGCTCCTCAGCCTGCTGCTTCCTTTTTTAGGCAAAGTAGAGCTCTGGCAGCCGCACGCCCAGGGGTGTCTCACCTGCCTGAAAGGGAGGAAGGAAGGCCACGGAGCCCCATCCGCTCTCCTGTGGCACCCTCCAGGAGAGGGTGGGGAGGGAGGGGACGTCCTGGCAGACGCCCCCATGTCCCCCACCCCCGGGTCTGAGCTGAGGAGGCCCCTGGAGAGGGCCATGGCTCTGAGGGAGGGAAGGCTTTGCTTCTTGGGAGGGTCAGGGTGGGGTTCTCCTAAGCCTCAGCTCCTGTGCAAGGGACACCACCAGCCCAGTCCCACCTGAGCCGGGCAAATCTACCCTGGGGGCCACTGTCCCTCAAGACGCCCCCTGCAGCCAGCCACCTCTAGTCTGGGCCTCACCAAGACCCCAACACCCAAGAGCTCCTGGCTCACCAGTGGGCCCCTGCAGTCCTGCTGCGGTGTGTCCTGGGTCCCGGGTCTGGGCCCCTTGTTGGGTAGGGCATATGGGTCCCAGGCCCAGGGTGGTCACACTGGACAGGGCCTGAACCAACCAACTCCACTCCCATGCTTCTTCCTCCAAGAAGCCCAGGTTGGGTGGGAGCCTCGAGTCTGTCAAATTCCTGCCTTCTGTCCCCTTCCGAGGCACTGTGTCCTTCTAAGTTCCACCCCAAGGCCCTTCCAATCCCTGCTGGTCAGTCCCTGGGACACATGTCCCAGTCCCTGAGATACCAACCCCCACACCCCCCCCCGCCGCACCCCCACTCCAACCCAGTGGCCAAGGTGAAGCCAGGGCCTGGGCCTTGTAGCGGGAACGTGTTTTTTTGGTGCCGCTGTCAGCCCCTGGGGTTCTCTTGGGCCTGACTGCAGGGACCCCAGCACCCAGAGTCACGGCAGTGGCGGGCATGGGGAGGACCTAGCTTGGGACCTCCCTGCTCAGCTCCCCTGCCTGGGGGTCGGAGCGGGGTGGAGACAGCGGGACCCACAGCCTTGGCCAGGAAGAGGGAGACTGGAGGGTCTGTGCGTGCCCACGTGTTTCTGCGTGTCCCTGCGTGTCGGGATCCGTTCGCGCGCGCTTCTCGGGAGTCTGCGCACGTGGCCCTCCGCTCGCGCAGGAGGGCGTGGGTGTGGCCTCGGCGTGGGTGTGGCTGCTCGGGGCGGGGCCTCCTGGGGGCGGGGCCGGCCTGGTCCGCGCCGCGACGCGCCCTGCAGCCCCGAGCGAGCGATCTGCCGAGCGCGCCCCGTCCCTCGCGCGCCCCGTCCCTCGCGCGCGATGCTCCCCTGGACGGCGCTCGGCCTGGCCCTGAGCTTGCGGCTGGCGCTGGCGCGGAGCGGCGCGGAGCGCGGTGAGTGTGGAGGGCGGGCGGCCGGGCCGGGGCTGGGGCTCCTGGTGCCGGCTCTGCGCCACTGCCCGCGCAGGGCCGTCGCTGTCCCCGCTGCGGGCGGGCGGGCAGGCGGGGAGGCTGCGGGAGCCGGGCCGGGGAGCGGGCGGAGCGTCCTGCTCACCTGCGCCGGGCGGCCCAGGTGCTCCGGGCGACACCGCCCGTGAGCCCTGGGGCGTAGGGGCCGGCCTGGCCCGCGTATCTGCGGGATCGTGGGCCTGGACGGGAAGAGGGAGATGATGTCCGCCCACGGGCCTCCCCTGCCTCAGTTTCCCTACCCTTGAGAGGACCCTTAGTGAAGGGATGGTAGGGCGGTTGGAGTCGCCCCATGCACTGGGGAAAACCGCAAAGCCCAGACTAGAATTGAGGCACGCTGGTGCCCTGGCTCCGTGGGGGGAGGGGGGCTTAAGCCCCCACACCGGGGGTGCTGGGAAGAAGGCGGAAGCCTGCGAGGGGTTGGTCATGCTTTCAGGCTGCTGGTGGGTGTATCTTGCTGTCTGAGTCCAGAGGGGCTGGAGGATGGAGGCCAGGGGAGGGACACCGTTTGTTAGGTGGGGTCTGGGCTCCGGCCTGGCCATCCCAGAGTGCTCATTGCTCAGCCTCCAATGCCCTCCCCTGCTGCCCAGCATGCTTCGCCTGGATGCTGAGCAGTGGCTGAACTGCAGCCTCAGGCCGCTCCTCTGAAAGCCATGCCCAGAAGGAACAGCCCCGCTGCCCAGGCCCATTGTCATCACCTGCTTGCAGGGTGTGAGGAATGGGAAGGTGTGGGGCTTGGAGCGGTGAGTCATTCTCACAGACCAGACACCAGCCCAGAGAGAGCCCTAGGCCCCATGGCCGGTGTGTAGAGTGAAACCCCCAAAAGCACAGGCCTCTTGCTTGGCTCAGAGTTCCTCTTTCCCCCAACCTGGGACCTGTGGGTGAGGGCAAGCACTCACTTAAGGAAAGCTGAGGCCCTGGGGGACCCCGCCTTGGTATGGGCCTGTCTGGGGGCCCACACCTGAGGCTGGGCACTCCTTTCCCCCAGGTCCCCCAGCATCAGCCCCCAGAGGAGACCTGATGTTCCTGCTGGACAGCTCTGCCAGCGTGTCTCACTACGAGTTTTCCCGGGTTCGGGAGTTTGTGGGGCAGCTGGTGGCTCCTCTGCCCCTGGACACCGGGGCCCTGCGTGCCAGCCTGGTGCATGTGGGCAGCCGGCCGTACACTGAGTTCTCCTTCGGCCAGCACAGCTCAGGCAAGGCTGCCCAGGATGCGGTGCTCGCCTCGGCCCAGCTCATGGGCGACACCCACACTGGCCTGGCACTGGCGTATGCGAAGGAACAGCTGTTTGCTGAAGCAGCAGGTGCCCGGCCAGGGGTGCCCAAGGTGCTGGTGTGGGTGACAGATGGCGGCTCCAGCGACCCGGTGGGGCCCCCCATGCAGGAGCTCAAGGACCTAGGTGTCACCGTGTTCATAGTCAGCACCGGCCGAGGCAACTTCCTGGAGCTGTCGGCCGCTGCCTCGGCCCCTGCCGAGAAGCATCTGCACTTTGTGGATGTGGATGACCTGCACATCATCCTCCAAGAGCTGAGGGGCTCCATTCTCGGTAAGCGGGACAAGGCAGGGTCCAGGGTGCCCTAGCTGGGAGCCGCAGGAGGAGAGGCTGGGTTGAGACTTGGGGAAACTCTCTGGTCTGCAGAGCAGCGGCCAGGGCCTCGGGGCTGCGGTGCCTCTGGGGCGCAGGACTGAGCGAGCAGCTTCTCTGCACGCTCTCCACTGGGTGACCCAGGCGCCGTACTGAGACGAGGGCAGGCTGGAGTCGCCACCTCGAGGCGTAGCGCCCTGCTGACTGGTCCAGCCCAGACCTGGAGGCCCCATGGAGAAGCTTCCCAGGCTGTGAACTCTGCAAATGGGGAACACGTGCTCCTGTGCATGTCCACCGCATCCAGAGCAGGGAGAGCCAGGAAGGTTAGACACTGCCTCCCAGAGCACAGGGCAGCTCTCCCGGGTGGGGACAGCCACTGAGGACTTTGAGCTGCTTTGGACTGCAGGCCCACCATGAGGATTTCCTGAGAAGCCAGACCAGGGAAGGCCTGAGGCAGGAGCTGAGCAGCTCCATTGACTTTTTTCTGGACCTCCCTGCCCCAGCCGGGCCCTGAAGGAGGCGGGCTGGAGAGGAGGAACCTGGTCACTGGCTCGGCCGGCTGTAGCCACTGACATGCCACTAACCACGGTCCTCACCAAGTCTCCGCCTGTGGGTTAATCATCCACGCAGAGCCAGAAGGGGTTGGATTGTGGGTTGGAGAGAGGTGGAGGGCCTTTCCCAGGGTTTCCCCAGGGACGTCTGACCCCTAGTGGCCCCCTGGGTCACCCAGTGCAGCTGGGCCTGGCACGGACCAGGACGAAAGGGTTCCTTCAGCAGCCAGGAAAAGCCAGAGGCTACAGTGCAGAGGGGCCAGGCAGCAGGGTGGGGGCTCGTGGAAAAGGGGCCTGGTCCGAGGGTGGGGGGTGGGAGGAAAGTGGGCCAGGCACCCAGCACTACAGGAGGACAGGAGGGTCCCAGTGGACAGGAGGGTCCTGATGACTGTTACTGAGCGCAGACATTTCTGAGCCTCGCCACAGCAGGGTCACTCAGGGGTCAAGTGGGGCTTGGCGTCCCAGGCCCAGGAGTCTCCCTCTGGAGTACCCCACCCCACACTCTCCTAGGGACCCGGGGCAGACAGCGCCTCCAGAACCTCAGGGCCTGCAGCTCAAGGAGCCAGGCTGAGCTCTCACCTGGGCCTGGCCACTTGGGCTGGGGCTGGTCCTCTGCGCTCAGGCACCACTGTTGACCCTGCCATGTGTGAGGACCTTTGTCCTGGTCACTGATCTGGCCACTGCAGCTCTCCGCAAAGGACTGGGATTGGGACTGCGGGAAGCAGGGGCGCTTCTGACTGGGTCTGAGGGGGCTACACCTCTTCCTCCGTCCTCCCCCAGCCAAGGCACATTCTGAGAATCTGCTGCATTGGCTGAGGGGCCCCACCTTTCCTAGTGGGGCCTCCAATCTCCAGAACTGCCCCATCAGCCAGGGCCGCCCTCCAGGTGCGGAAGAGGAACTGACCCCTGTCCCCTGACCCCCGGCACCACCCACAGACGCGATGCGGCCGCAGCAGCTCCATGCCACGGAGATCACGTCCAGCAGCTTCCGCCTGGCCTGGCCACCCCTGCTGACTGCAGACGCTGGCTACTACGTGTTGGAGCTGGTGCCCAGTGCCCAGCCGGGGGCCGCGAGACGCCAGCAGCTGCCAGGGAACGCCACGGACTGGACCTGGGCCGGCCTCAGCCCGGACACGGACTACGACGCGGCGCTGGTGCCCGAGTCCAACGTGCACCTCCCGAGGCCCCAGCACCTGCGAGTGCGCACGCGGCCAGCTGAGGCGGGGCCGAGGGGCGGGGGCCCGGATTCGGGGGCTGGCCCGGCCCCCACCCAGCCCGCGGCCCTCCCCGCCCCGGCGGAGGCCGGCCCGGAGCGCATCATCATCTCCCACGCGCGGCCGCGCAGCCTCCGCGTGAGCTGGGCCCCGGCGCTGGGTGCGGCCGCCGCGCTCGGCTACCACGTGCAGTTCGGGCCGTTGGAAGGCGGCGCGGCGCAGCGCGTGGAGGTGCCCGCGGGCCGCAACTGCACCACGCTGCAGGGCCTGGCGCCGGGCACCGCCTACCTGGTGACCGTGACCGCCGCCTTCCGCTCGGGCCGGGAGAGCGCGCTGTCGGCCAAAGCCTGCACGCCCGACGGCCCGCGCCAGCGCCTACGCCCCGTGCCCCGCGCCCCCACGCTGGGGGCCGCGAGCCGTGAGCCGTGAGCTGGCGTGCCCGCCCCGCCGAGAGGGCCGGCGCCGACCTGGGGCCCCTGTGTCCCGAACCCAGTGCGGAGGCGCACAACGTCGAGGTTTTGCCAGGGAGACGACGGGTACAGGCCCGGCCTTTCCCCACGCGGACCCCGCGCAACCCCGGCCCTCTCTCTCCCCGCGGCCGCAGGGCTCCCTGCCTGGCGCCTGACCTCCAGGACTCGGGCCTCGCCTGGAGGGACCCCGCAGCAGCTCCGGCCCATCCCCGCCCAGAGTCCGGCGTGGTGTGGACCCGCGGGTGGTGTTGACAACATCAGAGACAGGACGGTCCAGGGAGGAGCCTAGTCAGACTCCCACGCGTGAAGTAGGCCCGGCCCCAGGTGGCAGGGCTGGCCTGGGGGAAGGCAGCTTGGGCCCTGGGTGTTGGTAGAAAGTGGAGGGAATCACGGCAGAAGCTGGCCCAGGTCAGGTCCCCAGAGGCTTCTGGAGAGAAGGAAGGGCGGGTAGGAGCACCGGGACGCTGATGGTGTGGCCAGCATGCTCAGGGGGCCCGGAGGGCAGTGCCTGCTGGGGACGGTGGCCCTGCCTTCATTCCCAGGACGACAGCTGGGTCCAGCTAGCAGCCACTGGGAAGCACAGGAATGGGGCAGAGCCGGGCATTCAGGACCCTGTGGACAGGAGGCAGCCCCCCCCCCCACCGGAAGCCTCCCCTGAGGAGCGGGGGCACTTCCCAGAGCTGCAGGGAGGATGCTGTTCAGGGAGATGAGGTCTCACCATTCGTGGAGGTCCCAGTGTCCTCTTGGCTGTGAGGGGTCATACTCACTGCCCTGGGGCCGGAGGGCGAATCGTCCAGGGTGGGGGTGCCTGGCTAGGTGCAGCCCCACTCCACCCCACCCCCAGGACCACAGCATCATGCAACGCTCACCTCGACTCTTCCCCACTAACGTCCCAGACTTTACAATCCAGTAAATCAGATATACACCCAGCCTGCAGTCTCGTTAGGATGCTTTACTCCTCCACAAACACCAGCCATGGGCAGGACAGCTGGTGAAGGTCTCCACCTGTTGGGGCGTCTGGGGAGAGGAGGTGAGCTGTCCCCTCCCTGGGCCAGGCCTCCTTGGTCTCTCTGTGCACCTTCTATTCACGGAGCCTGGGCCCTCCTCTTAGCGCTTGGCCTGAGGCGGGTGGCTGGAATGCAGAGGACAGGGGGCTGGGTCCTCTCTGCAGGGACATTCCCACCGCAGCCTCTGCAGCCACCCACAGCCCTGGGCCCAGCCCCACGAGGGCTCCCTCTGCTGGCAAAGCCGCAGTCTGCACCACGTGGCCTCCCCTGCCCCTTTCCCCACGTGGACTCCGCCTGACCCCAGGAACTGCAGCATTGAGGTGGTCTTAGTCCCTCTCTGTGACCTGGTGGGCGTTGTGCCAGGGGCCACCTTCAGGATATCTGGCCTTGGCACCATATACTCAGAACCCGGCTCTGTGCATCCCGTAGCCCCAAGGCTGCACTGCCCACCGGCTGGGTGTGGTCATTCGTGGAGGGCCAGCTGGGGTCAGGCTCATGAGTTTGCCCTCGTGTATGACGATGCCTGAGTCATGGGATGCCCCCCTGCCTGTGTGTGCATTGGGTGTGTGTGGGGACTCCGCTGGCTGGGCATTGGGGTTCTCCTGAGCTCCCTTCAGCCCCCAAGTCAGGCCATCAAGGCCTGAGCGGGAGCCGTGGGCTGTGTGTGTTGCTGCTCACAACTGCACTGCTGGTCAGCAGGTGGCCAGGGTTGCAGGCCCGGGACTCGGCCCCACCTCCTCTTGAGGGCTAGAATCTCCTGCATGCAGCCCCTGCCCCTACCCCGTTCTCCAGGGTGATGGCAGATCTGAGCCCATGGTTACCCGAAAGGAAATGCCCCTTTGCACTCTGAGCCCAGGCCCAGCTCACAGAGCGCCCTGCGGGCGGCTGCGGAGCACCAGGGGCTCATTCCTGACAGTCAAACTCACGGACAAGCTCCACCTCTGTAATCCCGAGGGCAGAGCCAGCAGGGGAGGGGGCCAGCCACAACCCTGCTCCCTCACAGGCTGGCAGAGGCTCTGCCTCCTCTCTGCTCATCTCTGGACACCAAGGCCCAGCACAGCACAAGACCTCACAGGGAGAGTGAAAAAGCACTACCACCTCCATCTCCATGCCAAAGAATGCCCCTTCCAGAAGCCCTTGTCTGAGAAGTGCTGCCCCTTATGTAGCCCCAGGCATTTTAAAGTCTTTGGATCTGGGGGTCCGGGTGCGGTGGCTCACACCTATAATCCCAGCACTTTGGGAGGCTGAGGCGGGAGGATCACTTGAGGTCAGGAGTTCGAGACCAGCTGACCAACATGGAGAAACCCCTCTCTACTAAAAATACAAAATTAGCCGGGCATGATGGCGGGCACCTGTAATCCCAGACACTCAGGAGGCTGGGACAGGAGAATCACTTGAACTCAGGGGGCAGAGATTGCGGTGAGCCAAGATAGTGCCATTGCTCTCTATCCTGGGCAACAAAAACGAAATTCCGTCTCAAAAAAAAAACCAAAACAGGAGACACATAGCTAGTGCACTGGAGCTGGAGCTGATCTTCCTAAACTGTCCCCTCTCCGGCAGAAGGCTGTCATGTGGGCTGTGCTTTGGGAACTGGACTTGGTTTATTACGGTCACTATGGAAACAGGGAGGCAGCAAGCTTCCCTGGGTGGTTCCCGGCAGTGTGGCCCACTCTTGGACTCCCCACCTCCCAGAAACCTGCACTCAGACCCCAGGTGTAAGAGCCCTGTGCTGAAATTACAGGTGTAAGACACCACACCTGGCAAATTTCTTTTTAGGGGTGTTGCTGTGTTACCTCGGCTGCTCTCAAACTCCTGACCTCAGATGATTCTCTTGCCCTGGCCTCCCGCAGTGCTGGGAGTGCAGACAGAAGCCACGGCACTCGGCCTACCTGCTTCTTCTGTTTGCCTCTCATGAATCAGTGCACTCTGGGGAGCCCTGGCAGGGGTGACAGGTTTCAGGGAGCCCTGCTTCTGGAGAGTGCTGGGGAGGGACCAGCAGTCCAGGGCCCTACGCTGGACACTGTGGCCCTCCCAGGAGGGCCACGCTGGGAGCTCTTCTTGAGGCTGTGCCAGGGCCTGCCCACCGGGGAAGGAGTCCATGCTGGCTCAGGCTGAGACCAGAACTCGTGGGTCCTTTTGGAAGCTGGAAAGAAGGAATGGGAATGGGACCAGCCCCTCCCTCCTGAAGGCCGGGCCCCCTGAGAACGAGACTGCAGGGATGTGGGAGGCTAGCAGTGAGCTCCTGACCACACTGTTCTCAGGTGTAAGAGGGCACGCTTCTGCACGGGCATTGTCCGTGGAAGACACGCAGCAGACCACTGCAGCCTGGGTCCTGGGAAGCCCTGGGGCGGGGTCGCTGGGGGCCAGAGGCCACACTGGGAGGCCACTGTCCTGGCATACCATGCAGCTCCCTGTCCCCAGAGGTTTGGTCAGATGCAGAGAGCTCAGAAACCCATGCACTGCCTGGAATCTGGGAGTAGAGCGCTTCACCCACTGCCTGGGTGGGGCTACTCTGGGACTCCAGTCCCTGTTCCTGCTGGCCCTGGCTTCCGGAGGCAGCTGGGTCACAGTCTTGGCTCAAGGTCGGGCTGGAGGCTCTCCACCTGCATCTTTGACTGCACGGTCACTCCTCCAGGTCTTCAGTGCTGGAGGACTCTCCAAGACAGGAAAACTTTGCTTTCGGGGCAGGGCTGGGTGCTGGGGTGGGCAGGGGAGTCCCATCAGCGAGACAGCACAGTGCAGTGCACAGAACCTCATACCTGTCACGTGAACGTAAAATGCTTTCTTAACTTTGTGTCCTTAGGAAGGGGGAAGGGTGTTGGTTTAAGGAGCAAACCAAAGAGCACCCTCGGCATTCAGCTCCACCGCGAGGAGACCCCTGGGACCTGCCACGCCTGGAGAGAGGCACTTCACCCCTCCTCGCTCTGTCTCTTTTTCCTTTTAGAGGCAGGTTCTTACTCTGAGCCCAGGCTGACGTGTAGTGATGTGATTATAGCTCACTGCAGCCTCAACCTCCCAGGCTCACGGACCCTCCTGTGTCAGCCTGTCCAGTAGCCTCACCCCACAGGGTCCTAATTAGCCCCAGAGGCATGCACCACCACGCCCAGCTAATTTAAACAATTTGTTGTAGGCCAGGCGTGGTGGCTCATGCCTGTTATCCCAGCACTTTGGGAGGCCGAGGCAGGTGTATCACCTGAGGTTGGGAGTTGGAGACACCAGCCTGACCAACAGGGAGAAAACCCGTCTCTACTAAAAATACAAAAAGCTGGACGTGGTGGCGCGTGCCTGTAATCCCAGCTACTTGGGGGGCTGAAGCAGGAGAATTGCTTGAACCTGGGAGGTGGAGGTTGTGGTGAGCCGAGATCGCGCCATTGCACTCCAGCCTGGGCAACAGGAGTGAAACTCCATCTACTAAAAATACTAGTCAGGTGTAGTGGTGCATGCCTGTAATCCCAGCTCCTCCGGAGCCTGAGGCAGGAGAATCCCTTGAATCTGGGAGGTGGAGGTTGCGGTGAACCAAGATGTCGACACTGCACTCCAGGCTGGGCAACAAGAGCAAAACTGTCTTAAAAAAACAAACAAAAGAAAAAGCCAGGTACCATTGCTCACACCTGTAACCCTAGCACTGTGGGAGGCTGGGGCTGGTGGAACCCTGGAGGTCAGGAGTTTGAGAATAGTCTGGCCAACATGGTGAAATCCTGTCTCTACTAAAAATATAAAAATGAGGCCAGTATGGTGGCAAGTGCCTGTAATTTCAGGCACTCAGGAGGCAGACGCAGGAGAATCCCTTGAACCCGGGAGGCAGAGGTTGCAGTGAGCCGAGACTGTGCCATTGCACTCCAGCCTGGTCAACTAGAGTGAAGCTGTCTCAAAAGAAAGAAAGAAAGAAAATTAGCCGGGCCTGGTGGCACGTGCTTGTGGTCCTAGCTTCTTGGCTTGGAGGATGAGGTAGGAAGGTCACCCGAGCACAGGAGGCAGAGGTTGCAGTGAGCTGAGATTGCACCATTGCACTCCAGCCTCCAGAACTAGACCCTGTCTCTAAATAAGTCAATCAAATTGGCCAGGCGAGGTGGCTCACACCTGTAATCTGAGCACTTTGGGAGGCTGAGGCGGGTGGATCACCTGACATCAGGAGTTTGAGACCAGCCTGACCAACATGGTGAAACCTCATCTTGACTAAAATACAAAAAATAGAAAAATTCGCTGGGCATACTCTGGTTTCTCTTCAGATAAAAAAATTAGCTGGGCAGTGGCGGGCACCTGTAATCCCAGCTACTTCAGAGGCTGAGGCAGGAGGCAGAGGTTGCAGTGAGCCATCGTGCCACTGCACTGCAGCTTGGGAGAGAGTTCCAGACTCCATCTCAAAATGAAATAGAACCAGAGCCTTGATGGCGGCCATGTTGGCGGGGTGGGGGCGTCTGGCTTTCGCGGCCATGTTGGCGGGGCTGGGGGGCCTCTGGCTTTCGCGGCCATGTCGGCGGGGTGGGGGCGTCTGGCTTTCACAGCCATGTTGGCGGGGTGGGGGGCGTCTGGCTTTCGCGGCCATGTTGGCGGGGTGGGGGCGTCTGGCTTTCGCGGCAGAACTCATTTGGTTTTTCTCCTCATTTTCTTTCTCTTTTTTTGTAGAGATGGAGTCTCTCTTTGTTGCCCAGGCTGGTCTCCAACTCCCGGGCTCAAGAGATCCTCCTGCCTGGACCTCCCAAAGTGTTGGGATTATAGGTGTGAGCCACGTGCCCAGCCCTTTTTTTTGGAAACGTCTTGCTACCCCAGGGTGGAGTGCAGTGGCACGATCCGGGCTCACTGTAACCTCCACCTGAGGGTTCAAGCAATTCTTGTGCCTCAACCTCTGGAGTAGCTGGGGTTACAGGCGTGCGCCACCACGCCCAGCTACTTTTTGTAGTTTTAGCCGAGACAGGGTTTCACCATGTTGGCCAGGATGGTCTCAAACTCCTGTCCTCAGGTGATCCACCCACCTCGGTCTCCCAAGGTGTTGGGATTACAGGCGTGAGCCACTGTGCCTGGCCGGCATTTTCCGGTTTTCTTTCTTTTTAACATGGAGTTTCACTCTGTTGCTCAGGTTGGAGTGTCGTAGCACAGTCTCAGGCTCACCGCAACCTCTGCCTCCTGGGTTCAAGTGATTTTCCTGCCTCAGCCTGCTGAGGGGCTGGGATTATAGGTGCCTGCCACCAGGCCCGGCTAACTTTTCGTATTTTTAGTGGAGACCGGGTTTCACCGCGTTAGCCACGTTGGTCTCCATCTCCTGACCTCATGATCCACCCGCCTCAGCCTTCAAAAGTGCTGGGATTATACAGATCACGGACGTGAGCCACAGTGCCTGGCCCTGGCCTGGTTTCTTCTCTTCATCTGGTGAAAACAAAATCACAGAATTACTCTAGGATTTTGACTTTTTTTCCTATTTTTATTGTTATATGTGAATTTTCGGTGCCGCAAAAGAAGTAGCACTTGAATGTAAAATTTTTTTTGAGAGTCTTGCTCTGTTGCCCAGGCTGGAGTGCAATGGCGCGATCTCGGCTCACCGCAACCTCCGCCTCCTGGGTTCAGGCAATTCTCCTGCCTCAGCCTCCTGAGTAGCTGGGATTACAGGCACGCGCCACCGCGCCCAGCTAAATTTTTGTATTTTTAGTAGAGACAGGGTTTCAGCATGTTGACCAGGATGGTCTCGATCTCTTGACCTCGTGATACACCTGCCTCGGCCTCCCAGAGTGCTGGGATTACAGGCGTGAGCCACCGCGCCCGGCCCTAGGCTAATTTTTTTATATTTTTAGTAGAGACGCAGTTTCTCCATGTTGGTCAGGCTGGTCTAGAACTCCCGACCTCAGGTGATCCATCCGCCTCTGCCTCTCAGAGTGTTGTGATTGAAGTGGTTTGGTGGGAAAAACGGATGTGTAACAGGTAAGTAAAGGTGACTCAGGTGAAAGCAGGTGATCAGGATGAGTCAGGAAGGAGCCGGGGACCTGGGAACAGATGTGAACCATGTAGAACTGGTGGAAGAGGTTGTGTATTGAAAGCATGAGGAGCCGGGCGCGGTGGCTCACGCCTGTAATCCCAGCACTTTGGGAGGCCGAGGCGGGTGGATCAGGAGGTCAAGAGATCGAGACCATCCTGGTCAACACGGTGAAACCCCGTCTCTACTAAAAATACAAAAAATTAGCTGGGCATGGTGGTGCGTGCCTGTAATCCCAGCTACTCGGGAGGCTGAGGCAGGAGAATTGCCTGAACCCAGGAGGTGGAGGTTGTGGTGAGCCGAGATAGCGCCATTGCACTCCAGCCTGGGTAACAAGAGTGAAACTCCGTCTCAAAAAAAAAAAAAAAAAAAGCAAGCATGAGGAAATTATTTAATATGGAGGACAAAGAACTGAACGTACTGACTCTGATCAGAAATTTAGAACTCGCTGTATCCAACATTATTCAGGCTTAAAATCGTTTCCAATCCAGTGGGAAAAGTGACTCCACCTAATTCTGCGAAGTCAACCAGTTCCATCGAGGAGAGAGCCGGGCGCAGGGAGCGCGTGGACCGTGGGCTCCGGGGCGGCGCAGCTCGGGCCCCCCGTCGCCGGCCGCGCCCCGCGGGCTGCGGAGCCACCGGGGAGGAGAGGCGCGCACGTCCCAGCTCCTTCTCCGGCGCCTCCCACGAGCGCCTGGCGCCGAGACCCCAGGGCGCGGCCTTATCGCGGAAGGGCTCGGCTCCCTGGGCGCCGGTACCGTCTCGGGTGAGGCTCCCGCGGCTCTTCCTGGATCCGGGACTCACCGCGGGGCGCCCCGCCGCAAGCGTCAAGAACCGCGGCGCCGCCTGGACAGTCGCCGCCGGCAGCCGCCAAGGCCGGAACTGTGCGGCGCCGCCAGCAACCCGGCGCCGTTGCGCAGCGGAACTGACGTTGCCCCTGGTTCGCGCACGTCCTCGGGAATTTTGTCCCGGCCTTGCTCCCGTAGCCAGACGCTTCGCCTCGCGCCCCTCCCGCCAGCTCCCGCCCCCCAGTTCAGTTCCC
>CM052659.1:478472-493046 GCA_028533165.1 Leontopithecus rosalia
GAGGGGCTTCTCTGACCACTGTTGCTCTGTAAGAGGGGCTTCTCTGACCACTGTTTCTCTGTAAGAGGGGCTTCTCTGACCACTGTTTCTCTGTAAGAGGGGCTTCTCTGACTGCTGTTTCTGTGTAAGAGGGGCTTCCTTGGTGACTTCACCTTCCGCTTTGTTGCTTTAAACGCGTCGTCCTGAGAAGGTGCCTGAGACTTTGTGTTGGATTTCAGGGGCCCTTGTCCATGGGCAGGGCTGACCTAGGGTGCTGTCCCTACAGAGGCCTCTGCGTGTCTGTCTGTGGAGTGGGCCTGTCCGGGGTGTGGGCCTGTTGGCGGGGTGGGCCGACGTGCTGCACTGCATGGCACTGAGCTTTTCTGCCTCTTTCTGGGGCAGCCACTGTGGAGAGGGAGATGGAGCTACGGCACAAGCATGAGATGCTGCGAGTGGAGGCTGAGGCCCAGGCGCGCGCCAAGGCTGAGCGGGAGAATGCAGACATCATCCGTGAGCAGATCCGCCTGAAGGCGGCCGAGCACCGCCAGACTGTCGTGGAGTCCATCAGGTGAGCGCTGCCCAGGCCCAGGCCGGCTGCAGACACCCCCGCAGGTGTGCATCGCTGGTCTCCGGGCGCTTTCCAGCTCCCGAGGGCCTGGCCGCTATAGGCTGGCTCCCTGCTGGGAACACTGCTCCTCTACCCTGGCAGGGCCGGGCTGATTTGTCAGGGCCTCGCCCTCAACCTGCTCTTGCCACGTGGCACAGGTCTTCGTGTTCCTCACGTGGCTGCTTTCCCCTGTAGGACGGCTGGCACCTTGTTTGGGGAAGGATTCCGTGCCTTTGTGACAGACTGGGACAAAGTGACAGCCACGGTAAACACGCGTGTCCTGGGCAGGGCTGGCCTGTGGAGGTGGGGCAGTGTTTGAGGCCTCCTGGAGCTGGTCCTGTCCCTGCGGGCTCTGCGCACGCCCTGGCGCTCTCCCAGCACGGAGCAAGCCTACTTTGGACCTGCTGGTCATGGCTGCTCTTCCCTCCTCGAGCTGGGAGAAGAAAACACAGTGGCCAGCCTGGGTCCTTAGTGAGACCCCTTCGCTGCAAAGAACACAGTAGCTCACGTGGTGGTGGCGCCTGTGGTCCCACTACAGAGGCTGAGGTGGGAGGATCACTGAAGCCCAGGAGGTTGTGGTTGTGGTGAGCCAAGATTGTACTATTACCCTCGATCCTGGACAACAGAGAGAGTCTTTGTCTCCAGAAAAAAATGGCTGGGTGTGGTGGCTCATGCCTGTAATCCCAGCACTTTGGGAGGCCAAGGTGGGTGGATCACAAGGTCTGGAGATGGAGACCATCCTGGCCAACAGTGAAAGCCCATCTCTACTAAATAAATATAAAAAATGAGGCGGGCATGGTGGTGCGTGCCTGTAGTCCCAGGTACTCGGGAGGGTGAGGCAGAATCGCTTAAACCCAGGAGGCAGAGGCTTCATTGAGTCAACATTGCGCCACTGCACTCCAGCCTGGGGAGAGAGGGAGGGTTTGTCTTGGGGAAAAAAAAAGGCCATCCTGACTCTGTTTTGCAAAAACCTTCTGTATTTTTCATAAAACCCTGAGAGTTCCAAGTTGGCAGAGTCCTTTCACATTTAAAGACTCACTGTCTTCTGTGCACAGGCTCCAGCCTGCTGTGGTGGCAGACCACGTGGCGCATGACTGCGCCCTCTGTCCCCCACTGCCCAGCACACAGTAGGTGCCTGGCACGTGTGGGCACTTGCTCTGCCATGCTGCCGGTGCCCATCACTGTGAGTGCAGTGCTTGCTGGTAGCTGTGTCAGTGTGGCAGTGTCAGGGTGATGGCCTTAGTGTGACAGTTTCAGTGTGGCAGTATCAGTGTGATGTATCATGGCGAGTGGCAGCGTGGCAGCGTGACCCTGTCAGCATGGCAGTGTCAGTGTGACCGTGAGTGTGACTCCGTTTCACAGCAGTGTCAGTGTGACAGCGTCAGCGTGATGAGCATCAACATGACGGTGAGTGTCAGCGTGGCCGTGTCAGCGTGACGGTGTCAGCGTGGCCGTGTCAGCGTGGCAGTGAGCATCAGCATGATGGTGACTGTCACAGGTGGTGTTGCTGCCCATGTTGGTAGAGGTTGTCACATGAGGACATGAGGGAGCTGCTTAGTGCACCGGTGACTTTTGTTTGTTGTTAGAGACAGGGTGTTGCTCTGTCACTCATGCTGGAGTGCAGTGGTGCCGTCTCAGCTCACTGCAGACTCCGCCTCCTGGGTTCAAGCAATTCTGCCTCAGCATCCTGAGTAGCTGGAATTATATGTCGCCACGCCCGGCTGATTTTTCTGTTTTTGGTGGAGACGGGTTTTCTTTCACCACGTTGGCCAGGATTGTCTCGAACTCCCGACCTTGGATGATCCACCTGCCTCAGAGTGCTAGGATTACAGGTGTGTGCCACCATGGCCGGCCAATTTTTGTATTTTTAGTAGAAACGGGGTTTGTCCACGTTAGTTAGGCCAGTCTTAAACTCTCGACCTCAGGTGATCCGCCCGCCCTGGCGTCCCCAAGTGTTGGGATTATAGGCATGAGCCACCTTGCCAGGCTGGCCTAATAGATTTTTAAAACGAGTTAGAGATTTCAGGTTAGCCTTGTTTTTCAGGAAGAAAGTACCATTTTTAGCGGCCAAAAAGGTAGCAGAGGGTGTACCCCTGTGACAGATCCAGCTGGGTCTGCCTAGGGCCCTGCTCGGCGGCTGGGGCTAAGGAGGATTTGTGCTGCCAGCTGCAGAGAAAATCGCCCCGAGTGAGGGCTGTGACGGCCCAGCCTGCCTCCTGTAACTGAGTGGCTGTGGGATTCGGGGCCGGGAATTTGGGTTCCTGTGGGGACAGCACACAGCCCTCTAACTGTGCCTCTCCCAATGGCGGAGAGGGTGAGGGCAGCTCCATGCGTCTCCCGCTCAGGAAGGAGGGAGGGCGGGAGGGTGGGGGCAGGCACGTCAGTGCAGTGTCTCTGCTGCAGGTGGCTGGGCTGACACTGCTGGCTGTTGGGGTCTACTCGGCCAAGAATGCCACAGCCGTCGCTGGCCGCTACATCGAGGCTCGGCTGGGGAAGCCGTCCCTGGTGAGGGAGACGTCCCGCGTCACGGTGCTGGAGGCGCTGCGGCACCCCATCCAGGTAGTGGCACAGGCCTGGCCGCCCCGCCAGTGCGGTTCCTGGTGGAGTCCCTTCTGCCCATGAGCACAGCTGTGCACATCGTGCTGTTCCTTTCCATTCCCTGATAACGGGCCCCTGCGTGCTGCTTTATGTGTGGGTTTTCCTGTCCAGCAGTGGAGCTCAGAGGTCTGCATCTGTGAGACCCTTCCCCTGCCTGCCTGGGTCTCCCCTGCTCCAGGCTCTTGATGGGGCCTGGGTGCCCTTTGGGGTCCTTGCACGTCCCGGGACTTGGGTGTGCTGCCATCTGTCAGGGAAGCTGCTGCAGCCACGGTGTCTGGTGGCTTCCCTGAGGAGCTGAGTCACTCGCCATCCCCTGACATGCTTGCTCACCGCACGTGGCGAGGGGTCTCCACAGGTCACTTGGTGGGTGGTGAAGAAAGTAAAAGCCATAAGGAACCGGGCAGTGCCCCTGATCCCAACAGCAGGCGCCCGGTCTGCCAGTGAGCAGGGTTCCAGCTTCTGGCCGGTCCTGGCTGTGCTTCAGGGAGCTCCATTTCGCGTGTGAGTGAGTTTATGTGTCGGGCTGTGCCGTGGCTGCGGCAGGTCACCCAATGGTGCTTCCCCTTCCCTGCTGGCAGGTCAGCCGGCGGCTCCTCAGTCGGCCCCAGGATGCACTGGAGGGTGTTGTGCTCAGTGTAAGTCGGCGTGCTGGGTGGTGGGGGCACAGGGAGGGGACCCCGGAGCTGGGCTGGGGTGTGCTGGGTGGTGGGGGCGCAGGGAGGGGACCCCGGAGCTGGGCTGGGGCGTGCTGGGTGGTGGGGGCGCAGGGAGGGGACCCCGGAGCTGGGCTGGGGTGTGGCCCTTGCTGGCACTTGTGGTAGCACCCAGGGGCTTTTGGTTCTTGAGATGCAACTGCATGGACTACTGGGAAGAGGCTGCCGTGAGCTGGGTGGGTACCTTTCTGGGGAGCAGAGTTCACTGCAGGGCATTCCTCAAGCCCCTGCCCCCGGAGGCTTCCGTGGAGGCAGAGTGTGTCCCTCAAGCCCCTGTCTTCCCCGGCAGCCCAGCCTGGAAGCGCGGGTGCGTGACATCGCCATAGCAACAAGGAACACCAGGAAAAACCAGAGTCTGTACAGGAATGTCCTGATGTGCGGGCCGCCAGGCACCGGCAAGACGCTGTTTGCCAAGGTGAGAGCGCCTGGCTGCAGGGCCGGGGACTCAGCCACTTGGGAATGGACCCCCCCTTAGGCCTTTGCCCTCATGGCGGCTCAGGGTGCTGGTGGGCAGCGTCCCCCATCTTCCGGCAGGGGACGTCTCCTGTCTGGCTGGGCGTGGCTTCTGGGCAGGGACACCGGCAGAGGCTCCACACTCTGGGTGGAGTGTGCAGGCTTTGCAGAGGCAAAGGGAACATCTGTTCTCTCTCCCCCACCCTTCCTGTGCAGAAACTCGCTCTGCACTCAGGCATGGACTACGCCATCATGACAGGCGGGGATGTGGCCCCCATGGGGCGGGAAGGCGTGACCGCCATGCACAAGGTCTTCGACTGGGCCAATACCAGCCGGCGCGGGTGAGACGCCCCCACAGCACGCACATGGGCCTTCCACGACGGCCCAGCAGGCTGCTTTCCGGGAACGCGGTCCAGGTGGCTTTCCGGGATCCTGTGGTCTTTCTGAAGCTCTGTCCTTGTGGCCACACAGGAGGCCTGGCAGAGGGTCCCTCAAAGGGAAAGTCCCAAGTGTGGACCTTGGTGGACACAAGGCCCACAGCGTGTGGAGGCTGCCAGTGGGATACATGGCTCGGGGCTGAAGGGAGATGGGCTGGGGGGAGGGAGAAGGGTCATTACAGCTGCAGGGGAGGGCCCCTTTCCCAGTGCCGCCCCTCCCTTGAACACACGTGTGGGTGCTGTGGGTACTGGCTCCTCTTTGTAGAACCATCTGAAAGTTAGCTGAAGACAGCATGGCATGTGCCCTTCACCAGGTCCCACGGTGACCCCATGGAGGACCGCTGGGCACCCTTGCGGCCTCGGCTTTCCCTGTTGGCTCCATGTTCCTCATGGCTCACACCCTGAGGCCCTCTGGTCTTTGACCTTTCACTTTAGAAGACCCTGCCCTGGCGTGGGCTCTGAGCTGCCGCCAGCCTTGTGGGTGAAGTCTGCAGCCCAAGTTTCTCAGCCTGTGTGCTTTCCCACGGCCTTCTGAGGCTGGGGTGTGGCCAGCTGCCCAGAGGCCGGGTGGGTCGACTTCTGTCCGATCCAGGAGTGAGGGCTCCTGCTGGGGCGGAGGCTGCACCTGGGGGGACCTGCCCGCCCGACCTGCTCCTGATGCGGCTGGCCGCTCCTCTGGGCTGCTCCTGGCGTCACACTGGCCTCCCTCTCCTTCACAGCCTCCTGCTCTTTGTGGATGAAGCGGATGCCTTTCTCCGGAAGCGAGCCACTGTGAGTGTCCCTAAGCCTCTGGCCGCAGCGGTGTGGTGGGGTGGGTGTCATCCTGGGCCAGGCCACAGCCTGCTACTCAAGTACTTTTTCTCTGAGTTTTGTGTGAAAAATGGACTTCGGAGGTTTGGTTTTGTTTTCTGAGACAGAGTCTTACTCTGCTGTTTCAGGCTGGACTGCAGTGGTACAATCTCACTGCAGCCTCCACCTCCCAGGTTCAAGTGATTCTTCTGCCTCAGCCTCCCGGGATTACGGGCGCCTGCCACCACACTCGGCTAATTTTTGTATTTTTAGTAGAGATGGGGTTTCACCATGTTGGCAATGATGGTCTCCGTCTCTTGACCTTGTAATCTACCCGCTTCGGCCTCGAAAAGTGCTGGGATTACAGGTGTGAGCCACCACGCTCGGTGTATTTTTGAGATGAAGTCTCGTTCTATTCTTTAAACTGGCTTGCAGTGGCATAATTTTGGCTCGCTGCAATTTCTGTCTCTGGATTCAGTTGATTCTCCTGCCTCAGCCTCCTGAGTAGCTGGGATTACAGGCATTTGCCACCATACCCAGTTAAGTTTTTTGTATTTTTAGTGGAGATGGGATTTCACCGTGTTGGTTAGGCTGGTCAAGAACTGACCTCAAATGATCCGCCCGCCTCAGCCTCACAAAGTGTTGGGATTACATGTGTGACCCACCACGCCTAGCCATAAAGTTACTGTTTTGAGACAGGGTCTCTGTCGCCCAGGCTGGAGTGCAGCGGCACGATCACAGCTCACTGTAGCCTCGATCTCAACAATCCTCTTGCTTCAACCTTCCGAGCAGCTGGGACTACAGAGGCGCCATACCACGCCCAGCTAGTTTCTGTTGTAATTTTAGTAGAGTTGGAGTTTCCCCATGTTGCCCAGGCTGGGCTGTAACTTCTGAGCTAAAGAGATTCACCTGCCTTGACTTTCAGAAGTGCTGGGCACCCCATCAGGCTTTTTTTTGAGACAGAGTCTCACTCCCACCCAGACTGGAGGACAGTGGCACAATCTCAGCTCACTGCAACCTCCGCCTCCCAGGTTTCAGCGATTCTCGTGCTTCAGCCTCCCGGGTAGCTGGGATTACAGGTGTCACCACGCCTGGGTAATTTTTATATTTTTGGTTGAGACAGGGTTTCACCATATTGGCCAGGCTGGTCTCAAACTCCCAGCCTCAGGTGATCTGCCCTCCTCGGCCTCCCAAAGTGCTGGGTTACATGGGTGAGCCACCTCGCCTGGCCCTGGTCAAGCTTTTGAGTGTAGATCCACGAAAGTGTTGCTGCGTCCCTGCAGTGGAGGCCTTTGGGACTTTCTGCTGTGGCTGTTGACAAGGCTTTGCTTCTGGTACCTGAGGCTGGAACCTTCTCTCTGCAGGAGAAGATAAGTGAGGACCTCAGAGCCACCTTGAACGCCTTCCTACACCGCACAGGCCAGCACAGCAGCAAGTGAGGGAGCGTCTCGGGTCCTGGGCCCCGGGCAGGGCACAGGCCCACCTCGGATGTCCCCTGGGAAGGTCCTAGCTTGGGTCGGCACAGGGGTCACTGAGGAACACGGGCCTCCGGGTCAGCCAGGGTCCGTCCTGGCCTCACGCCTGTGTGCTGCCAGCAGGTCTGTCTGTCTCTGGGTTTCTGTGGTCCTGTGCCTGCAAGGGAGGTGGTCTCACCATCTTAGGCCCTGCTGTCTCCCTTGGAGGGTGTGCTGTCCTGGGAGATGGTGACATGCTTTCTTCCATGAGAAGCTGGGCGGGACCAGGTCCTGTGTGTTGGGGCGGAGCCTGGGGCCTTGGCCCTGCACCTGGATGCTGAGCTGGGATGCACCCTCCAAGCTTGGGGCCCACCCCATCTTTGTGCAGCCTCTGTTGGCTGCTGCCCAGAGGTCACCAGTAGGGTGGCTGCCTACGGCCGGGCTCCCTAGTCCCTCCCAAATCCCGATTGTGAGTTTTCTTTGTTTACTGGGCCCCTCGAGCGCCAGCCACACGTCACTCGGAGGATCATGCCCCAGTGGTGGGCCGTGGCTGACTCCGCAGGCATGTTGGGCTCGCTGGCTCAGCTGCTGCCGGGAGACGCTCCCTGGAGCCTGACTCGGGTCCTTCCCGGAGAGGAAGGCTGGGCCCTGCTGAGTCCCATCTCCCCTGTTCCGCTGACCTGGGCCCCCAGGGGTCCTGCTCCTGGTTCACGTGGGCGTATTCTCAACACAGACTCTGGGGCTGAGCACAGTGGGGCTGAGGCAGCAGGAGGGAGTGGTGGTCCCAGCACCACCTCTCAGGCTGGGCCAGGGTCAGCGGGGAAGCGAAACACAGGGTGAGAACAGAGCCCCAGGAAGCCGGGTGGGAGGTGGGTGGGCATCGTGGGGTAGGTGGGAGGTGGGTGGGCATAGTGGTGTAGGTGGGCACTGTGGGGCAGGTGGACAGCTGGGCACCATGGGGGCAGGTGGGCACTGGGGTGGGCAGGTAGCTGGGTGCCATGGGCCGGCGGGTGGGCATCATGGGGTAGGTGGGCATGGGTGGGTGGGCAGCTGGGTGCAGTGGAGTAAGTGGGCATCATGGGGTGGGTGGGCACTGGGGTAGGCAGGCAGCTGGGTGCTCTGGGGTGGGTGGGCGGGCACTGTGGGGTGTGTGGGCAGCTGGGCGCTGTGGGGTGTGCGGGCGCCGTGGGGCAGGTGGGTGACCAGGGCTGTGCCCACATCCTCTGGTGTTGCCTGTGCGTGCAAGTTGCCGCTTTAGATTCTCCTGGAAAGTCTCCCTGAGGGGGCTGAGGAGCCCCGGTCCCCCTCGGGGCACCTAGGCCGGCAGCCCCAGCATCCCTGTCCCTGTCCCACAGGTTCATGCTGGTCCTGGCCAGCAACCAACCCGAGCAGTTTGACTGGGCCATCAACGACCGCATTGACGAGATAGTGAGCTTCGACCTGCCGCGGCAGGAGGAGCGGGAGCGCCTGGTGAGAATGTATTTTGACAAGTATGTTCTTAAGCCGGCCACAGAAGGAAAGCAGTAAGTGTCCCGCCCCTCCCAGCCCCCCTTGTCCAGGGGCCCTCGCTCAGGGGCCACCCCCTGCCCCTCTCCAGTTGCACCCACCAGCCCCGTGTCCAGGGTGGGCTTCGCCTCCCTTCCCTGTGATTTCTCTCACAGGCCGAGTCAGCCCCAAGGGTCCCAGAGGCACCTCCAGGAGGTGCGCCCCCCTTTCCTCATCCTCACCTGAAAACGGCCTGGCGGCGTCTTCTCGGGCTCTGGAGGCAGAGTCCACCATCACTTAGAGACCTTCTGCATTCCTCTTTTTTTTGTTTGTTTTTTCTATCTTTATTCTATGAAGAAACACGGATTTTTTTAAAAATGGAATCTCACTGTGTCTCCCAGGCTGGAGTGCAGGGGTGTGATCTCAGCTCGCTGCAACCTCTGCCTCCCGGGTTCAGACAGTCCTCTTGCCTCAGCCCCGAGTAGCTGGGATTCCAGGCACCCCACGCCACGCCCAGCTGATTTTGCATTTTTAACAGAGTTGGTGTTTCACCACATTGGCCAGGATGGTTTCTGTCTCTTGACCTTGTGACCCACCCACCTCAGCCTCCCAAAGTGCTGGGATTACAGGTGTGAGCCACCACTCCCGGCCCATTTTTTTGTATTTTTAGTAAAAACGGGGTTTTTTTTTTTTTTTTAATTATTATTTTTTTAAAGATGGGGCTTCACCATGATGGCCAGGCTGGTCTTGAACTCCTGATCTCGTGATCCACCCACCTCAGCCTCCCAAAGTGCTGGGATTACAGGTGTCAGCCACCTCGCCCAGGCAGAAACGGGGTTTCACCATATTGGCTAGGCTGGTCTCAAACTCCTGACGTCAAGTGATTCACCCACCTCGACCTCCCAAAGCTCAGGGATCACAGATGTGAGCCACCGTGCCCAGCCTCGTTTCCACTCCTCTGCACTATGCCCCGGCCACCCCCAGGCCCTGGTAGTGAGGGGAGGTGACGCGGAGTGTTGCTCTGTGACCCCTGAGTGGGGACTGGGGAGAGGCTTCTAGTGGTTCCCTGCTGGCTGTCAGCCTGGCGTCCTTCCAGCTCCACACTGGAAGGTGGGCGTGGCTCCAGCTGCACGTGTGCCTGGAGGCCATCAGACTCCCTGTCGCCGGCATCCAGTGCAGCAGGCACCATGGGCAGAGCCCTCCAGGTGATGAGGGGCCCTGGTGCCCGCGCTGGCCGCATTGGGAACTCTCCAGATGAGAAGTGGCTGCTCTACTTCTTGGTGTCTCCAGGGCCCTGGTTTCCGAGGCCTGCTGTGCACCTGACCTACATCCCTGCTGTCGCCAGTGACAAGCTGCTCTGTTCCAAAGAGCCTGGTTCGCCCCTGCCTCCCCTCCTGCCCGCTCTGCTGCCTGCTCCGTGCGAGCCAAGCTGTCCGGGCCTCAGTTTCCCTTTGCCCCTCCTGCCCTGTGTTCTCCCACCCCCATGGCTGCTCCTAGCCCTGGCACTGTGACCCAGCTTCTGTGGCTCCCAGGCAGACGCTTTCGCTAGAAGTCAGGGCTCCACCACTGCCAGCGTAACAGCCACATGCCCTGCGGGTTCGGAGTGCACAGGTGTGGACGGGGCTGGGGCACTTCCAGGCCCTGCAGCCTCCCCCTTCCTGCCCAGCCCCCCGCCAGGCCTGCAGGGGAGGGGGCAGAGCTTGGCTTTCACAGGAAGAAAGCCCCTTCCCAGGGGGCGTCCAGCATGGGCCTGGGCCTACAGCCTGTCTTCCAGCCCCCACCTGGTGGTGTAGCCACTGCCATGGCGGGCCCACATGGGAACCTCCCTCCCCAGGCGCCTGAAGCTGGCCCAGTTTGACTACGGGAGGAAGTGCTCAGAGGTCGCTCGGCTGACAGAGGGCATGTCGGGCCGGGAGATTGCGCAGCTGGCCTTGGCCTGGCAGGTGAGTCAACTGGGGTGTGCCCACCCGGATGGGAGCCTGGCTGCTGTGGAGAAGCTTGCTTGTGCCAGGTCTGTCCCAGCACAAGTGTCATACGGGAGCTTCTCTTGAGGGGATTTCTGTGCACAGACGTGCCATGAGCCCAACCTTAGTTGTGCCACTCCATTGGAATGTGTACCTGCTCCTGCCCTCGGGAGGGTGGGGCCATGTTTATGGCTGATAGTCCCACAGGGCTCTCTGCTTGTCCTGCTTGATGGGTTCAGACACATGGGTGGGAGTGGCTTCTCATTGTCCCCAAGCCAGTTTTTCCTTGGAGGTTCCCCTCCTGCAGCTCCGTGGCGCTCTAGGGCTGAGCTGGGCCCCACGGGAGTGTGGGTGTGGCCAACCAGAAAGCATTGGTCTTTGGGGGTCACGGAAAAAGCAGAAGCAGGTCTGTGAGGCGGAAGGCGCCGTGGCCACGCACAGGCTTCGCCGCCTCGGGGGTCCACAGAGGCTGCGTGACAACCTGGTCACTAAATTGAGTGGTGCTTTTGAAGGAATGTGTCAGATTAATGAAGCAGCCAGCTACGTCGGTTTGAACATTGGAGCCCAGGTGTGTGGGGGCCTGTATTAGTCAGTACAGGCTGGGTTATGCCACAGTGACAAAGAGCCCAGATCTGAGTCAGCCGAGGTCTGTTCTAGGCCATCCCCACTTGGACCAGGTCTGTTTCCACAGCTAAGAAAGCAGAAGCTGGCGCTTGTATTCCCAGTATTTGGGGAGGCCCAGTCTGCCAGATTATTTGAAGTCAGGAGTTCAGGACCAGCCTGTAAAGCAAGGTGAGAACCCATCTCTACAAAAAATTAAAAAATGAGCTGGATCTGGTGGTCCATGCCTGTAATCCCAACTGCTTGGGAGACTGAGGTGGGAGGATCACTTGAGTCCGGGAGGTCGAGGCTGAGGTGAGCTGCGATTGTGCCACTGTACTCGAGCCTGGGCAAGAGAGAGAGAGACCGTGTCTTAAAAAATAATTTGGGCTGGGCTCAGTGGCTTACGCCTGTAATCCCAGCACAGTGAGACACCAAGGCGAGAGGATCAGATGAGGCCGGGAGTTTGAGACCAGCCTGGCCAACATGGTGAAACCCCGTATCTACTACAAAAATTAGCTGGGTGTGGTGGCAGGCACCTATAGTCCCAGCTGCTCGGGAGGCTGAGGCAGGAGAATCGCTGGAACCTGGGAGGCGGAGGTTGCAGTGAGCCGAGATTGTGTCACTACATTCCAGCCTGGGCAACAGAATGAGACTCTGTCTCAAAAAAAAAAAGAATAAAATTAATAATTTGACGGGGCACAGTAGCTCACACCTGTAACCCCAGCACTTTGGGAGGCCAAAGCAGGAGGATCGCTTGAGATCAGGAGTTGGAGACAGGCCTGGACAACATGCAAAACCCCATCTCTACAAAAAATACAAAGTGAGCCAGGCATGGTATCACGTGCTGTGGTCCCAGCTATTCGGGAAGCTGAATGGGTTGCTGGAGCCTGGGAGTACTGCACTCCAGCCTGGGCGACTGAGCGAGACCCTGGCTCAAACCCTGGCGCACGCCTGGAATCCCTGTACTTGGAAGGTCAAAGTGGGTGGATCACCTGAGGCCCGGAGTTCTGGAGCAGCCTGGCCAGCATGATGAAAGCCTGTTTTTACTAAAAATAGAAAGAATTGGCCAGTTGCTCACACCTGTAATGTCAGCACTTTGTGAAGCCGAGGCGGGCAGATCACCTGAGGTCAGGAGTTTGAGACCAGCCTGACCAACATGGAGAAACCCTGTCTCTACTAAAAATACAAAATTAGCCAGGCGTGGTGGTGCAATCCTGTAGCTGAAGCTACTCGGGAGGCTGAGGCACGAGAATCGCTGGAACCCGGGAGGTGGAGGTTGCAGTGAGCTGAGATTGTGCCACTACACTCCAGCCTGGGTGACAGAGTGAGACTCCTCAAAAAAAATAAAGTTTTTGTTTTTGTTTGGCTATTCGGGATCCCTTGAGATTCCATATCAGTTTTAGGAGTGGTTTTTCTATTTCTGTAAAAAGTAATTGGTGTTTTTGCAGGAACTGCATTCACTCTCTGTATTGACTTGATGTCTCAGCAATGTTGGGTGGTTTTCTTTTTTTCCTTTTTTGAGGTGGAATCTTCTTCTGTCACCAGGCTGGAGTGCAGTGGTGCAATCTCGGCTCACTGCAGCCGCCGCCTCCTGGGTTCAAGCGATTCTTCTGCCTCAGCCTCCCGAGTAGCTGGAACCACAGGCGCGCGCCACCACACCCGGCTAATTTTTGTACTTTTAGTAGAGACTGGGTTTCACCATGGCCAGGATAGTCTCGATCGTGACCTCGTGATCTGCCCACCTAGGCCTCCCAAAGTGCTGGGATTACAGGCGTGAGCCACCTCGCCCGGACGGTTTTCTTTCTTTTTTTTATTCTTCTTGAGATGGAGTCTCACTCTGTTGTCTAGGCTGGAGTGCAGTAGCATGATCTCAGCTCCCTGCAACCTCTGCCTCCCCAATTCAAGTGATTCTCCTGACTCAGCCTCCCAAGTAACTGGGATTGCAGGTGCATGCCACCATGCCCAGCTATTTTTTGCATTTTTTAAATAGAGACAGGGCTTGACCATGTTGGCCAGGATGGTCTTGAACTCCTGACATGAGGTGATCCTCCTGCCTCAGGCTCCCAAAGTGTTGGGATTACAGGCGTGAGCCACCACACCCAGCCAGTTTTCCTTGTGGAAGTCTTTTCACTTTTTTGGTTAAGTGAATTTCCAAGTATTTTATTCTTTTTTGGGGGGGTGGAGGGAATGGAGTCTTGCTCTATTGCCCAGGCTGGAGCGCAGTGGTGTGATCTCAGGTCTCTGCAGCCTCTGCCTCCTGGGTTCCAGCAATTCTCCTGCCTCAGCTTCCTGGGCAGCTTGGATTATAGGCACTCGCCACCTCACCCAGCTATTTTTTTTTTTTTTTTTGTATTTTTAGTAGAGATGGGGTTTCACCATGTTGGCCAGGCTGGTCTTGAACTCCCGACCTCAGGTGATCCACCCGCCTTTGTCTCCCAAAGTGCTGGGGTTATGGGCGTGAGTCACCACACCGGGCCGTATTTTATTCTTTTGGGTGCTATCGTAAATAGAAATGCTTTCATAATTTCCATTTCAGATTCTTCATTGTTCATATATAGAATTGCAGCTTCATTTGCTGTGTGGTATCCTGTAACTTTGGTAATGTCATGGGTTTTTTTAATTAATATGGACTCCAGGATTTTCTACATAAAAGATTATGTCATCTGAGAACAGGTGATTTTAACTCTCCCTTTTCAGTTTGGATGACTTTTCTTGTCTAATTGCTCTGGCCAGAACTCCCAGTTGTGTGTGAAATAGAAGTGCTAAAGGCTTGCTTGCTTGGTTCCCAGCTTCAGAGGAAAAGCTTTTAGTTTTCACCACTGAGTATTAGTTGTGGGCTTGATATGTGGCCTTGAGTTCAGGGAGTTTTTCCTTCAATGCCTCGTTTGTTGAATTTTTTTTGTTTTTGATGAAGTCTGGATTTTGTTGCCTGGGCTCTAGGGCAGTGGCTGGACGTCGGCTCACTGCAGCCTCAGCCTCCTGGGTTCAAGTGATTCTCCTGCCTCAGCCTCCCGAGTAGCTGGAACCACAGGCGTGCACCACCATGCCCAGATAATATTTGTGTTTTTAATAGAGACAGTTTCACCATGTTGGACATGCCAGTCTTGAACTCCTTGGCCTCCCAAAGTGCTGGGATGACAGGTGTGAAACACCACGCCTGGCCTGTTGAATGTTTTTATCATAAAAGGGTGTTGAATGCTTTTCCTGCATCAGTTGAGAGGGTCATGTGGTTTCCTTTCTCCACTCTGCTAATACTGATTTTTCTATGTTGAACATTTCGTATGTTGAACATGGATTGACTTCTGTATGTTAAGCTATCCTTGCATTCCAGGAGTAAATCCTGCTTGGTCAGGGTGTATAATCCTCTTACTATACTGCTGAATTAAGTTTTGCTGGCATTTTGTTGAGGACTTTCCCAACAAAGCTCCTCAGGGACGTCGGCCTGTCAGTCAGTCACAGCTCCTCAGGGACGTCGGCCTGTCAGTCAGTCAC
>CM052659.1:493146-532803 GCA_028533165.1 Leontopithecus rosalia
TCAGGGACGTCGGCCTGTCAGTCAGTCACAGCTGGTCAGGGACGTCGGCCTGTCAGTCAGTCACATCAGGGACGTCGGCCTGTCAGTCAGTCACATCAGGGATGTCGGCCTGTCAGTCAGTCATAGCTTGTCAGGGATGTCCTCCACTGGGCACTGGGTGAAGTGCAGCCACGCGGGTGGGCCCTGAGCATTCCTGCACCTGTTTGCCCTTTCTTGGGTTGGCTCAAGACGAAAAGTGATGTTGCGCTCTCCCGGCCCCCGATCCACAGCGGTGGTCCAACTCCAGTCAGCGTCTGCAACACACAATGGCTCTTGGCAAGGGTTGGGCGCTGCTACGGGGGACAAGCACCATGTGGTCATCGCCCTGGCAGGTTCTGTCGTGGTGGCGGTGTGGGAGGATGCTCTGCTGCTGCCCCTGCATCCAAGCACAGCCGGGACGAAGTGAGGGGCCCGCTCACCTGTCTGGGAAGGGTCCCTTGCCCTGTGCTTCCTCCAGGCATCCTGGTGAATTCCTGAGCACGGGGCCCAGTGGGATCCCCACACCCTGGCCCTCAGACATGGGTGTTTCCCCTTGGGGACTCCATATCCTTTGCTGGCAATGGGATGGAGAGTGACCAGTCCATGGCAGAAGAGCTGGACCTGAGGCTGCCTGAAGCCACACCAAGGGCCACAGCCCCAGCAGCTCCGGCTTCTGCGTGCTGGATGCCAACCCGTATGCCCAGGTGGACAGGAGGTGGGGTCAGGGGTGGCCTCAGTGCCACCACCCATGTGCCCCAATGTGGGCAGTGGCTGCCTCTGCCCTGGAGGCCTGTGGGGGTCAGGGTCTGAGGGTCCAAGGTGTAGTGTGACCTAGGGGCGCTGCCTGGCCACAGCTCAGACTGTGCCAGGTGGGTCTGTGCTTCCCACCCTGCCTCTCGGGAGCTGCCCTGTGTCGCAGTCAGTGGGGCTGGGTCTTGGACTTCCTATTTTTAGAAAGTCATTGAGAAACAGCAGTGCTGAGGACGCAGGCAGGGCTGTGGGCACTGTGGGGCAGTGCCGAGGACGCAGCCAGGGCTCTGGGCACTGCGGGGCCGCTCCAGGTGCCCACACACATGCTGGACTCTGCTGTGGTGCGGGAAGCCTGGCTTTCACCCTGAGCCCCTGCTGGTGCCCCTGGTTTGGCCCCTCCCCATCTCTGGGCCCTGGTGTACATTGGGGCGGGGGCTTCCTGTGGCGGCCACCCTCAGCTCCCTCTTTCCCTACAGGCCATGGCATATGCCTCTGAGGATGGGGTCCTCACTGAGGCCATGATGGACGCCCGCGTGCAGGACGCTGTCCAGCAGCACCAGCAGAAGATGTCCTGGCTGAAGGCGGAGGGGCCTGGGCCGGGGGATGAGCGCCCCCCATCCTGAGTTCACAGTGACCCACACCTCACAGAGCCTGGCAGCGGACCCCTCTCACTCCCGCCTCCCCGGCCCCTGTGCATTGAGGAAGTGCTCCTGGGTGGGGCCAGGGCTGCGTGCAGGGCCTCTCTGCACCAGGACGTCTTGTGGGGGTCAGCCATTCCGCCCACCAGGACGCCCCTTGTTGTGGGCATTGGCTGGGGAGGGACAGGTCTCCTTCCTGTTTCCCAAGACACTTTGGAGATGCATTTTCTGTCTGGCTCAGAGTGGGAGGGGGAGGCTTTGCACCTCAGCCCCTGCGGAGGCCACTAGGAGGGTGGGTGCTGGGCGGAGCCCGAGGGGCCAGCAGGAATGGGGTGGGCGGGGTCTTTGTTCTCAGCTCCCACAGCAGAGCCAGGTGTCAGGACCCCCCCACCCTGCACACATTTGTGGCCCTGAGAAACCCAGGCGGTGGCCGGGAGGCAGGGAAACTGGCAGGGTTGTCTGAGGCCACACCCAGCTGGCCGGTGCCAGCCTGTGGCTGGAGCGGGGTTGGGAGGGGTCTGTTAATCTAATAAAGTCCCACAGGTGCCTCACCACTGTTTCTGTGTGTTGGCTGACACGGGGTGGGGTTTCGGGGCCCCTGGGGTCAAAGGTGACAGAAGAGGCGGAGGCTGGAGCTTTCTGGAGAATTTACTGACCACAGAGGGGTGGACTTCACATGAGGTGCCTGCCACGGTGGGGCTGGGGGCCTGTGCCCCACCCTGCAGCTGTGCACACAGGTGCACCTTGCCTCCATCCCCTCTGCCAGGCTGGCTCGGGCCAGACGGACGCAGAGCACGGGAAACACAGCAGCTTCAAACAGATGCTGCCCCAGGCCATGCACCTGGCCGTCTCTGCGCCCGCCTGCCCCCCAGGACCCACCCTGCCTCCCCAGCACCTCTGGGGCCTAGTCTGCCCTCGTGCCCTGCCCAGCCAGGGGCCCAGGGTCCTGTCCCCTGAGGCCCTTCGCCCCACCCCAGCCCCCACCCCAATCGCCTTTATAAAAAGAAGAGACAGCACCTTCCACTGGACTCTCCCGGCCGGCCACAGCCCGGATTCCCCGGGCCCAGGGCTGCTGTCCAGTCCTGCCGGCCCGGGTGTCCACGAGGTCCCTTTTACATCTGTACAGTGGCCAGTGCCTCGACGGCCCCGGCAAGTCCCCTCGCGGCTCACAGGTGCCGCGGGCTGGGGTGCCCGTTGTGGTAGAGTTTCTGCTTCACGTGCACCATGTTCCCTGTGGCCTCCTCGAAGGGCCTGTGCGGCCGCCGGCCCAGCTCCCGCAGGCTGCACAACTTGGGCAGCCAGGTCCACGAGCCATCTGCAGGGGGACAGGGGCGGTCAGGCCACTGGGCTGGCCGGGGTGGCGGCACGCGGGGCGGCGGGCACGAGGCACTCACCGTAGCGCCGTCCAGCCCTCCAGGCACGCACGGCACAGTGCAGGACGCCGTCCATCCACACCAGGAACCAGCTGATGCAGAAGCCCAGCAGCAGCCCCAGCATCAGGTCGATCTCCTGCTTGGTCACATTGTCCGTCACAAAGTAGTTCTCCGAGGCGTCCACCACCGACTGGTCCCCATCGTACGGGATCACGTAGTGGATGTGGTTCCTGGGGGCGGCAGGGCGGGCTGGCACCTCTCCCGCCGCCCCCGTCCTGGCCTTACCCCGGGGGCCTACCCCATCCGTGGTGGGGGTGTGACCACTTAGGGCCGCCCAGGGGGTTCTCTGAAGCAGCCTCCTGGGCAGGCTGCTCAGGACGGGGCTCTGGACCCAACCAGGCCCAGGTCACAGGCTGGCAGCGGTGGGAGGTCAGTGGCCGTGGGCTGTGCAGGCCGAGCGTGAAGTCCAGGCAGACGGTGGGACCAGCAGCCGTCGAGGGTGTCTGCCCTCACCCAGCACCTCCTCCCTTAGGCCTGGAGCTCATGGGGAGGTTCTGCGGGTGGAAGAGGCCTCCTGGGAGGGGCTCAGGACGTCGGTTCCCCACGGCTAGGGTCACGGCTCACCCACCCAGCCCGAGGCTGCGGAGGCCACTTGGAGCGGAGCTGGACTGCCGGTGACCACGGGCCCCTCCCATGCACCCTTATCTGCCTACGGGGCCCCTTTCTCCACGGCTGCTGCCCCGCGAGCTGGGCCCCCTGCCTCCCGGGTTCCTTCTGCTCCTCTATCCCTGGGAAGTGCTGTCAGAGGCCACAGGGACTCTGCCTAGCACCCCGTCCTCTTCCTTTCCTGGGGGATGCCCCCTTGCCTCTGTGGCCACACAGACCCGCCCCGCTGCTCCCAGGATGGACGGCGTCCAGGGTCCAGGGCCCTGTAGTCCTCAAGGCCTCGGCACCTCCGTGTCCCTTGACCTCCCCTCCCTGGGCTCCTGGGGGACTGCCCAGGCTCAGGCCACCACAGCCTCAGTCCTCTCACTGCTGGGGCGACACTGAAGCTCCCCATGGGACTCACTCTGGCAGCCCACCCCGTCCCAGGAAGGCCTCTGAACCCCAAGATCTCAGGTGGGTTGGCACTGCCAACTGGACTGGCACCCAAGACAGCTGACTCTGGGATCCCTAGACCAATGAGAGGGCCTGGGAGAGGAGGCCCCAGGCGCCCAGGACGCCTTGGGATCCACCCTCCTGGCTGCCTCCCACGCCTGCTGAGCTCCAGCTGCCTGTGTCTCCACGTGGGATCCACAGACACCTTCAACTTGGGCATAAAAATAGCTCCTCTCCCCAAACCTGCTTCTCCCCCACCTTCCCCTCGGTGAGGTATCAGCCTCGGCCTGCTTTTCAGCGGAGACCCAGAGACCACCCCGTGCTCCACGCCCCACCCAGGGGCACTTCCGACACTGAAAGGCCGGCCTGTCTGTCCAACCCAGGCCACCTGCACCCAGCGGAGGCCACACAGGTGGCTTCCCGCAGCGGGATGTGGGGTTCCTGGAGCCGGAGCCCAGGCACAGGGAGGAGGCCCTGTCTCAGGTTCTCCTTGGAGCCCTTCTGCTCTTCTGGGGACCCCTGGAGGTCAGACCCCTCAGCATATTGGGAACACAGAACACACCCACCAAGCAGGGCTCCTGGTGAGGAGTGACTGTGGCTGATCCCTGGCGGCCGCAATCACCCGGTGACGGTGGCGAGCCTGTCCACAGCCATCGTCCATCGCCACCGATGAATGTGCAGCTGCCAGGGGCCCTCAGGGGAGGAAGTGCTTCCTGACCCCTTGGTGAGTCCCCAGCCACCCCAGGGGCTCAGGAACTTCGGGGGTCAGAGGTCACAGCCTGTGCTCCCACGGCTGGCCTGGGTTCCCGCAGCTCCCCCGACCCTGCACCTGGCTCTCCTTCCTGGGGGGGCTCAGGTCTCCCAAGTGAAAGCAGAATGAGCCAGGCCTGGGCAGAGATGTGCTGTCTGCACACGTATGTCTGTGACATGTACATACGTGTGTCCTTCCTCAGCCGCACATGCTGCGTGCCCACCGAGGGCCAATCATGTCACGTATGCACACCGCCACATGCAGGGACAGGGTGTGATACTGCAGACATGGGCCGGGCGCGCCACAGCCCGTTCCGCAGGGCGGGTGCCACAAGGGGGGCACGTTCGCTTGGCTTTTCGAGCAGACAGACACCCTCTCTGGGGCCGCCACACCATGAGCACGGACTTATGCCTGGCAACACGCCGAAGTCTACGTACGGGCATGTACGAGGCCTGCGCATGGACACACACTCGCTCTGCACACCAGCGTGCACACACGGGGAGCCTCTCACAGCAGTGCATGGACATGGTGTATACGCAGATACCCCGTGCGCAAAACTCATCTGCACACACATCGGCGGCACCCACACGGAGACATTCTGACATGTCCCTGAGCACACGGCACTGTATATTGTGACATACATGTACTTTGCATACACATATATGTTGTCAATATACAGGGCATTTTGTATGCGGAATGTACATGCCTTGTATGTGGAGGTGTGAACAGAGCACACACACAGACACGCGGCAACGCCGTCCACAGCAGGCTGGGCTGTTTCCCACACACGCTGCCTCCAGCGCACTCAGTCCACGCGTAGTCTGGGCGCTGCTACGTGAGATGTATCTACACCCCTGTGCAACACTCAGCGCGCCCTCTGCCTGCCCTGCCGAGCCCTCACTGCGCTGCCACAGCCCACGCCCACGGGGGCTGCGCCTTTCTGAGGCTCCGGAGCCGGGGTCTGGGCCCAGCCTCTGGGAGGCCTGGAGCGGACCTCAGGCCTTGGCTTAGCAGTCGGACCTGCCCGAGAGGAGCACGAGGCCACCCCGCAACTCTTACCCAGGCACACACGAGGGTCACAGACGCCTCGATCTCTACCTTCCCTTAACACCCGTGTTCTTCATCCACACGCCGGCTCCACCCATAGGCAGGTAACACACTTAGCAAGACATGCAGCTGTCCTGAACACACATACCCTGCACCCACACGTATGCACAGAGACCCCGGAGCAGGAGGCGGCAGAGATGAAGAACACGGGTTCTGGGTTCGTGCCCCCTTTGTCCTTCACTAGCTGTGTGACCTTGGGCAAGTCTGTCCTCTACGGCCTCCGTCCACTTCCTCGTCTAGCAGGGTAACAGCGGTCACTGAGTGAGGGCGTCCTGAGGGAGTGCATGCGTGCGTGCGTGCGCGGGCGCTGTGTGTACGCACATGTATATGCACAGACGCTACACACATGCGCGTCTCACGAGAAGATGTTTATTTCGTACATGGACATACAAACATGCATGGCCAGGAAGATTCCATCACTACACGTGCACAGAGGGGTTCACACAGTGTGTGTGGGGGGTCTGGGCGCCCCCCTCAATCTGAGTGACCTTGAGGAAGTCCCGCCTCCCCACTGCCCACCCACAGCCCACCCCTCAGCTCCTCCTCTCCAGCCAAGGGCTTCAGCCCAGTGCCCCTCCAGGCAGGCCCCTCCCACAGAGACCCGCATTCCCCTGCCCTGGGCCTCGCTGCAGGGCCCAGCCCTGTGCCAGCAGGCGCTTCCTGCCCCAGCTTTGATGAGGCTGGCTTGGGTCTCCACTGTAGACACCAGACTGGGCTGTGGCTTCCCTGCCTCCAGGCTGGAGCAGGAGGCCCCGTGACCCATTCCACCATCACCATGGAGGCCTCTAAAGGTATTCCAGGATGGTGTCCTAAAGCCATGAGCCCCCGGGGGACCCCCGGGAGACAGCTCCTCCCCCTGCGCACCTGGCCAGCCCTCAGGGTGGACGGCGGCTCGCGGCCCGCGTGGGGCTGGCTCCCCTGCGCCCCGAGTGGGCCCCGCCGCACATGTGCGCTCACGCGTATCGAGCCGGCATCGGTTGCGGACTCACCGGCCACAGTTGCAGTGGCAGACGCGGTCCTCGCCCCGCAAGTGCGGGAGGATGTAGTTGTGGAATCGGTCCAGCAGCGCGTTCATGTCCATCAAGCACGCGATGGCCTGGAAGAGCCCATGACCGGTCAGCGCCAGGGAGCGGGCGGGACGAACGCGGGCTGGGGGTGGGGAGCGCAGGGCAGGTGGGGGCAGCGCAGGCCGGGGAGCCGGAGCGCAGGCCGGAGTGGGGGGAGCGTAGGCCTTAATAGGGGGAGCGCAGGGGTTGTGGGGATCGCAGGCTGGGGAGGAGAGCGCAGGCCGGGGACGGGGGATCGCAGGCCGGGGAGCGGGGAGCGCAGGCCGGGGACGGGGGAGCGCAGGCCGGGGAGCGGGGAGCGGGGAGCGCAGGCCGGGGAGCGGGGAGCGGGGAGCGCAGGCCGAACGGGCGGTAAACAAGGAGCGGGAGGTGGGGGCAGGCGGCGCGCGCGGGCGGGGAGCAGGGGGCGCGCGCGGGAAGCCCCTCCGCTCACCATCACGACCGACGCCCCCAGAATCATGAAGATCATGGTGTTCGCGCTCATGGACATCGGGCGGGGCCGGGCCGGGCCGGAGCGCCGCCCCCCGGCCCCGGCGCCCCCCCCGGCCCCGGCCCGATGCTGAGCCCCCGCCGCCTCCGCAGAGGTCAGCGCTTCCCAGGATCGGCCGCCGCCGCTCGCGGCAACCCCGGCGCCGACCGGGGGGAGGAGGCACGGGGGGGCCGCGGAGGGACGTGGGGCCTCTCGGGGGTCGCTCGGCCCGGCCCGCCGCGCTCCGCTCCGCCCTCGGGTCCTCCCTGCGCTCCGCTGCGCTCGGCTCGGCTCGGCTCTGCTCGGCTCCGGCCCCCTCCCTGCCTCCTCCTCCCTCCTCCCTCCCGCCGCCTTCCTCCGCCTCCCGGGAGGGACCGCGCCGCCCGCGGGCCGCTCCGTGCCAGCGCCCGCGAAGGGAGGGGACCGCTGTCCCCAGGACACCGGCCGGGACCCCCTCCCCGGAAACCTCCGCTTCTTGTCCCACCTCAGTCTGGTCAGACCCAGCCCCGGTCGCTTGTCCAGGGTCCCAGGACGCCAGTCCCAACCCGATCTGGCCCGGAGGGGCGCCGAGGCCCTTTCCGCCCCACTTCTCCACCCTCCCCGGGTGGCCAGGTGCGGGGCTGCACGTGCCTCCAGGGTGCTTGGAATCATGAGGGGCGGTCACAGGGAAGGGACGGGGTGACCCCTGGAATCCTCAAGGGAGGGAGGTGGCACAGGAGGTGTGGGCACAGCCGCCCTGCACAGGCTTCCCTACAAGGGAGTCACCTGCCACTCAGAGGCCCAGGTGGCCACCACTCTACTATGGGACCAAACTCTCATCCAAAACCAGTGACCACGTCTCAGATACAGGAGCCCCCGCCAGCTTGCAGCAGGAAGTTAGCCGGAAGCAGTGCCTGGGCCCAGCCTGGGGGCTGCAGTGCAATCCAGGCTCACTGCAGCTGACTCCGGGGCTCAAGTGATCCTCCCGGCTCAGCCTCCCTTGCAGGTGGCCTGGGGGACAGCCGACCACGGTGGGGGGTCAGGGGAAGGGGAGAGTTTCCACGAGGAGCTGGGACGTGGCTCCTCCACAGGCAGCAGTGCGGTGGCAGCAGCCGGCTTCTGCTTCAGGCAGCACAGGGTGGGGTTGGCCCAGGCTCCAGCCACCCCAGGGCTGAGCTGTACCTCCCAGCAGTAGTCGGAGGGCCAGGGTTGGGCCAGGAATTCACGACCAAGCACAGGTGACAGCAGCATCTATTTATTGGACAATTCCAGGTCATTGAACACCTCGTGGGTGGGAAGAGGGAGGGAGCGGGTGCACGGGGACACAGGGACGCGGGGAAGTTAACACAAACCGCTGTCTTTCCTTTTCCGTTAAAGAAAAAACTATAATCAATATCCCACTAAAAAGTGGGAAGGAAAAATCTTGATTGCTTTAATGTAGCATTTGAGCCTCTCCTCCCGTGTCACACGCTACCGTTACCAGCAGAACACCTGTAAGTAAAAACAAACGTCAGGAAGGAAAAAGTATGAACAGAAGGCAGCCGGGGCGCCGGCTCAGTAGAAGCAGACGGTGTGCAGGAAGGTGCGCCCGCTCTTCTCCTCGAACTCCTGAAGCAGCTCGTCAATCTCGTTCTCCATGTCCTCCGTGTGCTGGATCTGCAAGGACAGGACCACCGTGAGGGCCTCGCCGGCCCACCCCTCTGCTCCCAGCCAGCACCTGGATGGCCAGGGAAACCCCCTCCTGGGCCAGGAAGCTGGGTGACGGACAGGTCCACTGCTGCTGCTGCCTCACAAGGATGGCTGGAGGCTGCAAGGGCAGAGGTTCCTGGGAAGCCCCAGGCCTCACCTCCCCACTGGCCCCCACAGAGCCTGAAGCTGGGAGCGGGGAGCTGGATTTGGAGGGCAGACTGGGAAGCCGGGGCCCCCGGCCCACTCATGCACAGCATGGCCAGCCAGCCTCACCGCAGCACTTCCCAAATGCCACCAAGCAAGGACCCAGACCCGTGTCCTGTGGCAGGGGCAGCCCGGTCCCTGGAGCATCCTGGCAGCATCCTGGTCTCCACCTACCAGAGCCCCTGGCGGAGGCCTGCTGCCTGGAGTAAGCAGCTTGGGCTCCTGAGCACACAGGCCTTCACCCCGGCTGCTTGTCATTCGCCATTGCCAGTGTCCCCTGGTCCCAAACCTTGGGCGGCACACAGTGCCTTTAAGCGAGGAGTGGCCTGCCTGTGACTCAGCTCTGGCCAACGTGACCGAGCAGAAATCGAGCAGCCACTTCTGGGATGAGACTTTCCCAGTGGCCTTCCCTCCTACCAGGCAGTCGCCAGCACCGTCCTTGGCACTCCAGCCACACTGCGCTGTGAGGCATGTGAGGACCAGAAACCGTCCTGGACAGGTAGGCAGGAGCCCACGCCCTCGAGGCAGCCTCTCCCAGCACAGGCGGCCTGGCCCGGGGCCTCCCCACCGCACCGTCTCCTCTCTCGTTCACAGATCCCAGAGGCAGAGGCGGGTCAGTGTGTGGGGCTCTCCCCAGCAGGCCCTCCCCTCACACCTCAGCAAGGCAGCAGCGGGGCTGCAGAAGCCCTTGGGGTGCCCCCTGGCCCCTCAGTGCAGGGGGGACACTAGGGTGTCTTGGGGAAGACAGGCACGCAAAAGGCTGAGTCCAGGGGCAGAATGCGGACAAACAGCCCGTGGCGGCAGACGCTCTGGGAGCCTCCAGGCTCACGTGGGGCACACTTGCAACCGCACGGCACCCAGGAGCGCCACTTGCCTGCTGGCTGAGGCACGACTGCGTCCACCCTGGGGAGGAGGCGGTGCCAGGCCCTAAGCTTGTATTGGGCAGGTCACTGTGCTGCGTCTGTCAGCTGAGCAGAGGGCAAAGGGGGTTTCCTACTCCAAAGCCGGGATACAGCTCTCTCTGAGCCGCCAGCAGGTATCCCGACACAGGTCAGCTGAGCAGGAGACCCCAACCCAAAAGCAGGGCCAGCCTCAGGCCTCACTGCCCCAGCACAGCCTCTGCCCGGCGCGGTGCCAGGCCCCGTACTCACACACTGGCAGAGCTCACAGATGAGAAACGCCCCCAGGGTGGCCTCTTCATGGTTGTCCTGGATGTCCACGTTGACCACGTGCACGGGCTGGCAGGTCTCCTGTTCTCTGGAATTCAGATCTGATTGGGACAAGGTGACACAGAGGTCAGAGGCTCCAGAACCAGGGAACAGGCAGTCAATGTGTCCCAGTCTCCAGCTCTGCCGGCCCCTGGCCCAGCTCTGGCGGTTTCTGGACTCTGGTTTGGGAGGTGGGTAAGGACTGAGCGTCAAACCTCGGTACGTTCCCAGCTCAGCACAAGCTGGCCTGTGCTTCCCACCCTCCATGACCACAGGCCCAGCTCCACACAGGGTCCACTCGTGAAATACGGACCTGGGGCTTGGCGCAGTGGCTCATGCCCATGATCCCAGCACTTTGGGAGGCCGAGGTGGGTGGATCACCTGAGGTCAGGACTTTAAGACCAGCTTGGCCAGTATGGTGAAACCCCATCTCTACCAAAACTACAATAAATTAGCAAAGTGTGGTGGCAGGTGTCTGTAATCTCAGCTACTCAGGAGGCTGAGGCAGGAGAATCGCTTGAACCCAAGGCAGAGGTTGCAGTGAGCCGAGACTGCACCACTGAACTCCAGCCTGGGCGACAGAGATGCACTCTGTCTCAAAAACACAAGAACAAGAAGCAGACCCCTGGAGCCCAGGAGGCTGCAGCCAGCACAATGGTTCCGCTCCGACAGGCCTCAGACGCAGAAAGCCCGCAGCCAGCGGCCTGGCCTGCCTTCCGCATGCTCGCACTCAGGCCTGACCCCCGCCTCCCCAACTCCAGACGGGATGTGGCAGCCAGGGTGGGACCTGCAGGCGTCCCGAACCCTCGTGAGAGCCGCAGCAGTGTGCGCAGCCTCCACAGGGCTGGCCTCCTCACCTTCCACCACCTGATCGTACACTCTCTCTTCACAAGTGAGGATCAGATCAAACAGGTCTTTGCAGTTCTGGAACCTTTCCGGCCGGGGCTTGATTCTCTTATTTCTGTCCAGCATGTGCAAAATGCCGTTTTGTGTATAGCTACACATGGGAGTTAAGGAACGTCAGGGAAAAGCACCGGTGTAAGAAGCCTGGAAGCGCCTGTGTCCTGGGCGCCTGGCCCCTTCCCAGCCCCACAGCAGGGGCAGCGGGGACACAGGCCTGGACAGCTGTCGGGGGTGGCCCATGCCCTGGTGAAGCAGGGTCCTCACAGTCCTGGCAGGTCCCACAGAAAACAAAGTGGGGGACAGAAGGCGCTTGCTCCCCACCAAGCCCCAACTCTGCGAGAAGACCCAAGGCCTGCAGGACCCTGCCAGCATCTGACACCTGCTGGGACCTCTGCGTCGCTGCCCCTGGCCTCAGGCCTCAGGCATGGTCTCCACAGCCACACCCTCCCTCTGCTCCCGTGAGGTGCCTGCTTGCTGTGAAACCTGAGCCCTTCAGCAGAGACAAAGCAAACCCCAAAGCAAATCACAAGTCCAGCTCAGCTCCAACAGTCAGGAGCACTGGAAGACTCAAACCGCAACGGCAGCGCAATCAGGCTGGAAAACGCCGCCATGAAAACCAGCAGGGCCGGACGGCAGAGCACAGATGACGCCTGAATGCGTCCAGCCCAGCTGAAAGGAGGCCCTGGTGCGGGTGCGGACACACACAGGTCCCAGCAGTCGCAGGAAGGGACCACAGGAGCCTCTGGGGTCCTGGGCAGGGGGTACCCTTCACAGTGGCCATGCCTGGCCTCAGGGGTTCCCCAGGAAGGGGCTCACATCCCCAAAAAGAGAAGAGACTGAATACCCACATGAGTTCCCTGGTCTGCGGGAGCTCATTTGAGCCACTCCAGGTGGTCGGGGACAAGTAACTGCTTAATTCTACTTCAGAGAAACAGCCTGACTGACTCAGAATCGTGAGTGATACATTCAACTTTCAGTTCTGTCAATTTATTTAAATAAGCTCAGATTACCTAAAATATACCTTCCTGGGTAGCAAAAATATATATATATTTTTTTGAGACGGAGTTTTGCTCATTACACAGGCTGGAGTGCAATGGCGCGATCTCGGCTCACCGCAACCTCCGCCTCCCGGGCTCAGGCAATTCTCCTGCCTCAGCCTCCTGAGTAGCTGGGATTACAGGCGCACACCACCATGCCCAGCTAAGTTTTTTGTATTTTTAGTAGAGACGGGGTTTCACCTCGTTGACCAGGATGGTCTCGATCTCTTGACCTCGTGATCCACCCACCTTGGCCTCCCAAAGTGCTGGGATTACAGGCATCAGCCACCGCGCCCGGCCTAAAAATAATTTTTGTACTACATTGAGTGGTTGATCTAAGGTTTAACTTGCAAAGACATCTGACCCTGAGCTGCCAGGCATCCTTGGCTCCTGCGACAGCAGCATCTAAGTCACCTACCCACCCCTGATGTGTCTCTTCCCACACACGAGGGGTCCCACCTATGTCCGTGAGGCCTCTGGAAGCAGCAACAACACCCACGTCATCTTTGAGGAACTTAGTACTTCAGCTGCTCAGAAAGAAGAGCTCAAGTCCGGGCGGTGGCTCACAAGGCAGGCAGGTCACCTGAGGTCAGGAGATCGAGACCAGCCTGGCCAACACGGCTAAACCCCATCTCTACTAAAAATACAAAAATTAGCCAGGTGCAGTGGCTCACGCCTGTAATCCCAGCACTTAGGGAGGCCCGGGCAGGTGGATCATGAGGTCAAGAGACTGAGACCATCCTGGCCAACATGGTGAAACCCCGTCTCAACCAAAATACAAAAATTAGCCAGGCGTGGTGGCGGGCACCTGTAGTCCCAGATACTCAGGAGGCCAAGGCGGGAGAATCGCTTGAACCAGGAGGCAGAGATTGCAGTAAACAGAGATCGCACCACTGCATTCCAGCTTGGGTGACAGAGTCAGACTCCATTTCAGAAAGTAAGTAAGTAAATAATTAGCTGGTACGGTGCCATAAGCCTGTAACACCAGCTAACAGTGAGGCTGAGGTGGGAGAATTGCTCAAGCCTAAGAGGTTGAGATTACAGTGAGCAGAGATGGCACCACTGCATGGCGGCCTGGGCAACAGAGTAAGACCCTAACTCAAAAAGGCTGCAGCTGGGCGCAGTGGCTCACACCTGTAATGCCACCGCTGTGGGAGGGCAAGGAGAGCGGATACCTGAGGCTGGGGGTTCAAGACCAGCTTAACCAACATGGAAAAACCCCGTCTCTACTAAAAATGCAAAATTAGCTGGGTATGGTGGCGCATGCCTGTAATCCCAGCTACTCAGGGGGCTGAGGTAGGAGAATCCCTCGAACTCGGGGGGCAGAGGTTGCGGTGAGCCGAGATCACACCACTGCACTCCAGCCTGAGCAATGAGCAAAACTCCATCTTAAAAAAAAAAAAAAGAAAAAAAAAGACAACCCATCGCATCCAAGACAAGCCAACACGCCACCCAACCTGCAGACAACCCCCGCCACCCTCCATGACAGCCGGGCAGGGGCAGTGGCACCTCGGAGGGACCACTCCTCACATGTTATTCTGAACTTCTGCTCTCTTCTTTAGCATGCAGGCACATGTGTTCAGTTCTAATTCAAGGCAATTTTCAGCTGACATCAATTTAACCCTGATTTTCTTGGTGAAGCCTAACGCTTTTGACCCTCTAATGACCACACACCGGTGGACACCACAGGCCCTTTGCCAGTGCTCAGAGGATCGCTGCCTGGGCCCCGGGCTGCTGGCTCCCGTTGAATGCCTGCCAGGGATGGTCCTACGCCCAGGGAGTCAGGTCAGCACAAGGTAGCAATCTCACCTGGCAGAGCCTTAGCACCGTTCTGTTGTAGAAGATGGAGGGAGGGTGGAGGTTTAGCAAAGCATCACACCAGGGAGGACAAGGCTGCTGGGGCCAGGGACAGTGACAGGGACAATGATGGTGATGGGAGGGCAGGAAGTGGCACCACGGGCCAGTGCTGGCCGGAAGGCCTGGTGGTTCCATCAGCGGGAAGGCTGCACACCCTACTCACTCCACCGAGCCATCATCCACCAGCGCCCTCCCTTGCTGCTGGGCCTGGGAGGTACACAGACCCCCGGGGGCATCTCGCCTCCTGGGGCCTTCTCTTAAGCTGAACTGTTCAGGACTGAGTCCGGCCCAGGTGTCTGCTGTGGACACATCTGCCCCTCTACCACTCCCAAGACAGCTCCATCCTGCCAGCACCCCCCACCTGCCTGCTCACTCACAATTCCCTGCAGGGCAGAGCCGGCCTGGCTGCTTCCCCAGGCCAGCAGCACCGGGACCTTCCATGTGGGTCAAATGTCCACATGCCAGGCAAAGCCTGAAGCGCTTACAGATCTGGGGACACACCTGCTCACTGCAGTCAGAAACAAGACTGCGTCCGCGCAGCAGGGGAGCCGCACATGCCTTCCAGAGACTGCAGAAGTATAAACAGCACCATTCACAGGAATGAAACTCAGCAATGAAAACTAGAAAAATGAGACCCCCAGGGAGACACTCCGTGTGTGGCCACAGCTCTCTAGTCTGCTGGGCACGGGAGGACCCAGAAGCCACACAGGGAACAGCAGTGGGGTGAGCCCCCAAGCAGATGCGTCGGGCAGGTTCTCTCCAAATCACAACTAACACCCAAGCTGCTTTTGTTGGGCTAAAATCAGCAAAAAATGAATTGAAAAGTACAAAGTAAATTTCACCTGCAATCAAATTCTATCTACGTGCCAGCTTCACCAAAATGCTATTTATCGTCAGCTTTCCTAAAACCCATCCCCACTGGTTAGGGACGGGAGACCTGACAGCAGCTGAGCTGTGTGCAGCTTCTCGAGCTCCCATCCTTTCTCCAGACTGCCTTTCTCAGCCAGGGTACCCGTAGACAGACGCCAACAGCACAGCCTGTCTCAGCCCGACTCCACGTGGGACACAGCACCATGTCCAGGGACATCCTGAAGGTTCTGCCCATCCTTGCGCAAATGCCACATCGCCCTGAGGGAGGGTGGTGGGGCCCTTGGCCTGTCACCCCATGCGTTCAGGGCCACCCACTACCTTTCCCAACAACGGCCCCGTGTGGGCACAGCCCAGTGACTCAGATCTTGTCAACCAGGCGACAAAGCACAGCAGTTCAGCCCCAAACTCATCCCCAAGTGGGGCTCCCACATCTTCCACTAATGCATCAGCAACTCCCCAAGAGACCGGGTGGGAGGCTGACCAGCATCCAGACCCGCCTCTGCCATTCCTGTGCAGTAGCAGATGTGCTAGAGGGCGCCGGCTGCACCGGGACCTGCGGTCACCTCAAGAAGCCCTAAAGGCCGGGCGTGGTGGCTCAAGCCTGTAATCCCAGCACTTTGGGAGGCCGAGGCGGGTGGAACACGAGGTCAAGAGATTGAGACCATCCTGGTCAACGAGGTGAAACCCCGTCTCTACTAAAAATACAAAAAATTAGCTGGGCATGGTGGCGCGTGCCTGTAATCCCAGCTACTCAGGAGGCTGAGGCAGGAGAATTGCTTGAACCCAGAAGGTGGAGGTTGCGGTGAGCCGAGATCGCGCCATTGCACTCCAGCCTGGGTAACAAGAGCGAAACTCCGTCTCAAAAAAAAAAAAGAAGCCCTAAAGGAAACAGCTCCCCAAAGACTGTCATTTCCGGAAGCAGGGCTCTGCAGCTTCTGTGATTGTCCCTGTGCTGCCTCCTCCACAGAGACCAGGAGGTGCTGCCAGTGAGGTCAGAGGCCAGGGCGCAGGACCCTGCCTGGGACCCCCTTCGATTCTGGAGTCTCCTGACAAATGGTCCGAGGTGATTCATAGCACCTTCTAACAGGGGTCTTGGTGCCTGAGCTGTGCCCCACGCTCTGAGCCTGAGCCCCAGGGCACGGCCATCTGACTCCTTCCTGAATGCTTTCAGCCAGCCTGAGGAGCAAGCCCAACATCCGGCAAGGTGGCTTCTGCAAACGGACAGGCATCACCACACTATCTAATCCAACTGCAGGCTACTAGACTTTGAGATAAAAATGGTGGGCTGGCTTAGCCTGTAATCCCAGAACGGTGGGAGGCCGAGGTGGGGGGGATCACCTGAGGTCAGGAGTTCGAGACCAGCCTGGCCAACACAGTGAAACCCCTTATCCACTAAAAATACAAGTATTAGCCAGGCGTGGTGGTGGTGGGCAGCTGTAGTCCCAGCTACTCAGGAGGCTGAGGCAGGAGAATCTCGTGAACCAGCTACTCAGGAGGCTGAGGCAGGAGGTGGAGGTTGCAGCGAGCCGAGATTGTACCACTGCACTCCAGCCTGGGAGACATTTAGAAACTCTGTCTGAAAAAAAAAAAATTTACTTAAAAGTTTTCAAGAAAAAGGTCTCAAATTTAGTCTGCAACAAAAAACCACCAGACTAAATCGGAAACACTCCACTTGGAGGAAAGCAGGTCTGGGCGTTGTGGCCCGTGGGGTCTGCGGCTTCGCTCTGGGCAGAAACACTGGCATTCGTGACCACAGCTGCACCCTCGGCACGGATGCCAGCCGCAAAGGGTCTCTGGCTCCGCCCCTCTGTGCTCCCTCTGCAGGGGGAACCTAAGGGACTGCATCTCTCTCTACCCCAGGACATTCCAGTTATTTAGTGATTTGAGAAAATAGTAATACAGTAACAGTTTTACCAGGAAATTGAGCTTCAGAAGACAACCTTAGAAATAAAGCCTTCACAGAACGGAAACACTGAACAGCACCCAGGCTGATGCGTGGACTGGAGTGCTCCCCGTGTGTAAATGTCACCAGAGCGACGTTTTCCTTACAGTGCAGCTGAACCGTCTGCTCAGAGAAGGGAGGATAGAGAACTCATCCAGAGAAGGCCTGTGGTCACTACAGCGCGTCCCTGGCAGGGCTCCTCCTGGGACCACCAAGCTGTGTCCATGGTGAGAACTTAACAGGTCTGGGGGGCGTGAGGTGGCCACGGAAGCCACGTGTCGGCAGCCAGGGCCTTCAAAGAGAAACCAGGAGGACTACAGCCCCCGGAAGAGAAACAGTTCTGAGATTTGCCTTCAGCAAAAAGCAAAGCTGAGCATGAGGCAGGTCGGGAGCAGAGGGGTCCCCACAAGCCCTTGCCGCCCACCCACACCCACGTGACGCAGTTACTCTTGGGATAAACCACCCTGGGCCCCAAGGCGTCAGGACACAGCTGGAAACACCCCAAAACAGCTCGGTAGAGCATTTCCTTCCCAAGGCTGTCTACGTTCGCTCCTTAGGGACCTTGCTGGGCCCGGGGCATCCTGGGGAGTTAGAATGAGCATGGCTACCTCCAGCGGCCCGTCACACAGGACAGCCCAGAACCGACCAGGACCACACTGCCCTGCCCTGAGTGAGGCACAGGCCCCTCTTCGAGTCATGGGAGACTTGAAAGAGCACCCCTGGGCACCAACATGCTGGTGTGGCTGGCACCAGGGGCTGCACTGTCCCACCACAGCCTGGGGAAAAGCCATGCCAGGTGCAGGATGCCGGCCACAGGCACCAGGCCATCAGAGTAACATCCGTGGGCAGCCCAGCACCATCTGGGGCCCACGCTGCCAGTGCCAGTCCCCCGCACCCCCGACCACCGTCACTGCTGGCCCTCGGCCTCTCCTCTACAAACTGGCTGGTGGCAGAGCCTTCCTGACGTCAAGTCTGAAGGCGTCCCCTGCTCTGTGGAAGCCTCGGTCCTTCCTGGGAAGGCCACACCATCTCCCCTGCAGATATGACTCAGCCCAGAGCACGCCAAGAGCTGCTGCCCTGACGGACACACCCACGAGGAGGGCCAGCTACCACCTTATTGGCCAGATTGTCCCAGTAACCGAGTGAGTGACGGGACACACAGGAACACTGCGGAGCCCGAGAGCTTGCCCCTGCCTCAGACACAGGAGACTCCCTACATCAGAGGGGTGGTCGGAGGTCTCAAAGGTCAGGTTAGAGCTGGGTCAAGTCGTCCCAACGGGAAAACACACAGCAGCCACACGGGATGCTCTGGCATCTGTGCTCCTGGCCTGCGGCGGGATGAGACGGCCTCGGTGGAGCCTGGCTTCAGCCAGCACAGCTCGGCGGCTCCAAACAGTGACTGCCCAGGGCTCTGACCCGGACCCTGACAGCCTCAGCAGCGACACCTCTGCCAGGAAGGGAAGAGCCAGTGCGGCCGGGGCCAGGCGGCAGCTGTGGAAGGCCCATCTGGTGGGAGTGTCGTGCATGTTGGTGACAAGAACCCCCGAGTTCCTCGCAGGCGTGGATGGCAGCTCCACACTCAGGAGAGGGTGAGAAGGGCAGGTGCCACCGACCACACCTGCACAGCGCAATGCTGTGGGCTCCCGGGACGGACTGGGACCCACTCACCATGCTAGGCCACAAGCCTGACAGCCACGGCTTCCACATCAACACACTAATAAGTACATTTGGGCTCACGCCTGGAATCCCAGCACAGCAGGAGGACTGCTTCAGATCAGGGTCCAAGACCAGCCTGGGCAACACGGCCAAACCCCGTTTCTATTAAAGATTTAAAAAGAAATGAGACCGGGTGTGGTGGCTCATGCCTACTATCCCAGCTACTCAGAGGGCTGACGTGAGAGGATCGTTTGAGCCCAGGGACACGAGGCTACAGGCGCTGTGATGGAGCCGCCGCCTTCCAGACTCAATAAATTAACTCACTTTGAGGCAGGCACGGTGGCTACACCTGTAATCCTAGCACTTTGGAAGTCCAAGGCGAGTGGATCACTTGAGGCCAGGAGTTTGAGATCAGCCTGGCCAACATGGCGAAACTCTTATCTTCCCTAAAAATACAAAAAATTACCTGGGCATGGGGGCGCACACCTTTAATTCTAGTGTCTCAGGAGGCTGAGACACCAGAATCACTTGAATCCGGGGAGGTGGAGGTTGAAGTGAGTTGAGTTCAAAAAAGAAAAGAATTTGGCCTGGGGCAATGGCTCACAATTGTAATCCCAGCACTTTGAATCACCTGACTTCAGGAGTTCGAGACCACCCTGGCCAACATAGTAAAACCCCATCTCTACTAAAAATACAAAACAATTAGATGGGCGTGGTGGCACATACCTGTAATTCCAGCTACTCAGAAGGCTGAGGCAAGAGAATTGCTTGAACACAGGAGGCAGAGGTTGCAGTGAGCTGAGATTGCACCACTGCACTCCACTCTGGGCAACAAGAGCAAAACTCCATGTCAAAAAAAAATCATTTGTGATAAGGAATGCTTTCTGGCAAAGCACAGAGGCTGTACAAACGGAACTCAGGAACCCCCTGGAGGTCTTGTGGCCAGCTCTGGAGCTGCTGGGCTCCCAACTGTAACCATGGCCTCAACACAGAACTGTGCAATGCTCAGGCCAGCTTTGGGGGCTCCAGCACGGCCTCACATCGCTTGGAACTGCAGGCACTGCAAAAGCACTTTGCACGCACCATCTCACCTGCCACAGACGTGGAGAAAACTCACAGGCCTATGGGCCCTGATCCTGAGCTAGCTCTTGAAGGAAGGATCAGTCAGCATAGCTCCATTCCGTCCAGACCCTCAAGTGGCCACCAGTGCCTCAGCCAATCAGCTCCGTTCTACCTGTGGTCTCAGACGAGCAAAGAGCAGGCCACAATCTTTGGCCTTCATGAAATACCTAGAGGCCGTAATTTACACTGCAGGCATGAATGCTCTTCCAAAACCCAAGATCATGGTTTCTCTGGGAACTGGTGTCTGGCTAGGAAAACATTCGTTTGTTTGATAAGCACTGTTAGCCAAAACTAACTGTAAAACACAGAGGGCAGGGTGCGGTGGCTCACGCCTGTCATCCCAGCACTTTGGGAGGCTGAGGTGGGCGGATCACAAGGTCAAAAGATCGAGACCATCCTGGCCAACATGGTGAAACCTCGTCTCTACTAAAAACAGAAAAATTCGCTGGGTGTGGTGGCACGCTCCCGTAGTCCCAGCTACTTGAGAGGCTGAGGCAGGAGAATTGCTTGAAACCGGGAGGCAGAGTTTGCAGTGACAAGATGGCACCACTGCACTCCAGCCTGGCAACAGCGTGAGACTGTCTCAAAAAAACAAACAAAAAAAAAACACAACTGCTGGGCTGGGTGCAGTGGCTCGCACCTGTAATCCCAGCACCCTGGAAGGCTAAGGTAGGATCATGAAGTCAGGAGATGGAGACCTGCCTGGCCAACATGGCAAAACCCAGTCTCTACTAAAAATACAAAAAGTTACCTGGGTGTGGTGGCGGGCACCTGTAATCCCAGCTACTTGGGAGGCTGAGGCAGGAGAATTGCTTGAACCAGGGAGATGGAGGTTGCAGTGAGCCGAGATCATGCCACTGGTGCTCCAGCCCAGGCAACAATGCAAGACAGTCTCAAAAATTAGTAATAATAAATAAAACTAAAAATAAATATACAAAACAGCACATAACTGCTGACCAGAGAAAATGAGAAGAGCCCCCAGCGTCACGGCCTCAGCGAGCCAGGCTGGACACCACAAAGGAGCAGGACATGCCCAGGACGCCCTGAGAGCAGTGTGTGTGGAAAAGGGAAACTGGAGCCCCAAGCACGTGGCCAGGGAACATGGCCAGAGCCTGCAAGTGCAGGGAGTGCCCCCAGGAGGCAGGAGTCCAGGCCGCCCTCTGCTTCCAAGCGCACTGACCAGAAACAAATGAAAAGCCAAGCGGCCTCCACAGGCCACAGGAGCGGTGGTGCAGAGGCCTTCAGGAGGATGCAGGCCAGGAGGGATTGAGATTGCAACCTTAGCAATCATTTCTGGGCCGGATGTGGTGGCTCACGCCTGCAATCCCAGCACCCTGGGAGTCTCAGGCGGGCAGGTCACCTAAGGTCAGGAATTGCAGGCCAGCCTAGGCAATGTATCGAGACTCCATCTCTAAAAAAATATAAAAGCGAGCCAGGAGTCTCAGCTACTCAGGAAGCTGAAGCAGGAGAATCACTTTAGCCCAAGAGGCGTCAGTGAGCCTTGATCGAGCCATTGCACTCCAGCCTGGGCAAGAGAGCAAAGCTGCCTCTTTAAAAAAAAGTTACACTCCCCTTTGCTTTTTTGGTAAAGCAAAAAATAAATAAATAAAAATAAAAGTTTCACAGCATTCCCATTTTGGGAATTATACTATTTATCTGAATTAGCATATATACATGGGGCTGAACGCAGTGGCTCATGCCTGTAATCTTAATACTTTTGGAGGCTGGACCGCCTAAGGTCAGGAGTTTGAGACCAGCCTGGCCAATATGGTGAAACCCTGTCTGTACTAAAACTACCAAAATTAGCCAGGCATGGTGGTGTGTGCCTGTAGTCCCAGCTACTAGAGAGGCTGACAGTGAATCACTTGAACCTGGGAGGTGGAGGGTACAAGACCACACCACTGTAATCCACCCTGGGTGACAGCAGGGCACTGGCTTAATTAAAAAGGTCGGGCGTGGTGGCTCACGCCTTTAATCCTAGCACTTTGGGAGGCTGAGGCGGGCAGATTGCGAAGTCAGGAGTTCAAGACCAGCCTGACCAACATGGGGAAACCCCATCTCTACTAAAAACGCAAAGAAAACATAGCCAGGTGCCGTGGGATGCACCTGTAATCCCAGCTCCTGGGGAGGCTGAGGAAGGGGAATTGCTCGAACCAGGGAGGTGGAGGTTGCAGTGAGCCAAGATCACACCACTGCACTGCAGCCTGGGTGACAGAGTGAGACTCCGTCTCTTAAAAAAATTAGTTAAAAAAAAAAAAAAAAGGCTGGGTGCAGTGGATCATGCCTGTAATCCCAGCACTTTGGGAGGCTGAGCTGGGAGGATCACTTGAGGTCATGAGTTGGAGACCAGCCTGGCCAACGTGGAGAAACCTCATCTCTACTAAAAGTACAAAAATTAGCTGGGCACAGTGGTGCATGCCTACTCTACAGACTGAGACAGGAAAACTGCTTGGATGGGGGTTGCAGGGGGGGCAGTGGGCGGCAGGTGGAAGCTGCAGTGAGCTGAGATACGCCATTGCACTCAAGCCTGGGAAACCAAGTGAGACTGTCTCAAAAAAAAAAAAAAAAAAAAAGCTGGGCATGGCATGGGGCTGTGGTCTCAGCTACTGGGAAGGTCACCTACCTGGGTCTGGGAAAACCAGGCTGCAGTGAGCTGTGACGGCACCACAGCACTCCAGTGTGGGCGACAGAGAGATACCCGTCTCAAAACCAAGTAACAGTACCACAGCACTCCAGCCTGGGCGACAGAGAGATACCCATCTCAAAACCAAGTAACAGTACCACAGCACTGCAGCCTGGGCGACAGAGAGATACCCATCTCAAAACCAAGTAACAGCACCACAGCACTCCAGCCTGGGCGACAGAGAGATACCCGTCTCAAAACCAAGTAACAGCACCACAGCACTCCAGCCTGGGCGACAGAGAGATACCCGTCTCAAAACCACGTAACAGCACCACAGCACTCCAGCCTGGGCGACAGAGAGATACCCGTCTCAAAACCAAGTAACAGCACCACAGCACTCCAGCCTGGGCGACAGAGAGATACCCGTCTCAAAACCAAGTAACAGGAACAATGGTAAAAATCTAAACCCCAAAGGTAATTACAAAAAAATCTACCAGAAGCACGAACAATATACCAGAGGCTTGGCCTGGCTGCAGTCAGACAAGACCACGTTTGCATTTCACGGGAAAACAGTCACATGAACATTGACTTGCCTTTGAAGACAAGTGGTCTTGTAGTTCATCACACGAGCTAGTAAACCTTCACTAACTTCAGCGCATAAAGGACGACCCTGCTGTGGGATCCCATGAGCATCTTCTCCCCTGGCTGAATGTGCTGTCCTGGAGAGGTGACACTGTCCAGGCCCTGTCCTGGAGAGGTGACACTGTCCAGGCCCTATCAGCCACCCCGGCCCTCCTTTCAGAAAGGCCCCTCCCTCCTCCTCCTCCACCTTCTGGGCCAGTGGCTGCTGCCTGGACCCCCTCACGGGGCTGAGTGACACTTCATTAGGTCAGACTGCCCATTAACTAACTCAGAAACAGAAGTAACTTGTCTTCTCCCCGAAGACACTCCAAGCAAGCTTGGGATGGCTTAATCACAGACTCCCGTCAATCAAAAGCAAAAAGTGCCGCAGGAAAGCTCGACTATAGAGTATCTCAAGTGTAAAATGAAAACAGAAAAGCCTCTGCATGTGACCCCGGGATCGAGGCTGCAGCCCACGCGGCTACGCCACGAGCAAAGCTGCTCGACTCCACGTGCCTCTAAGGCAGAGCGAGGAAAGTCTAGGAGAGAAACTTAGAAAAGAGCTCCACACATGCTCAGTGAGGGAACGAAAAGCTGTACAAATGCCGGGTGGTGAGGAATGGCTGGATCTGTAAGGCGGAAAGCAGTGGGCGGGGGGAATGGGCAGCAGCAGCTACAGGCCTTGGGAGACAAGTGTTTCTTCTTTCTGAGATGGGAATCTCGCTCGGTAGCCCAGGCTGGAGTGCAGGGGCGCAGTCTTGCCTCACTGCAATCTCTGCCTCCCGGGTCCTGGTTCAAGCAATTTTCCTGCCTCAACCTCCTGAGTAGCTGGGATTATGGGTGTGCACCACCATGCCCTGCCAAGTTTTGTATTTTTAGTAGAGATGGGGTTTCACCGTATTAGCCATGCTGCTCTTGAACTCCTGACCTTGTGATCTGCCCGCCTCAGGCTCCCAAAACCAACTGTGGTGATGGCTGCGAACTCTGAGAATGTACTGAAAGCTAAGAACTGGACATCCAGCTCCGGCAACTGTATGACTTGTAAATTTTATCTCAATAAAACAATTCTGGATGAAACGGTCCACTCATTAAGAGACCCTGCACAGCAGAGTTCCCATTTGTCTACAGAGGTCAGGGAAACTTAGATTTCCACTCCGGTCCATGTACACATATTACTATTATTATAATTATTTTAATTATTTGAGGCAGTCTCGCTCCATTCCCCTGCAGGGTTGCAATCTCAGCTCACTACAGACACTGCCATCTGGGTTCAAGTGATCCTCCTGCCTCAGCCTCCCAAATAGCTGGAATTACAAATGTGAGCCACCACACCCAGCCACTTCTGGTATTTTTACTAGACAGGGTTTTACCTTGTTGGCCAAGCTGGTCTCAAACTCCTGACCTTAAGTGATCCACCTGCCGCAGCCTCCCAAAGTGTTGGGATTACAGGCGTGAGCCACTGCATTTGGCCCCACATATATATACTATTAATTCCCAAAATAAAATGCTGATATAAAATTTTTTTAATAGAGTCTTGCTCTGTCGCCAGGCTGGAGTGCAGTGGCGTGATCTCAGCTCACTGCAGCCTCCAACTCCCAAGTTCAAGTGATTCTTCTGCCTCAGCCTCCCAAGTAGCTGGGACTATATGCGCGTGCCACAACGCCCAGCTAATTTTTTCATATTTTTAGTGGAAACTGGGTTTCACCGATTTGGCCAAGATGGTCTCGACATCTTGACCTCATCATTTACCCGCCTACACCTCCCAAAGTGTTGGGATTACAGGCATGAGCCACGGCCTCTGGCCCTTTTTTTTTTTGAGACGTAGTATCGCTCTGTTGCCCAGGATGGACTGCAGCGGTGTGATCTTGGCTCACTGCAACCTCCACCTTCCAGGTTCAAGCAATTCTCTTGTCTTGGCCCCCAGAGTAACTGGGATTACAGGCACCCACAATCACGCCTGGCTAATGTATTTTTAGTAGAGACAGCGTTTCACCATTGGCCATGCTGGTCTTGGAGGAGAATCGCTTGATCCCAGAAGGCAGAGGTTGCAGTGAGCCAAGACCGCACCTTTGTACTCCAGCCTGGGCAATGAGTGAAACTCCATCTCAGGAGAAAAAGAAAAAGAAAAAAGGAGAACATTATGACAGCTGAGATCACACCACTGCACTCCAGCCTGGGTGACAGTGAGACTTTGTCTTAAAAAAAAAAGTCTTGCTCTCTTGCTCAGGCTGGAGTACAACGGTGCGATCACAGCTCAGTGAAGCCTCCCGGCAAGTGATCCTCCCGCCTTGGAGTAGCTGAGTAGCCCAGACCACAGAAGCGCGACACCACACCCAGCTCATTTACGTTTTGTAGAGGTGGAGCCTTGCTGTGTTGCCCCAGCTGGCCTCTTGACTCCTGGGCTCAAGTGATCCTCTGGCCTCGGCCTCCCCATGTTGGGATTGCAGGCGTGGCCCCCGCACCAGGCCTGGTTTAAGGTTCGAATCCCAACATTGCAAACCTAGGTTTACTGCTGTCAGCAATCCCCAAGGGAGGTTTCACAGACAGCAAGTTTCTCAACCCTTAAGACTCACTTCTGGCTTCTGGCAAAAAAAAAAAAAAAATCAAAATCAGCCATATAGACAAATATGGACAGTCTCTAACTTATGATGGCTCAACGTTAGGACTTTTTTAGCATGAGCTTACCAGCAGGTAACCTCGTGGAAAGTCAAGGAGAATTAGTGTTTAAGAAATTAAAGCAGCCAGGTGCAGTGGCTCGTGCCTGTAATCCCACCACTTTGGGAGGCAGGCGGATCACAAGGTCAGGAGATCAATATCATCCTGGCTATCATGGTGAAACCCCATCTCTACTAAAAATACAAAACATTAGCTGGGTGTGGTAGCGCATACCTGTAGTCCCAGCCACTCAGGAGGCTGAAGCTGCAGCGAGGCGAGATCGCGCCACTGCACTCCAACCTGGGTGGCTGAGACTCTGTCTGAAAAAAGTTAACAATAAAAACAAATTAAAGCAGCTGGGTGTGGTGGCTCATGCCTACAATCTGAGCACTTTGGGAGGCCAAGGCAGGCGGATCACGAGGTCAAGATGGAGACTATCCTGGCCAACACGGTGAAAGGCCATCTCTACCAAAAATACAAAAATTAGCTGCGTATGGTTATGCATGCCTGTTGTCCCAGCTACTTGGGAGGCTGAGGCAGGGAACTGCTTCAACTCAGGAGTGGAGGTTGCAGTGAGCCGAGATCGTGCCACTGCACTCCAGCCTGGGTGACAGAACAAGACTCCGTCTCAACCAAAAATAAGTAAATAAATAAAGCTGGGAACAGTGGCTCTTGCCTATAATACAATTACTTTAGTAGGCAAGCTGGCAGGATCACTTGGGGCCAGGAGTTTGAGACAAATTTTTTTAAAAAAGGAAATTAAGTATTTCAATACTAGCAGGACAATGGGCCAAAACTTATCGAGGGCTTTAAAAACACTAGGTTTCAGGCTCAGCGTTTGCAGGTTCTAATTTATTTAATTATCAGAAAATCTGTGAGGTGGGTACACACAGAAACCTAGGCCCTGGCCACAGACGGCAGGTGGTGGGGTCCCCTCAACCTCGGCTCTGCCTCTGAATGAGCAGCATTTCCTCACAAGTCGCACGGGCCTTTCCCTTGAGATTTTAAAGACGTTACCAAACGCCGCACGTCATCGCTGCCTCACATCTTACAATACCCTTCCAGCTCTCCACTGCAGTTTACGGCCGGCACTTGTGCAGACACACCAGCTGCTGTGTTACAGACTGCGTTTTGGGCTCTACTCTGCATGAGTCACTTCATGCAGGCCCCCGGCCCCCACCAACCAGCTAACGTTATCGGGGTCCCCTGACCTGCACATCTGAATACCCCCGAGAGGGCCCACCCCACCCTCCTCACCTCCATCCCCGCGTAGGGAACACGCCCCACCTGGCCTCGTGCCAGCGTCCACAGGGAACTACCTGGGGCAGGCAACGGCAGCACCCCAAAGAGCTTCGCTAAGTGGCAGGCACACCGTTCTGCCCCTTTGTCCCCATCCAGGGGGCAAAGATCCCCCCAAGTAAAATAAGCAAGGCCATGAAGGCACCCTCCTCCCAGCGCCTCCGGAGGGCCTGCCACAGGCGATGCCTTTCCCACACGGAGGTCTCCAGGGCAGAGCCTGTCAGTGGCACACAGCACTCAAGCTGCCACCCGTCACCCCCACCACCCATGAGAGCACGCGCAGGCACACAGGGCTCTTCTGGGTGGGATGCTTCCTGGGAGGCTACCGACCCCTACGGTCCCTCTATAAAGGAGGAGCTTCTGAATGTTGGGATACCGGGCTCAGCTCCTTCTAGAATTACTGGAGACAGGCTCGTCTTCTCCCTATACCACGTCCTTCCGGATGAGACCCAATGAAGCTGGACTCAGTCCCACGTCCAGAGCCGGGGAGGCCACAGTGGGGTGATACAAAGGGGCTGAGCCTGAGCTAATCTAGTGTGAGCTTGTGCATTCCTAGCTTTTCCTTCTCTTACTGAATACAAGAATTTAAAAAGGAACGGTGCTAACTGAAGAGAAATTTTCAAAGACGGGATCTCAGGATAAGCTTCATGGCACAGTTTAATATGAATAATGAGATGAGACCAAAGCCTTCTCCAGGGCAATGAAAAGCACCCAGGCCCTAAACTAGATTCTTGGAAGAGGCTCTGTGGTGGGGTGAAGACAGCACGGACAGGGAGCTCGCACAAAGGCCTATCAGGAGGGCCCGCTTTCTGAGGTCCTTCTCAGCCCACGGCAGAAGCAACCACGTCTGAGCCGTGCATAACACGGGCGGACCAGGACATGGCCTACTGAGCCCCTCAGAGATTCTCAGGGAGGTTTTTCCAGATGCAGGTTACCAGGGCTTCTGCGGAGAGGGGCAGCAGGATGTGCTGCTGACGATCCCCCGGGACGCACAGTAACCCACAGTGAGAGTCTACCTGCTGCCCGGACGCCCCCCACTCCCAACCAGAACCATACCCTCTGCTGCAGCAGGCAGCCCGGGACTCTGCCCGGCGTCCTCACCCACAACCTTTTAACTGTAACTGGCAGAGGAGACAGCGGGGGGCAGGAGGTGGTGTCATCCCAGAACCCAGTTCTAGGTTTTGCTAGAAAGACCTTCAGGGGCCATTTCCGGCTACCCCAATTAATCTGTGCACAAAAAATTTTTTTAGCTTATTAAAAACTGCAAGAGTAGGGCTGGGCACGGTGGATCACCTGAGATCAGGAGTTCGAGACCAGCCCGGCCAACATGGTAAAACCCTGTCTCTACCAAAAATGCAAAAATTAGCCAGGTGTGGTGGCGTGCACCTCTAATCCCAGCTACTCAGGAGGCTGACGCAGGAGAATCACTTGAACCTGTGAATCAGACTTTGCAGTGAGCTGAGGAGCTGAGATCACACCGTCTGGTGACAGAGCGAGACTCCACCAAAAAAAAATTTTTAAAAGGGAGTTGGGTGCGGTGGCTCATGCCTGTAATTTGGGCAGGTTGGGAGGCTGAGGCGGTGGATCACAAAGTCAAGAGTTCGAGACCAGCCCAGCCAACACAGTGAAACCCCATCTCTACTAAAAATACAAAAAATTAGCTGGGCGTGGTGGTGGCCGCTTGTAATCTCAGCTACTAGGGAGACTGAGGCAGGAGAATCACTTGAACCTGGGAGGTGGTGGTTACAGTGAGCTGAGATCGCACCATTGCACTCCAGCTTGAGCAACAAGAATGAAACTGTGTCTCGAAAAAAAGGAAAAAGAATACTGTTCCCCTCACAGAAGCCTTAGCAGGAATCACTCTGCTCTGTGTCCTCCTGAGAGGAAGGAACATTCCCTCCCATTATTTGCTTCTAACAGCCTAGATAGCAAAATTGGCCCTCTAAGGACATCAGATGTGTGAAGCAGCCGGGGGCCATGTGTACCACCACATGGGCAAGCACGTGCACGCACACACACAGGCACGCACACACGCACGCACACACACATGCAGGCACCCCTACCTGGCAAAGGACAGAGGAGGGCAGAGCTGCAGTGTGAAAAGCAATGGGACTTTGTGGGTTCTGCCCTCACCTAAGCATCCCTGGTTTACATCATGTCAGGACCCTCTGCTGGACCACGGCGATGTAAACCTCACACCTTGCGCGCCTCACAACGCCTAAGGCCATGGGTGGCACTGGAACTAACCCGTGGACGATCCGATGGGCGCCAGGACTAGCAACCAAGCTCTCGCAAAGACAGAGGAGGAGCCAGTGTGTGCACTGCCCAGGGTGACAGCCTCCCGTGCCCGAGCCACACGTGACACCTTCCAGGGAGAACCACCCTGGGGGTTTTAAAGGGCAACCCGCTGGGATACAGTTCTTTGTCTTTCCTAAGAAGATCATTGTACATCTGGTCATATGTGGTTTTGAAATCGTAAACATTGGGCTTGTCCGGAGCTGGTCCTGGAAGCTTCACGTGAGTCCCTGTTCCAAAGGATCGAACGCTGAATCCCCGTTTGCTGAAAGACAAAAGCAGACAGACAATCACAGTTGGACTAAGACACAAACCTCCAAAAGAGGGGCATGAAATGGCAAAGAAACAAAACGAGTCATCTCATTGGCCAATACCAGAGAACAGTTCTTGACATTTTTTTTTTTTGAGATGGAGTTTCGCTCTTGTTACCCAGGCTGGAGTGCAGTGGCGCGATCTTGGCTCACCGCAACCTCCGCCTCCTGGGTTCAGGCAATTCTCCTGCCTCAGCTTCCTGAGTAGCTGGGACTACAGGCACGCGCCACCATGCCCAGCTAATTTTTATAGTTTTAGTAGAGGCGGGGTTTCACTGTGTTGACCAGGATGGTCTCGATCTCTTGACCTCGTGATCCACCCACCTCGGCCTCCCAGAGTGCTGGGATTTCAGGCGTGAGCCACCGCGCCCGGCTGGGTCTTAAAATTTTTGATCTAGGACGGGTGTGGTGGCTCCCACCTGTAATCCCAGCACTTTGGGAGGCTGAGGAGGGTGGATCACAAGGCCAGGAGATGGAGACCAGCCAGGTCAACATGGTGAAATCTGGTCTCTACTAAAAATACAAAATTAGGTAGCTGTGGTGGCATGCACCTATAATCCCAGCTACTCAGGAGGCTGAGGCAGGAGAATCACTTGAACCCAGGAGGCAGAGGCTGCAGTGAGCTGAGATCACGCCACTGCACTCCAACCTGGGCAACAGAACGAGACTCCATCTCAAAAATAAAATAATAATAATTCTAATTAAATATTTTAGGTCAAGCATAGTGACTCACGCCTGTAATCCCAGTACTTTAGGAGGCTGACGTGGAACAACTGCTTGAGCCCAGGAGTTTGAGACCAGCCTGAGCAACACAGTAAGATCTCATCTTGGCTAAGGTAGGAGGACAGCTTGAGCCCAGGCGGGCTGCAGTGAGCTGAGATCACACCACTGCACTCCAGCCTGGAAGACAGAGCAAGACCTTGTCTCAAATAAGTATAAACACTCCAGAGTAAGTTACACAAAAGCTAGGTAAAAACAATCAAAATGGAACTGACCACGGCCGGGCTACATCTGAACATCGTAACTTGTTTAAGGCTGTTACTTTAAACTGAACAGGACTGACTGAGGTAGATTTGGAGATTTCATGAGAACATTTTAGTTACTGATGAGTGTCCCCGCTTTGCAGGATCCCAGTTCACAGGATTCCTAAGGGACTTGTAAAGGTCAAACTGCCTGCTCACTGAGCCTGGCCCCTTTCCTGTATTTTTTAATTACAACTTGGGATGTGTGGCAATGTGTAGAAACACCTGTGGCTGTGAAACGTGGGTGCTACTGATGTCTAGAGGCTCGGGATGCCACTGGTCATCCACAGCCACGTGGGACAGCTGCATAAACAGCCCCTACGGTGAAGAAATCCAGCCCCACACAGTGCCAAGTGCTGAACTTCGACGTGCACAGAGCTCCTGTCAGAGGCCAGGCAAGGTGGCTCAGGCCTGTAATCCCAGTAGTTTGGGTGGTGGAGGTGGCAGATCGCCTGAGCTCAGGAGTTTGAGACCAGCTGGGCCAAGATGGTCAATCCCCATCTCTACTAAAAATACAAACATTAACTGAGTGTGGTGGTATGCTGGTAGTCCCAGCTACTTGGGAGGCTGAGCGAGGAGAGATGCTTGACCCCGGGAGGTGGAGGATGCAGTGAGCCGAGATTGCACCACTGCACTCCAGCCTAGTGACAGAGTGAGAGTCCGTCTCAAAAAAAAAAAAAAAGAAAAGAAACATGGCATAACAGCAGCAATTCATGACTACAAACCTATGCCCAGGGCCACCCATACTGTGAAATAGACCTGAAAATGCTAAAATCCAAATTCGTGACATTCAGAACCACAGATCTTGATGTAACATGAGGCTAAAGGAATGAAGTCAACTGTTGGTTGTGACTGAGGGTGACAGGCCCAGACGCAGGGCACACAAAGGCAGCACACCTGAGAAGGAGCAAGCACTTTTCACGCTAAGCCTAAAACGACTTCCTGACCAATTCAGATAACATACGATAAAATACTTTCCATCAAAGCACAAGCAAGGGCCCGACACGGAGGCTCACATCTGTAACTCCAGCACTCAGGGAAACTGAGGCAGGTGGTTCACTGAGGTGAGGAGTTCAAGATCAGCCTGGCCAAAATGGTGAAATCCTGTCTCTACTAAAAACACAAAAATTAGACATGGTGGCATAATCCCAGCTACTCGGGAGGCTGAGGCAGGAGAATCGCTTGAACCCTGGAGGCAGAGGCTGCAGAGCTGAGACTGTCCCACTGCACTCCAGCCTGGGTGACAGAGCGAGACTCCATTTCAGGGAAAAAAAAAAAAAAAAAAAAAAAAAGCACAGACAAGCCCATAATAGTGTGATCACAGCAGCCAAGGGAAACAGCCTGTCCGCAGCACCAACAGGAACCGCCACCTGCTGAGCCCCTTTAAGCAAGCCTATTTAAACACAAAATACACTGTTTTCCCCCAACACAATGTTCACAAAATGGCAAAAAGCCTATTTAGCAACAGAAGCACTATTTTGCCTAAACTGATGCAAGTGACAGGGCAGCCAGCTTGTGCTTCAACAGGGTTTCCTGCAGAAAAGCACGGAGAGCTGGGAAAGCAGCCCTGGCGCCAACAGGCTTCGCTTAAAGGGCCAGTGACTTTGCAGACTCCTCTTCCAGACAAGTACTTGTCTGCTTTGTCCAACAACTGTCTTTACAAGTATCAAAAGGCCTGTAAACTCAGCACTCCGGGAGGCCAAGCGGGCGGATCACTTCAGGTCAGGCGTTTGAGACCAGCCTGGCCAACGTGGTGAAACCCTGTCTCTACTTTAAAAAAAAAGAAAAAAAAAAATCCAAGCATGGTGGTGTGCGCCTCTAATCTCAGCTACCTAGGAGGCTGAGGCTGGTGAATCACTTGAACCCAGGAGGCTGAGGTTGTGGTGAGCTGAGATCACGCCACTACACTCCAGCCGGGTGACAGAGAGAGACTCTGCCTCAAAAAAAAAAAAAAAGAAGCTATCAGGCATGGTGGCTCATGCCTATAATAATCCCACCACTCTGGGAGGCCAAGGTGGGAGGATTACTTGAGGCCAGGAGTTCAATACCAGCCTGGGCAACACGGTGAGACACTGTCTGTAAAAATAAATAAAATGAAAATAATAAAAATTTTTAAAAAATTAGCAGGGCATGGTGACACATGCCTGTAGTCCCATCTGCTACTCAGGAGGCTGAGGCAGGAGGATCACTTAAGCCTGGAAGTTCGAGGCTGCGGTGAGCTGTGATCGTGCCACTGCACTCCAGCTTGGACAACAGAGCGAGATCCTGTCTCAAAAAAAAGGAGAAAAAACAGAATCAGCCTCAATGCCAATCAGTCTGACTCTGAGCTACACAGTGACCTCGTGTTTACAGAGCCCAAATAAACGGCTCATGGGCTATCACCATTTAAATGAGACTGGGAAAGTGAAACAAAAACTCTTGTGAAACGTAACATCCCCTGAAAATGTATGCCATCATGAGTGCAATTTGGGACCTAAACATATTTCAGTACGTTTCATATACACACATATACACACCTCCCATATACATATATACGTACATACACATGCACACATGCACACAGCACACACACACATCCCACATATACGTACATACACATGCACACAGCACACACATTCACACACATCCCACATATACGTACATATACATGCACACAGCACACACACACACCCCACATATACATATATACGTACATACACATGCACACAGCACACACATTCACACACATCCCACATATACGTACATATACATGCACACAGCACACACACACACCCCACATATACATATATACGTACATACACACGCACACAGCACACACATTCACACACATCCCACATATACGTACATACACATGCACACACACACACACACACCCCACATATACATATATACGTACATACACATGCACATACAACACACGCACACACGTGCCTTCTATTAAGGTCAAGAATGAAACCATAAGAAAATCATCTTCAAGCCCGGGCGCAGTGGCTCACGCCTATAATCCCAGCACTTTGGGAGGCCCAAGCGGGTGGATCATGAGGTCAAGAGATCGAGACCATCCTGGTCAACACAGTGAAACCCCATCTCTACTAAAAATACAAAAATTAGCTGCGCACAGTAGTGCGCACCTGTAGTCCCAGCTACTCGGGAGGCTGAGGCAGGAGAATTGCTTGAACTCAGAAGGCGGAGGTTGCGGTGAGCTGAGATCGTGCCACTGCACTCCAGCCTGGGTAACAAGAGCAAAGCTCTGTCTCAAAAAAGAAAAGAAAATCATCTTCAAAGCAAAGACAAATGCTCCCTCCTCCATGGGAACAAACCCCCTTTCCCTCTGGCCCTTATCAGCACCTCTGCCTTCACTGAGCCCCCCACAAAGCGAGGAGCGGTGGGGCCTCAGGTGACTCTACTGTTTCTCCCACACCGAGTCCCTTGAGTGTGAGCCTCACCTCTGCTCCTCTGTCAGCTCCATCATGGCCAGAGACCCTGGGGTCCAGAGCCTCATTGCTCCTAAGCCCTGGCTCCCAGCTGTGGGTTTTCTCTTCTCAGCTGCTATGAGTGGATATCCTAGAAGGGGGGTGAGGACCGCAACGCCTTTGGGAGGGCGCCTGGCTGAGGCGCCCTCGAGCGGCCTCTACAGCCCTGTGTCACCCATCCTGGGACCCCTGGAGCCACTATGCTCATCTTTCCAGAAATCACACCGTCCGGGTAAGTTATGATTGAAAACTGACAGAATTCAGTCCAGTACCTTCTAAAAGCCTCTTACAACAACTTGTTTAGAGTTGCTATAATTAAAAACACAGCTTCCAAAAACTAACACACGCTGTAACATCTAGACAATAGTCTGGTATTAAAAAAATAGCCGGGCGCGGTGGCTCACGCCTGCAATCCCAGCACTTTGGGAGGCCGAGGTGCGCGGATCACGAGGTCAGGACTAACCTGACCAACATAATGAAACCCCATCTCTACTAAAAATACAAAAATTAGCCAGGCGTGGTGGTGCATGCTTGTAATTCCAGCTACTCGGGAGGCTGAGGCAGGAGAATTGCCTGCACCCAGGAGGCAGAGGTTGCAGTGAGCCGAGATCATGCCACTGCACTCCAGCCTGGGCGACAGAGCAAGACTCCATCTAAAACAAAACAAAACAAAACAAAACAAAAAACCCCAAACCTAAGTGGTTCCCAGGGGACAAGTGAATCCTCGGAGTACAAAGTGCAGGAGGCGCTGTGGAAATGCACAGCAGAGCTTCCCAGCATCCCCCAAAATATAAGGCCTCCCAGGACTGAGATTTGAAATAAGTGAGCCTCAGACATCAAAGATGATCACTCCAGAGGACCCTATGATGTCAACACTATCATCACTTGGATCTGTCAGGAAAATACAGGCCAAGCTCATTCTGTTTTGTTTTGCTTTTTTTTTGAGACGGAGTCTCACTCTCACCCAGGCTGGAGTGTAGTGGTGTGATCTCTGCTCACTACAACCTCTGCCTCCCAGGTTCAAGCAATTCTCCTACCTCAGTCTCCCGAGCAGCTGGGACAACAGGCTAATTTTTGTATTTTTAGTAGAGACAGGGTTTCGCCATGTTGATCAGGATGGTCTGAATCTCTTGACCTTGTGATCCACCTGCCTTGGCCTCCCAAAGTGCTGGGATACAGGCCTGAGCCACCGCGCCCGGCCGCTAATTTTCAATGGGGTAAAATTTTTATTATTTTTGTTTTTATGGTCAGGGACTTGCTCTGTTGTCCAGGCGGTTCCGCGGTGCAATCACAGCTCACTGCAGCCTCAACCTCTTGGGCTCACGTGATCTTGAAGCCCTGTCTCCCATGTAGCTGGAACTATAGGCATATGCAACCCCACGTGGCCAATTTTTTAAATGTTTGTAATAATGGGGGGGGGGGGTCCTCCCTGTGTTGCCCAGGGCTAAAACTTCTAGACTCAAGCAATCCTCCTTCCTCAGCCTCCCAAAGTGCTAAGACTATAGATGGAAGAGCCGCCTTGCCAGACCCAACATTTTTTTTTTTTGAGATGGAGTTTTGCTCTTGTTACCCAGGCTGGAGTGCAATGGCGCGGTCTACGCTCACCGAAACCTCCGCCTCCTGGATTCAAGCAATTCTCCTGCCTCAGCCTTCTGAGTAGCTGGGATTACAGGCACAAGCCACCATGCCCAGCTAATTTTTTGGTATTTTTTTTAGTAGAGATGGGGTTTTACCACGTTGACCAGGATGGTCTCGATCTCTTGACCTCGTGATCCACCCGCCTCGGCCTCCCAAAGTGCTGGGATTATAGGCTTGAGCCACCGCGCCCGGCCCAGACCCAACGTTTTTAAATGGGGTGAGTCGCTGATCAGTGAACTACAGTTCCTGTGACAATGTCACTGCAGCTTCTGTAGTTTCATGTAGCCATACCCAACTGCATAGACACTTCTCCTGCTTTTTTCACTTATCACAAGAATTTTCTATGCTTTTCACAAACATCATTTAGGCCTAAAAGTCTCTAAACCTGACTTCGCAAGCTTTCCGAGCTTGTAACAGAAAAGCACTATCACACAGATTTCCTAAATAAGTCTTAAAACCCTCTAAATAAACCCAAACGAATAGACAAAGCACATACATGGGTGATTTTCAAAAGCAAACGTAGTCTGGGTACGGTGCCTCACGCCTGTAATCAAGCACTTTGGGAGGCTGAGGGAAGAGGACCGTTTCAGCCCAGACATTCAAGGCTGTAGTGATGAGCCATGATCCTGCCTCACCCGGGCTCGAAAACAAACAAAAAGATGTGAAAATAGCAACATATACAAATTCCAACTCCAACAGGCCAAGCTAAAGGCAACAGAGACATAGCTGAGGAGGAAAAGCAGAGTGACGTTTCCTAAGAGCCTGGAGAACTTCTTGTCCCTGTCAGCATCCAGACCCACGTCGTGATGTGGAGGAAGAACCACCTACAAGATGGACAAGAGCCACAAGCTGCGCTGTGAACCTCGGCACTCTCTGTGCTGATGCCACATGCTGCGCTGTGAACCCAGGCACTAAGCGCCGATGCCACTGGCCTGTGGGTCTCTGCAGGAACCCCTCCAGCCCCTAAATTGGGCTGCTAAATTCTCCCATTTGCCCCAGGGTATTATAGAAAATTATTTGTAAGAATAACGAAAATAAAAAGACAGCTGATGGGCTGGGCGTGCTAGCTGACGCCTGTGATCCCAGCACTTTGGGAGGCTGAGGCGGGTGGATCACAAGGTCAGGAGTTTGAGACCAGCCTAACCAACATGGAGAAACCCTGTGTCTTCTAAAACTAAAAAAATTAGGCACAGTAGTACCTGTAATCCCAGCTACTTGAGAGGCTGAGGCAGGAGAATTGTTTGAACCTGGGAGGTGGAGGTTGCAGTGAGCTAAGATCGTGCCACTGCACTCCAGCCTGGGTGACAGAGCGAGACTCCATCTCCAAAAAAAACAAAGACAAAAACAAAAACAAAAACCTTCATACTAATTTGTTAAGTTCAAACCATATAGTCTACTAAAAAATAAATAAATAAATAACTAGGCAAATACTGTGGACAATGTAGACATTAGAAAGAATTAAAAACAGCATCAGCAGATTATGAACACCTGACACTGTTTTTTGTTTTTTTGAGACAGTCCCACTCTGCCGCCCAGGCTGGAGTGCGATGGCATGATCTTCCGCTTCCAGGGTTCAAGCGATTCTCTTGCCTTGGCCTCCTCAGTAGTTGGGATTACAGGCGCCCACCACGCCCAGCTACACTTTGCGTTTTTAGTACAGAAGGGGTTACACCATGTTGGCCACACCCGCCGTAAAGGCGGGGTTTCACCAAGTTGACCAGGTTGGTCTCGAACTCCAGATGTCAACTGATCCGCCCGCCTCGGCCTCCCAAGGCGCTGAGATAAGAGGCGTGAACCAAAGAGAGGGATGCTAATTTTCCCACATTATTCAGGAAAGTTAAAGCTTGACTGTGATAAGAGAAGCGAGATGGGGCTTTCCTTCAAGTTCATGTAGGTAACACTGGCGGGGAAAGGCCGTTTCGATTTTCTCTTAGTGTCAAAGCTGACACATCCCAAATTCTAACTGTGACTCAGGTGGTAAGTTTCTGATTTTGCCATGTGACTGAACGAAAAACTTGGATGAAGCAGGAATAAACGTTCATCAGACAGGCTTCGCAGGAGTCACAGAAGGCCAGTTAGCAGCGATTATAAACTAGCAGGGCCAAGCCGAATCCACGTGGTTTTCCAGAAACTACCGGTTGGACGCCTTCCAGGGAGGAAGACGATCTTTGGCGAAAGAAAACAAGTAGCAAACACAAACCCGTGGCATTAAAAAAACAGACCGCTGGTATTTCCGACCCCGTTCTAGGCCGAGGTTATGCTGTGCGCGTTTCCAGCAAGGGGCCCAACGTCGCACGCGAAAGACCACGATCGGCCGCCGACGCGCAGCCCCTCACCTCGGCCGCGACCCTCGCCCCCGGCCCGGCCTCGGGGAGCCCGGAGGACCCCCGGCAGCGGGGGCCCCGTCCCAGAACCTGCCTTCCCTGTGATGTCCGCCCGCGTGTGGGCGCCGCGCGCCGCCGTCCCGCTGCCATCCCCGCCAGCCGACCCCCGAGCGCGGCCAGGCCCAGCTTCCTCCCAGGGCGCCCGGCGCGGGCCAGGGGGAACCGGGGAGGAGGGCGGGCCGGTCGCCGGGGCTGAGCGCGCGGGGCCAGGGCGGAGCCCAACTACCTGAGGATATTGTGCGCCTCCATGCTCCGGTTCTGGTTGCTCGAGCACACCACCGCCACCCGCAGCGGGGACGACGGCATGGCGGCGGCCGCACAGCCCGCGGGGCTCCCGCTCGGGCTCCCGCCCCACCGCGGTGCTTCCGCGCGAGCAAAATGGCGGCCGCAGCGGCCGGAAGCCGGCGACGCGGAAGCGGCGGCGTAGCGTGCGGCGTCTGCCTCCCCGCCCAGCCCGAGCACCGGGCCGCGGACGGCGGGCACGCACGGGCCTTCGGGCGCGGTACCCTCCGCGAGGCCGGGGGCGGCCCACGGCGCGCCGGCCCCCGGCGTCCGCAGCAGAGACCCGCACTCCGGTGGGCGCGGCTGAGCGTCACGGCGCCCCGCGCCGGCGCTTAGTGTGACGCAGGCGTCTTGTGACGTACGCGCCGCGCCGAACGCCAGCGACGTCACAGCGTGTCGCCGCCGCCGCCGCCGGGAAAGCGGCGAAGCGCCTGGCGTGTCGTGTCCTCGGACGATGTACACGAAGCAGTACGTCCCCTCGGTCCCCGTGGGGTCCGTCGTTCTCGCTCCTGCCGTCCCCCGAGCCGTCGCGCTTCAGTAGACCCGTTCCCTCCGCTGTCCCCGAGACCCACAGACGTTCCCGCATCCTGAGGGTCGCTCCCGCCCGGCCTTATCCGAGCAGGAGCGCGTCGCCCTTGGATGAAAGCCTCGGCGTCGAACGTTTCCGGGAGAACGGCGACCTGTGACAGACCTGCTGGGGGTGCGCGCCGACGAGGGCCCTCCGCGCCTCGGGCTTCCTTGGAGAGGCGGCCGGCTGGCCTGAGAGTTGGATGACGTTACAGAAGATCGAGTCAACGCGCCGGGTGACTCCGCAGCCTCGCCTGTGTCCCCGGAGGCAGCCTGGCAGCAGCGGGCGGTGGCTTGGCGTTTTTGTGGGGGCGCAGCAGAGGGGAGAGGGATGATGATTGTCAACCCAAGGCAGAGGGGCTAACTGAAAATCGTATTTATCTGGGAGTAGGGCGCTGGCGAATATGCGTGCCGTAAGAGTCAACGATTTGCGCTGGTCTCGAACTCCTGACCTCAGGTGATCACCTGCCTCGGCCTCGGCCTCCCAAAGTGCTGCGATTACAAGCGTGAGCCACCACGCCCAGCCCGAAAGACGATGATTTTTTTTTCCTTTTTTTTTTTGAGACGGAGTTTCGCTCTTGTTACCCAGGCTGGAGTGCAATGGCGCGATCTCGGCTCACCGCAACCTCCGCCTCCTGGGTTCAGGCAATTCTCCTGCCTCAGCCTCCCGAGTAGCTGGGATTACAGGCACGCGCCACCGGGCCCAGCTAATTTTTTGTATTTTTAGTAGAGACGGGGTTTCACCATGT
>CM052659.1:533303-590313 GCA_028533165.1 Leontopithecus rosalia
TCGCTCTTGTTACCCAGGCTGGAGTGCAATGGCGCGATCTCGGCTCACCGCAACCTCCGCCTCCTGGGTTCAGGCAATTCTCCTGCCTCAGCCTCCCGAGTAGCTGGGATTACAGGCACGCGCCACCGGGCCCAGCTAATTTTTTGTATTTTTAGTAGAGACGGGGTTTCACCATGTTGACCAGGATGGTCTCGATCTCCTGACCTCGTGATCCGCCCGCCTCGGCCTCCCAAAGAAGGGTGATCTTTTATGTATGTATTTATTTATTTATTTATTTTTGAGACGGCGTTTCGTTCTTGTTACCCAGGCTGGAGTGCAATGGCGCGATCTCGGCTCACCACAGCCTCCGCCTCCTGAGCAGCTGGGATTACAGGCACGCACCACCATGCCCAGCTAATTTTTTATATTTTTAGTAGAGACTGGGTTTCACCATGTTGACCAGGACGGTCTCGATCTCTGGACCTCGTGATCCACCCGCCTCGGCCTCCCAAAGTGCTGGGATTACAGGCGTCAGCCACCGTGCCCGGCCGAAAGACGATGATTTTTAAAGGAAAAATGAAGAGGAAGACAGTGGTTTGGAAGTCACCTTGCTACAGAGATCAGTAACAGGCAGTTGCTGAGCAGATGTCCTTGCAGAAGGATCTTTTGTGTAAAGTTGCCTTACTGTAAGGTTGTGGTTTTTGCAGAATCTCGTGATAGTTTTTATTATTAATTCATGAGGACTCTCCCTTCATGGCCTCTTCCCCAGCTGTATTTCTCGGAGTATTTTGAATAAGTGAGTCCACTTTTATTTTGACAACGTGGCTATTTTCCCCTTTTGATTGAGCTCTTTCTCCAAATGCATAAGTGGTCAATCATCTTGTAGGTAGGTTTCGAAAGGTCCCGTGCGGCCGGGCGCGGTGGCTCAGGCCTGTAATCCCAGCACTTCGGGAGGCCGAGGCTGGTGGATCACGAGGTCAAGAGATCGAGACCATCCTGGTCAACGAGGTGAAACCCCGTCTCTACCAAAAATACAAAAAATTAGCTGGGCATGGTGGTGCGCGCCTGTAATCCCAGCTACTCGGGAGGCTGAGGCAGGAGAATTGCTTGAACCCAGAAGGCGGAGGTTGCGGTGAGTCGAGATCGCGCCATTGCACTCCAGCCTGGGTAACAAGCAAAACTCCGTCTCAAAAAAAAAAAAGAAAAGAAAGTCCCCATGCTGAGATGAACTTGTCCTAGGTAGCTGTCCTGGTCCCACGCTGGAGAGAGAGGCTGCTGGCAGTCGTTGGCAAAACCCTTTTTACCATATTTGAGCAGCAAAGGACGTTCAAGACTGTGGCTCTCAGGCTAAGTCTACTGGAGTCCATTATTAACTTCAATTTTTGTCACTTCTGTAGTCTTCTATCATCTCAAAGTACTGTGTCACCATTATTCTGTTAGAAATTGCACTTTTGCAAAACATTACAATGATCAAGTTTAAAGGGGAAAATACAAGGTATAATAGGAATATGTTATCCCAGTTTGCATGTTGGTTTTGACCCATGAACCCAGGCTCAAAGGAAAGCAAAGTAATGGTGATGATGATGATTAGGAAACAGAAAAGGTAAAAGGCAGGGCAGGGTGGCTCATGCCTGGAATCTCAGCACTTTCGGAGGCTGAGGTGGGCAGATCATGTAAGGTCAGGAGTTCAAGACCACCCTGGCTAACATGCTGAAACCCCGTTCTTGCTAAAAATACAAAAAAATAACTGGGCGTGGTGGCGGGCACCTATAGTCCCAGCTACTCGGGAGGCTGAGGCAGGAGAATCGCTTGAACCAGGAGGTGGAGGTTGCACCACTGTACTCCACTCTGGAAAACGAGTGAAACTTGGTCTCAAAAATAAATAAATAAAAGATTAAAAAATAGAAATTTGTCAGGGTGCAATGGCTCACTCCTGTAATCCCAGTACTTTGGGAGGCTGAGATGGGTGGATCACAAGGTCAGGAGTTCAAGACCAGCCTGGCCAAGATGCTGAAACCCTGTCTCTAGTAAAAGTACAAAAATTAGTTAGGTGTAGTGGTAGGCATCTGTAATTCCAGCTTCTCAGGAGGCTGAACAGGAGAACTGCTTGAACCCGGGAGGCGAAGGTTGCAGTGAGCCGAGATCACACCACTGTACTCCAGCCTAGGTGACAGAGCAAGACTCTGTCTCAAAAAAAAAAAAAACACTACAAAAATTAGCCGGATGTGGTGGCATGTACCTATAGTCCCAGCTACTCAGGATGCTGAGGCAGGAGTATCACTTGAACCTGGGAGGTGGAGGTAATCCCAGCATTTTGGGAGAGATTGAGCCACTGCACTTGAGCCTGGGTGACGGAGTGAGACTCTATCTCAAAAAAAGAAAAAATTAGCTGGGTGTGGTGGCATGTGCCTGTAGTCCCACTACTCGGGAGGTTGAGACAGTAGAATTGCTTGATCCTGGGCAGTGGAGGTTGCAGTGAGCTGAGTTCACACCACTGCAGAGCAGCCTGGGTGACAGCAAGACTCCATCTCAGAAGAAGATTGGAAATGAAAGGAAACCTATTGAATAACTCAAGTGGCCATAGGGAATTAGGCGAGATTTGTAACCATGTGCCGTTTCCTTTTTTTATTTTGTTTTTGAGACGGAGTCTCACTCCGTCACCAGGCTGGAGTGCAGGGGCGTGATCTCAGCTCACTGCAACCTCCATCTCCTGGGTTCAAGGGATTCCCCTGCCTCAGCCTCCCGAGTAGCTGGGACTACAGGCGTGCACCACTAAACCCAGCTGTTTTTTTGTATTTTAGTAGAGACGGGGGTTTCACCATGTTGGCCAGGATGGTCCTCAGCTCCTGACCTCGTGATCCGCCCACCTCAGCCTCCCAAAGTTCTGGGATTACAGGCATGAGCTACTGTGCCTGGCCCATGTACCTGTTTTCTTATTCTGTGTAAATGGGTCTCAGTGTTCCTAGAGGAACTTATCCAGGTACAGCATATAGTATTGACAGACTTATTTAGTACGTTATTTAACCAATAGGTACTAAAGATCTCGTAGGTTAGGTTTTGTGAAGTTACCAGCAGAAGCTATTGATTGTGAAATGTCAGTTATACCATTGATGGCGGTGGCGGCCTGTCGAGTGAATGCTGGGAAGATGCTTGCTGCAGCAGGGGAGGCTCAGCTGGGACTGGGTGTGCCACGAAGCACGTAGAAGCCCTGCCCTCTTCCAAGTTGGCAGGACAGGAGCCCCACCCTCCTGGGTGCAGCTGCATCTGCCCAGCTACGTCTGTGGACCCAGGCATCCCTGTACTCTTGGGGCTAGGAAGCCTCCCCACCCCATCCTGAAAGCTCAGAAGTACCTGCACCTGCTATCTGGCCTCTCCCCACTCCCAACAAAGCTGAGGCCGAGCCCAGGCGCTGTTGCAACCCAGCCACTTGTGTGCGCACTCAGGGCAGTGCTGACATGCTAGCCCCCTGCTGCCTCGTCCCCCTCTGGACTTTGGGAGCTGACAAGCATGGGAGCAAGGCTGAGGAGGGCCTGAGGGCAGCTCAGCCCAGTCCTGTAGGTGCCCCGTGGGCTGAACAGCCGGTGGCCTGTGGATGGAATAATTGATTACAGCGAGAGGCAGACAGGCTCCTGGGTGGAAAGGGGTGGGTGTCCAGTGAAGACCCACCTTCAAGCTAGGGACAGCCTGATGGTGGGGGCTGGGCTGCCACTTCTGGGTGGAGTCTGCTGCCCAGAATGAGAATTTAGGGTGCTTTTTCTAGGCACACCCATGGCTGCCATGGACCAGTCAGCACACAGTTTATCCCTTCTGAAGTCCATAAAATCCCCAGACTCAGCCATACTCACAGGGACATCAGGACTACCAGCTGTGGGAAGGGTCTGTCCACGTCGGATCTCCTCAGCTTGTCGGGAGGACCTGCCTGTTGAAAGCAGCTGCTCACTTTGGGTCTCCTGAGAGCTGTTCTGTCGCTCAGTGAAGCTCCTCTCCTCCTTGTTCACCTTCCGGTTATCCACATACCTCATTCTTCTGGATGCAGTTTGGGGAACATTCTGTGTGATCCATGCATCAGGCATGAAACTTGTCCCTTCAAATTTATCTAGTTTGGCCTGGCACAGTGGTTTGTGCTTGTAATCCTAACACTTGGGGAGGACACTGTGAGAGAATCTCAAGAGCAGGAGTCTGAGACCAGACTGCTCAATGTAGCTAGATCCATCTCTATTTTGTAAAAAATTGGCCAGGCATGCTGGCTGATGCCTGTAATCCCAGTACTTTGGGAGACCAAGGTGGGCAGATCACGAGGTCAGGAGTTCAAGTCTAGCCTGGCCAACATGGAGAAACCCCATCTCTACTAAAAATATAAAAATTAGCCAGGCATGGTGGCACACACCTGTAATCCTAGCTACTCAGGAGGCTGAGGCAAGGGAATTGCTTGAACCTGGGAGGTGAATGTTGTGGTGAGCCAAGATCACGCCATTGCACTCCAGCCTGGGCAACAAAAGCAAAACCTCATCTCAAAAAAAAAAAAAATTGGCTGGGCACAGTGGCTCATGCCTGTAATCCCAGCACTTGGGGAGGCCAAGGTGGGTGGATCACTTGAGGCCAGGAGTTCAAGATCAGCTTGGCCAACATGGTGAAACCCTGTCTCTAAAAAAAAAAATTATACACAGATATGTATACACATATACACACATATAATGTATATATGTGTGTATGTAAATGAGTATTAAAAGGGATGTTAATTTTTTTCTTTTTTAATGAATGAGTGGTTCTTATGTTGCCCAGGTTGGCCTTGAACTCATAGCCTCGCCTCCTCAAGGGCCAGGACAACTGGCCTGAGCCACCGTGGCTCCCTAAAATTTTTTTTTTTGAGACAGAGTCTTTCTCTATCGCCCAGGCTCGAGTGCAGTGGTATGGTCTTGCCTCACTGCTACCTCCGCCCACTGGGTTCAAGCAATTCTCCTGCCTCAGCCTCTTGAGTAGCTGAGATTATAGGTGCCTGCCACCACGCCTGGCTAATTTTTGTATTTTTAGTAGATACTGGTTTCACCATCTTGGCCAGGCTGGTCGTGAATTCCTGACCTCGTGATCCACCTGCCTTAGCCTCCCAAAGTGCTAGGATGACAGGCATGAGCCACCACACCTAGCCTATTAACTTTTTTTTGAGACAGGGTCTTTCCCTGTTGCCAAGCTTGAGTGCTGTGGTGAGATCAAGGCTCACTGCAGCCTCAAACACTCAAGGTCAAGTGATCCTCCTCAGCCTCTCAAGTAGCCGTGAATACAGCCATGCATCATTATGCCTGGCTAATTTTTTCTTATTTTTGTTTTTTTGAGAGAGTCTTGCTCTCACCCAGGCAGGAGTGCAATGGCATGATCTCCACTCACTGCAACCTCTGTCTGCCAGGTTCAAGCAGTTCTCCTGCCTCAGCCTCCCGAACAGCTAGATTACAGGCACGCGCCAACACACTTGGCTAATTTTTGTATTTTTTAGTAGAGACGGGTTTTCACCATGTTAGTCAGGTTGGTCTTGAACTCCTGACTTTGTGATCTGCCCACCTCAGCCTCCCAGAGTCCTGGGATTACAGGCATGAGACGCTGCGCCCGGCCATACCCAGCTGATGTTTTATTTTCATTAGAGACAAGGTCTTGCTATGTTTCCAGGGCTCATCTTGAACTCCTGGGCTCAAGTGCTCCTCCCACCTTAGCTTCCTAAGGTGTTGGGATTACAGGTATGAGCCACCATACCCAGCCAAATCAGAATTTTAAATACATGTGTATGTGGTCAATAACTCAGAAGGTACAGCTTTTTCATTAAACCAATAATATCAAATTAGTTTCATTCATCAAATAGTGACACACAAAAAATATTTTATTTTAGGCTGACTTTATAGTTTCATGACCTCAAAACATCTAGACAAGACAAATAGAAAACTGTCTGACTGGTAGACTCAGGCAAAAACGTACACTGCCAGTTTTTATGACATTTCTATTTTTATTTTGTCAGCAAATTTAAAACCAGCTTATTTATCAAAGACTTACAGCCTGGGAAATATGGCAAGACCCCATCTCTACAAAAAATATAAAAATTCACCTGGTGTAGTGGTGTGCACCTGTAGTCCCAGCTACTCAGGATGCTGAGGTGTGGGAATAACCTGAGCCCAGGAAGGTCAAGGCTGCAGTGAGCTGTGGTCACACCACTGCATTCCAGTCTCAGGGACAGTGAGACTCTGAAAAAAAAAGTATAAGAACTAAAATGCATGTAGGTGAATTTATATTGTATATGAGCACTAAGCCAATCTAAGTAGAAGTTCTTAAGTGGTTTCTGTCCACATACAGACACAACATACATGCACATATGCATAAACACCTAAACACAAATATGCAGAGATCTCACTGCTTCCATTTCCTTTTATTCTTTTATTCTAGTTTTTTTTTTTTTTTTTTTTGAGACGGAGTTTCGCTCTTGTTACCCAGGCTGGAGTGCAATGGCGCGATCTCGGCTCACCGAAACCTCCACCTCCTGGGTTCAGGCAATTCTGCCTCAGCCTCCTGAGTAGCTGGGATTACAGGCACGCGCCACCATGCCCAGCTAATTTTTTGTATTTTTAGTAGAGTCGGGGTTTCACCACATTGACCAGGATGGTCTCGATCCCTTGACCTCGTGATCCACCCGCCTCGGCCTCCCAGAGTGCTGGGATTACATAAGTTTCTTTTCTTGTTAAAGAATAAGTGTGCTAATAACTCTTTGTTAAGCCCTATCCTATGTTAGATATTCCGTGCTTACAGGCACATAGTACATTCTATGTCCTTGTACTTTAACCAAGATATCTGTGCTGGACGTGCTCACAGGCATGTCCCAGCTCTCCATTGCTTTTACCTGTTTTTGTTAGCCAATCGGTCTTTAGTTTAGATTGTGAGGTCTGGCTCCAGCCAATGGAGATCAGACACAGCAGTGAGGATGACCCCAATGTGTAAAGGACAAATTTGTGTGTTTTCCTTTGTTCATTGTGCTCTCATGACAAGATGGCTAGCGAGGGGGCCCTTCCTGCAGTCCAGGAAGTAAAAGTTGCATTGCTGAAAGACCCTCTGTCTCAGTGCTGATTTTCCTTTGTGGCCCTGAGCATCTGTTTCCAAGACAGTAGGTGCCACGGGGACTGCCACTACAAGTCTGGCGTGGATGCCTGCCGGGACCCCCTTAGGTCTGAGACGGTGGACTGGACCAGGACGGCCAGAATGGCTCTTGCTGGAGCCACTGGTAGGCTCATCCCAGCGGCAGCCCCCAAAGGAGTAGAAGCAGTCCCACCCTGGGCCCCTTTGATCCAGAGGACATAGATGAGGCACGCTGCCTGGGTCTCCAGGACCATGTCCACACGGCTCTGCACCTCGGCTGGACCCAGCATGGATGGCACCGCCACAGGGGCAGCTCAGTGACACACTGTGCACCAGTAATCCAGTCTGAGTGGATGCTCCTGCCCTGCCCACCACTGCAGGTCCTGGGACCCAGGGTGCCCGGCCCACATCCAGCCTGCCCCACGCTCCTGCACACAGCCCCATCGCCACTGCCCCTGCCTCAAAGCAAAACTTTTATGATAGAGATACCTGTCTAACATAAAATTACTCTGAGCCCAAGATTGTGGCCAGTTTAATCTGAAAGCCTCCCTTTTTTTTTTTCTGATACAGGGTCCCCCACTATCACCCAGGCAGGAATGCAGTGGCACAATCACAGCTCACTGTAACCTCCACCTCCCGGGTTCAAGCCATCCTCCCACTCAGCCTCGGGAGTAGCTGGGACTATAGGCGTGAGCCACCACACCTGGCCTACTACTGCATTTTTTTGTAGAGACGGTCTTGACGTGTTGCCCAGGCTGGCCTCAAACTCCCGGGCTTGAGGGATCTGCTTGCCTCGGCCTCCAAAAGTGTTGGGATTACAGGCCTGAGCCATTATACTTGGGCAAACTTTTTCTGAGATAGATCTGGCTTTGCTGCCCAGATTGGAGTGCAGTGCCATGATCATGACTCACAGTGGCCTCAGATTCCTGGGCTCAAGCAGTCCCTACAACATCAGCCTCCTCAGGAGCTGGGACCATTGGCGTAAGCCACAGGCCCAGCCTGGAGCCTAACTTTATTTGTTTATTTAGAGACAGAGTGATCTCACTCTGCTGCCCAGGCTGGAGTGCAGTGGTGTGATCTTGGCCCGCTGCAGCCTCTGCCTCCCAGGGTCAAGAAATTCTCCTGCCTTAGCCTCCCAAGTAGCTGGGACTACAGGCATGTGCCACCTTGCCTAGCTAACTCTGGCATTTTTAGTAGAGATGGGGTTTCACCATGTTGGCCAGGATGGCCTCGAACTCCTGACCTCAAGTGATCCTCCTGCCTCAGCCTCCCAAGTAGCTGGGACTACAGGCATGTGCCACCTTGCCTAGCTAACTCTGGCATTTTTAGTAGAGATGGGGTTTCACCATGTTGGCCAGGATGGCCTCGAACTCCTGACCTCAAGTGATCCTCCAGCCTCAGCCTCCCAAAGCGCTGGGATTACAGGCATGAGTCACTGCTCCTGGCAGAGGCTAACTTTAATAAACACCTCTCTAGTTCCTTTTCTTCCCGTATTTCAGTTCTTCAGTTAACTGTTCTGTCACCACAGCCATTGACAGCCAAATCTAAATTTACATTTCCAAAACGTGTCTAGGGTTTTGGTTGCCACAGAGCTACTGTAATTTGTAAATCCAGTAATTTTAAATCCCCTTGAATTTTTGTTTTTAGTCTTGGCTAGAATGCCATAGCAGTGAGCTTTATCTCAATACAAGCAGAAATGGCAGCTCATTCACAGTAGGCAGGAAAAAACAGACAAGAACTGGGAAAGCTCTACATGGAAATTCTGGAGCTGCAGGTTTTCTTGGAGAGTAGGAATAGTAGCCACAGGAGCTCTGAATTCTCCTTCCTGGGCTCTGCCCATCAGTTGTTGTTGTGTTTTCTGTTTTTGAGATGGAGTTTTGCTCGTCTGTCTCCCAGGCTGGAGTGCAGTAATGCAATCTCGGCTCCCTGCAACCTCTGCCTCCCGTGTTCAAACAAGTCTCCTGCCTCAGCCTCCCAAGTACCTGGGATTACAGGTGCCCGCCACCACGCCCAGCTAATTTTTGTATTTTTGGTAGAAATGGGATTTCACCATCTTGGCCAGGCTGGTCTCGAACTCCCCAGATCAAGCAATCTGCTCACCTCGGCCTCCCAAAGTGTTGGGATTACAGGCGTGAGCCACTGTGCCCGGACACTTAATTTTTTTTTTTTCTTTGAGATGGAGTTTCGCTCTTGTTACCCAGGCTGGAGTGCAATGGCGCCATCTCGGCTCACGGCAACCTCCGCCTCCTGGGTTCAGGCAATTCTCCTGCCTCAGCCTCCTGAGTAGCTGGGATTACAGGCATGCGCCACCACGCCCTGCTAATTTTTTTTCTATCTTTAGTAGAGATGGGGTTTCACCATGTTGACCAGGATGGTCTCGATCTCTTGACCTCGTGATCCACCCGCTTCAGCCTCCCAAAGTGCTGGGATTACAGGTGTGAGCCACCGCGCCCGGCCCCAGACACTTAATTTTTTAGAAAATGTTTGGGCTTTGGGTCTAAAGGACTGAGGGTCCTTTAAAATTCTCACCTCTACCTGGCAATCTGTGAGGCGGGTGCTCCTGCTGTTTCCACTCCACATGGAAGAGGAAACGGGGCGCTGAAAGGCTCGTGCCTCCTGAAGGGCAGGCACAGATGAGCCAGGATGAAGCAGGTGCCTTCTGCTCCACACGGGAAAAGTGTCAGCTCCAATTACACCTCCAGGCACCAGTGAGAAAGGTCAGGTGGAGCCGTCTGCCTGCTCCACGGCATATGGCCAGTGCTACACTGAGAGCCACGGTCCACCCACCTCCCCACCCCAGCCTGAGCCACCAAGTCAGAAGAACAGCAGACAGCCACAGTCCAGAGAGAGCAGGGTGGGAGAGACAGAGAGACAGACACCCACTCCCAGAAGGGTGGCCAGCCGGGACCGAGCAGTCTGTGGGAGTGAGCACGAGCTCAGATGCAGCCACCCCAGCAGGGACACTGCTCCCAGGCCGAGGCTTATTCCCTGGGCCCTGCAGGCTGCTCGTCCACCTCTGCAAAGCCTCAGCTGGACTCCAGGCCTCTGAGATGCCCCCAGAACTTCCCGGCTGCTCCCCAAGAAGCCATATGGCTCTAGCTCCCTGGGCACTACCTTTGTTGGGAGAAGACATGGAAACACCCTTGCAGGTGGCCTAGGCCCCCAGGGTAGAAGGTGGCTGGAAGGAGCCCCCACTCCCGCCAGGCTGTCTAGACACAGGGCTGCACCCCCCTCCAGGGATGAGTCATCCTCAGAGCTGGGCTCTTCCTCCCCCACCCCCACCTGTTTTTGCATCCTCAGGGTCACCCCTCTCTGCAGGTGACTCAAGGACAGCCTGGGAGAGGCTGTAGGGGAGGAAGAGTGGCATTCATCACACATACAGGAGCCCCAGGCTGTCCTCTGCCCACCGACCCCCGTCCCAGCTCTAGCTGTGCACAGGGAGGCCCTGGCGGGGAGGGGGCCCCTCTGGAGAACCTAATTACTGCTGTCACAGCTCAAGTGGATCGCTGTGGGAATGTGTTATTTCTAAACACAGCACGTACCACCTCCCCCACCCCCGCAGAGACAGCTGGCCCAGGACAAGAAGGTGCAGACACAAGCCCCGTCCTGCCAGGAGCTGCAGCCATCCAGGCCAGGAGAAGGTTCTGGGCCAGCCACCCGCCGGTATCCAAGGGCCCCAGGGGAGCAGGGAGAAGGGGAGTCCACCTTTTTCCTCCCGCCCACCTCCCAAGTAAACACACAGACAGCACTGTTGGTCTGGGGATGACGGACATTTAGACACTGGCGCCAGGTTTGCGCCTGACCAGCGCCACACAGGGGTGATTGGAGCAAAGGCAGAGGTGGGCTGCAGGTGTCACGGGGCACCAGCCGGGGCCTGGGGTGGCTGAGGTGAGAGTGGGTGTTTGGCCACAGTGACCAGGAGGGGCCAGGTCAAGTCCAGGTGGTCAGAGCTGGGGGCTCCAGGAGGGGAGGGCAGTGCCATGCCCCTCAGTGTCCAACATCACCAGATGGGCGTCACAGGGACACGGGTCTGCAGCAGGTGGGCAGGGTCGGCTTTGCTTCCATGGCGGGCGGCATTGGTGGGGCCAGATCCTGGCTCTCGACCCCTGGGAGTGCAAAGGCTGGGCGTGGTGCTGTCGGTCACACCATGGCCGCCAAGGTTGCCTGGGTCGGCTGAGGCTTGGGATCCAGGCAGCACTGGAAGGCGGGCTGCTCGAGGCTGGTATCTAACGTTCTGCACTGTGCTGACGGCGGCCGTCTATTCCCATTCCCACAGGAAGTCCTAGTCAGACGCCGCACGCGTAAAAGGAAAGGGACGCCCGGCCCTGAAGAACCACCAGCCGCCCCCGGTCAGAGGACACTCACCCCGGGGAACGCGGGCCAGGTCTCCCACGCCATGGCTCCCGGCTTGTCGAACACCCTCAACGGGACAGAGCGCTGCAGGCCCTCGCCTCATGCTTCCGCAACGCTGGAAGAGGGGTGTCTCCGAGGGGACGCTGGCCAGATGCATGGAGGGGCCGGCCAATCTCAGGGCCACAGACCCCCATGGACAGGAGGGGGTGTTGGCTCCTGCGGTGGGCCCGAGATACTAAGGCACGAAGCTAACCTAAGCCCAGTGGGGTGGGGCAGGGAGCACAGGCTCCGAGGGCTACGCCCCGGGCCTGCAAAGCACACAGTGACCGAGCAATGGCGACGGTCCGTCTTGGACAATTTGGCACAGGATGGAGGTGCGGGGTGATCCGGAGTGTCCATGGCTCTTGCTGGAACGGGCGCCATGCCCTGGCCGCGTCTATGAAGGCCTCTGGATGCGGCCGGCACAGCAGCGCAGGCCCACGGGCCAATCCGGAGCCGGAGCCTGGGAGTCTGACGCCCGGCTGGGAGGGGCGTGCGGTGATGCCAAGGTGCAGTGGTCGTCGCCGGCAGGCCCTCCTCTGCAGGGATCTCAAGGAGGCAGCAGGAACGACGACAGGAGAGCGGGCGGAGAACCTGGGAGCTCCGGCGCGCTCGGGCAGGCGGCCTCGCGCTTCAGGGGTGTCTGCGCAGGCCGGGGCGCGCCAGGGCCGGGCGCATGAGGTTCTCGGTGATGTAGGCCACCAGCAGGCAGATGACCACCAGCATGACGCAGATGGAGCCGCCCACCGCCGTCATGGCCACGACGATGTGCCGCATGCCGGCAGGCTCGGCGGTGAACTCCACGCACTCGGCGGGCTCGGGGGGTTCCGGCGCGAGGGCGGCGGGCCCGGCGCCCAGCGGCAGCGGCTGCAGGCACAGGCGGTAGAGGACGCCGTCGTGCACGTCGGGCAGCAGGTAGTCGCGGCAGGAGGCCCCGAGCAGCACGCGCTCGCACGGGAAGCGCGTGTAGGCGCCGCGCCACGAGCAGTTGAGCGCGAAGGCGCGCACGCGGCGCGCGGCGGCCGGGGCCAGGCGCCACTGCAGGAGGACGCTGTGGTTGCGCAGGACGCTGGCGCGCAGGGAGCGGCCGGCCGGGGCGTGCAGCGCGCAGCCCGGGGCCTGGCAGCGGAAGCCGCGCGCCGGGCTGCGGAAGCAAAGGCGCCCGCCGCCCGCCTCGGGGCCCTCGGGCAGCACCTTGTAGGGGCACCAGGGCGCGTCGGCCGCCGGCTCCCAGCCCGGAGGCGTCGGGGCGGCGGTGGAGCAGGGCGGCGGCGCGCAGGCGGCCAGCAGCAGCAGCAGCGGCGGGGCGCGCATCCTGCGGCTGGGCCGGGCGCGGCGGGGACCGGGGCGCGGCGCTGGGTCACGCGGGCCGCGCCGCCGCCGCCGTCCCCGCTGCCCGCTCCCCGCGCTCCCCGCGCTCCCCGGCGCGCCGCGCCCTCACCGCTGCCGCCCGTTCCGACCCGCCCCCGCGCCCCTTGCGCGCTCGGACCCGGCGCGGCGGCGGAGGCGGGGCCGCCCCTCGCCCCGCCCCCCTTAACCCTCGCCGGGCCGCGGCCTGCGGGTGTCGTGGACGCGGGTTGGGGGCGCGCGGCGAGGCGGCCGGGGGTGCGCTCCCCCCGCTTCCTTCCTAGCGAGCGTGCCTCGGACCCCCAGCCGTTCGCTCGCCCCCGCGGGGCTCCCCCGAGCCTTTGTACCCAGCCGCGGCCGGCTTCGTTTCGCGGCGTGCAGCTCCGCGACCGCCCGTGGCCGCACCGGTCGGGGCTTCCTGCTTCGCGCAGGGAGCGCAGCGGCCCGGAACGCGCCGGACCCCGGGCCTTACTCCCCAGCGTCGGCCGCCCCGGACCGGCACAACCAGGGTGCTGCTGGTACCGAAGGGGTGGGGACCCGCAGGGAATGTTTCCTTCACCCGGCGGCTTCTGCTCCTTTCGGGATGGACAGCGCCCGCCGGGGAAAAGCCCAGGCTTCGCGTGGTGAGAAGTCCCTTCGCTCCGCACGCAGCGCAGGCAGCTCCAGGCGCCGACCTTCCCTGCCTCATCGCTCCCCTCTTGCGGCAGAGGCGCTGCGGGGAGGTCAGGACTGAAAAAGGGAATCCAAAATGCCCACCCTGTTCGCTGGGCAGACGGCACCGATGGGGGAGGGGAAGGCTGGACGCACCCCAAGATCTTGGCCCCTCAATCTCATCCCTGCGTAGATCACCCAGCAACTAGGACACCTCTCCAGGGCCAGGGTGACAGCAGGGGACTGTGGATGCGGACTTGGCCCGGCCTGCCCTAACGAAACGGAGCCAAGCCTCGCACCCAAGGCTGGCCCGGCACCTCCGCTGAGCCAGCTCTGGGCCTGCAGGGGTGGGGAGTGGTCTCTGGCAACTGGACCCTGAGCTCCTGCGACCCTTCCTGTGCTCTCCTCAACCCTGGGGGTACCGCAAGGAGAGACTGTCTGTTCTGCTTATGGTGTCCTTGGTCCCCGACCCTTGGATGGCCATGTCCACGTCCCCCACGGAATCCCCAGCCAGCCTCAGGAACTCTTAGTCATCGTGAAAAACCCAGGGCAGCACAGGATCTCAGGTGCTCCAAGCAGAGCCCAGGCCCAGCGGTCAGGCCCCCAGCCCCTGCAGTCACGGTCCTCTATCTCGGCATGGAGGGCTCTGACCCCACACCACCTCTCCCGGATGTTGGGCCCCTGGCAGGGTCTGCTGAGGCTTCTGCGCCTGGCAGGGAGAGGTTGGGGGCAGAGGCATTGGGATCGGCACTCCCTGTCCCCAGCTCCCACCTCTGCTTAGGCAGGGCAGACCTTGGGCTCTGACTCCTGCCCCAGCATCATGAGGTGACTCGGTGGCTGCCCCAGGGAACCCCTTGTCCTTGCCTGGAACTCCCCGGGGTTTTACGTGGCCTGCTGCCACCAGTTTCCAGTGGAAGCCCCTCTGCCCCCAGGTGAGAAGGCATGGGCAGTGGGGCAGGGCAGGGGCCTGCATGATGGTGTGTGGGGTAGGGGACCCCCAGCTACCTTGCATGTCGGCCTGAGGGCAGCTGGGGCCTTCAACATGTGCCACGATCGTTCCAGCTTCTTGTAGCAGCACCTCCGTTTCTCTCTGGGCAGCCCCCTTTATCCATTCTCAGGCCGTGGGAAGCTTGGGTGGGGATGACCCTCCCCTGCCTAGGAGTTGGCAGGTGACCCGGGCCTGGCTAGCCAGACTAGATCTCTTTAGCCTCAAGGCCTTTGCTGACAGGTGTTGGATTCCAGCTGCAGTGACCCTGAAGGTGGGTCATGGGAAGAGGGAGAATGAAGCCGGCCCAGCCCACCTGCTTCCAGCATGGGGATCCTGCACTGCAGCGAGTGTCAGCACGAAACGTGGGGTTTCTGACCATTGCACCTGAGGGTCCTGGGTGCAGACCCTGCAGACCGCTGTGAGGCTACCCCTGCCCGATTTGCATCATGCCTCCAGCTCGGGTCTGCGGTGGCAGAGTCAGTCCTAGGACTGAGCTCCTGGTGAGAGGCCCGAGGCGAGGAAAGAGGGGACCAGCAGAGAAAGGAGGGGCCCCTCGGGCTCCTAGCCCTGTCGGGGCAGAAACCGATTCTGTGAGAGGAAAGCTTTGTTTTCTGGTCTCCGGCTGAGCCGTGGGGACGGGGTACCAGGAGGTCCAGCTGGGGCCAGCCCTGAGGAAGGAAGGAGGGAAGGGGACAGGGAGGGGCCAGGAGGAGGGGGAGGGGGCAACCTCTGTTCAGGGCCTGCCCTTGGGCCTGTGGCCTTTCACAAGCACTCACTTCCCATTCTGATCGTACCCACACCAGCGTCCTGACAGTCACTAACTGTTCTCTTTAAATGAGTTCATTTTTCACCTGGAGAGCTTTCTAAAAGTAGACTTCATATCATGATCACAAATAGAAGGTGTCAGAAAAATAACTATCAGACGTTCTTGGCCGCTTCTCTTGCTCGGAAGCAGCAGACTGACTCGGAAAGGCCCATCCTCTGCAGTAGCATGAGCCCCACCAAGCGGGTCCCTGCTTCAGGAAGTGCTGCCCTGTCCTTTCAGGCTCTTCTATCCCTGGAGGGATGACTGTCTAGGGGACCCCTCAGAGGTCACACCCGGCCACTCCCGATCCCCTCACCACACCAGTGACTGGGCCACAGGGCTCAGTCCTCCCTGTAGCAAGGAAGCTGCTGGCCCTCTAGGCAGGCCGACCTCCGGGGACCCCTCTTCCCTCAGCTGCCCCAGCTCTAGGACGGGTGGGAAATGCTTTTGCTTGGCAGGGAAGGCTGGACCAGTAACAGTGGAAGTCACCAGCAATGGTGGAGACTTGGAGTCTGGGGAGCTTCCGGATGAGGTGTTCTCCTGGCCACGGCCTCTAGGGTGCCTTGCGGCTGGCACGGCCTGCTGGGACCCCCTTGAGCATGTGGGCCCCTGGGGACCTGGGGAACAGCTTATGAGCTGCATATGAGAACGAGAGCCCTAGGGCAGCAGCCACCACTTCTCATGCCCACCCGCCCCCCCGGCCTGCAGCCCCTTCACCCTGGGAGCTGGGTGCCAGTTTCAGCATCCAGGCGTCCTGGCACATCTCCCTTAGGGCTCCTTCGAACTGCCCTTTCCTGCTCCTGTGGATCTCTCGTTTCTCCAGCAGCAGTGACCAATTTCTCTTCCAGAAACATATGGCCCCCAAGAGCCCTTCACAACCTCCGGTTATGCCTCCAAAAGTCCAGGGAAGGGACAGAGCCCCTGCAGAGAGGTGGGCAGCCCCTGCTGGCTCTGCGCTGGTGTCGGGAGGAGTGATCTTCTGTGGGTGCCTGTTCTCACCAGATCCTGGGCTTGGATCCCGGGCCCCCGCCAACCTCAGCAGGATCAGAACCTGAAAGCCCCTCTTGGGGGTGACTTTCTCAAGTGCTGTCATCTCAGCCTCCCTGGGCCCAAGCCGGTCAGGGGGCCAGGCCCTGCGGGTGCCTCAGCCCAACCAGTCAACCAGATGGTGCTGCAGCGGGGGCATCTCTGTGGCCTGAGCTGGGGGAGGAGGTGACCACTTGGGACCCACCCCAAGAGCCTCCACAGCCAGTGACTGGGTGAAGCTGAGGGGCCCCACAGATCCCAGGCCCAGGGCTTGGTGGCTGCAAGAGCTGGGAGGAGCCTCATCCTCCAGGGCCGTCAGGGAGGGCAGAGAGGTTACTGCCAGATGCCCGTTTCCCACAGTGCGGCTGCTTGTTGCAGTGAGTGACAGGAGCCCCAGAGCCGAGCTTGCGCCTGCGGAGCCTTCGTCCAACGAACCCCCATCCTTTGGGCCTTTCTTTTCTATGCTTTTGTTTTTTTGAGGCAGAGTCTCACTCTGTCACCCAGGCTGGAGTACAATGATGAAATCTCAGCTCACTGCAACCTCCGCCTCCTGGGCTCAGGCAGTTCTTCTGCCTCAGTTGTGATTACAGACACGCGCCACCACGCCCGGCTAATTTTTGTATTTTTAGTAGGGACAGTTTTACCATGTTGGCCAGGCTTGGTCTTGAACTCCTGACCTCCGGTGATCCACCTGCCTCGGCCTCCCAAGGTGCTGTGATTACAGGTGTAAGCCTGGCCTGCAGCACTTTGAAGAACGTCTCTAGGGCAGGTGGTCAGCAGGCCAGAAGCCACGGCCCCAGCACCCAGACCTCTCTTTTCTCCCTGGTGGGACAGTGATGGAGCAGCCCCAGCTTCCAGAGTCCCCTTAAGGAGGCCCAGGCCACCCAGTTCTGAGCAGTGGGGATTGGGCAGCTTCTTCAGGTCCAGTGGTTCCATTAGACCCAAGTGGACTGGAGCACAGCAGACCCTCGGGGCTCACGGCGGACCCTCGGGTGTTCAGATACTTTCTACTTAGGAAAGGAGCTGTGCCTGGTGGTGGCCGGGTCTCACAGGAAGGGAACCTGGCCCGGAACCCACCCCTTGACCACCTGACTCCGAGTGCAGACACCTGCGAGTCGGCCAGTGAGGGGCAGCAGCCAGGCCCAAAGGGCCACTTGCGCACTGGCTGCCCCCGGTGCAGAGAGGAAAGCGGAGGCTCAGAGGGCCCATGAGGCCAGGAAGTAGAGCCAGGGCCCACCCAGGGGCGTCTGCTGCCCCAAGACCCTATGGAGGGAACCCGGAAGTGGAGGGACCTGTGTCCCCCAGGGGCTCACCATCTATCTACCCTCCAATGCCCAGGAGGGTGAGCCTTGGCAAGATGGCAGCATTTGCCCAAAATGCATCAAACTGATTAGAAGGAGGGGTGAGCAGAGTAGAATCTGCTTTTTTCCGAGGATCAGCGACATCAGTGAGAAGGCACAGGTGAGGCTCACCCAGCTTCTCTTTGTCTTGTTTCTGCTCCAGACCCCATATGGAGCCAGTGACAACCAGAGGCCATGGGGAAGGCAGGATGAGTATTGGGCCAGGCTGCTCAGCACAGGATCAGCGGGCTGGCCTAGGGTGGGCTGGACAGGTGCAAGGCGGGTAATCAGGTGCGGGCAGGCCGGTCAAGTGAGGGGTGGGCCGGTCAGGTGGGGGGTGCGGCGATCAGGTGAGTGATGGGGCGTCAAGGTGAGGGGTGGGGTGTCCAGGTGAGGGGTGGGGTGTCCAGGTGAGGGGTGGGCTGGTCAGGTGAGGGGTGGGGCGGTCAGGTGTGGGGTGGGGCGGTCAGGTGTGGGGTGGGCTGGCCAGGTGAGGGGTGGGCTGGTCAGGTGTCAGGTGGTCTGGCCAGCCCAGGATCAGCCTGGCCCCTGCCCGCTGGCTGCGCTGGCGTAAGGACGTCCGTGGTGCTCCCGTTCCTGCTGCTTGTGTCATGTCCTCTTTTCGGCCAAGGGCACCACATCCTGTCCTTCAGGAAAGCTCTGCTCTGCCCGCTCCCTCCTCTTTGGTGTGCTTGAGCTCTGCAGGCCCTATTTTTTTTTCTTTTTGTTTGAATTCAAACATACTCCGATTTTTGCTTTTTCTTAAAACATTATTTTCTTTTCAGGAACCTGCCAGGAGGCCCACCTTTCTAGAAAGTTAACAGGAACTTCCAGCCTCCAGCCTATGTAGTGACCAGCTGCTGGGGACGGTGAGCGGCCCCTGCCTTCTCCACCTCCGCGGGGGTCACTGAGCACATTCACCGGGTCCCTCTCTCCACCTGGAGCTGAGAAATCAGAGTAGCCTGTCTTGCTCTCTTTTCTGATATTGTAAAACTACACTTGGCCAAATAATACACTCCCAGAACTTTGGGAGGCTGAGGCGGGCGGATCACCTGAGGTCAGGAGTTTGAGACCAGCCTGACCAACATGGTGAAACCGTCTCTACTAAAAATACAAAATTAGCTGGGCGTGGTGGCGCCTGCAACCCCAGCTACTGGGGAGGCTGAGGCAGGAGAATCACTTGAGCCCGGTATGCAGAGGTTGTGTTGAGCCGAGATCGTGCTGTTGCACTCTAGCCTGGGCAATGAGTGAAATTCTGCTTCAAAAAAAAAGGAAACGACATCATGACAGTTAGTGTAGTTTTGCACCAAAGGAGAAGGGGACGTTCCCGAACTTCCTTCTGGCTTCACAAAGAAGTCGCACACAGCCTTTCAGGAGAGAGGTCGAATTGGAGATGTTCAGGACAGGACGTCGCCAGTGGAAGAGACTGCTCCGAGTGCTGCTGGAGTCAGCGTGTGGCAGGTCCCACCTCAGAAGTCCAGCTGTGTAGAAAGCTCCTTTGAGCAGGGCCGGGCGCGGTGGCTCACGCCTGTAATCCCAGCACGTGGGGAGGCCGAGGCGGGCGGAACACGAGGTCAAGAGGTTGAGACTATGCTGGTCAACATGGTGAAACCCTGTCTCTACCAAAATGCAAAACTTAGCTGGGCATGGTGGCGCGTGCCTGTAATCCCAGCACTTTGGGAAGCCAGGGTGGCTGGATCACAAGGTCAGGAGTTCAAGACCAGCCCCCATCGCTACTAAAAATACACACAAAAAAAAATTTAGCCAGGCGTGATGGTGGGCACCTGTAGTCCCAGCTACTCAGGAGGCTGAGGCAGGAGAATGGCTTCGGCTCTGCAGGCGGAGGTTGCGGTGAGCTGAGATCGTGCCACTGCAGTCCATCCTGGTGCCTGGCAACAAAGCAAGACTCTGTCTTAAAAAAAAAAAAGAAAGAAAGAGCCAGGCACAGTGGCTCAGGCTTGTAATCCCGGCACTTTAGGAGGCCTAGGTGGGTGGATCACGAGGTCAAGAGATCGAGACCATCCTGGCCAACATGGCAAAACCCCGTCTCTACTAAAAATACAAAAATTAGTTGGGCATGGTGGTGCGCGCCTGTAGTCCCAGCTACTCGGGAGGCTGAGGCAGGAGAATCACTTGAACCTGGGAGGCGGAGGTTGCAGTGAGCCAAGATTGCGCCATTGCACTCCAGCCTGGCACCTGGCGACAGAGTGCCAGACTCTGTCTCAAAAAAAAAAAATTTCTCTGGGGTCCATCCCCTCGGCCAAGAGAGGATCTGTTCAGTTGGTGGAGGGCCAGCTGGGCACAGTGGCTCACACCTGTAATCCCAATACTTTGGTTTTTTCTTTCTTTCTTTCTTTCTTTCTTTTTTTTTTTTGAGACGGAGTCTCATTGTCACCAGGCTGGAGTGCAGTGGCGAGATCTTGGTTCACTGCAACCTCTGCTTCCCGGGTTCAAGCATTTCTCTTGCCTCAGCCTCCTGAGTAGCTGGGACTACAGGTGTGTACCACCACATCTGGCTAACTTTTTTTTTTTAGTAGAGACAGAGTTTCGCCATGTTGGCCTGACCTCAAGAGATCTGCCTGCCTCAGCCTCCCGAAGTGCTGAAATTACATGCATGCGCCACCATGCCCAGCCAATCCCATCCCTTTGGAAGGTGGAGGTGAGCAGATTGCTTAGCCCAGGAGTTTGAGACCAGCCTGGGCAACATGGTGACACCCCATCTCTACTAAAAATTTAAAAATAACTGGCATGGTGGGGGCGTATCTGTGGTCCTAGCTACTCAGGAGGCTTATGTGGGAGGATCACTTGAGTCCAAGAAGCAGAGGAGGCTGCAGTGAACCAGGATCGTGCCACTGCACTCCTGCCTGGGCAACAGGGCAAGACCCTGTCTGAAATGCAGAACAAAACAAAAACCAGTTGGTAGAGGGCTTAGGATCTTTTTTTTTTTTACATAGGGAACCCAAGAAAGGATGAGCACAGAGAAGAGCTTGAGATGAAGGCTGTGCTGCAGAGTCAGGAAGCCATGGGTCTGGTTGGAACAGGAGGGTCAGTTAGACGGAACGGTGTGTGGGGGCCTTTGGAAAATGTTAGGCATGTGGTGAAAATGTTGGGGCGCTCGAGAAAAAACTGGCTGTGGGTTAGTAAAAAGCTCTGTATGTGGAAATACCAGGTAACCATTAACTCAAAAGATAAAAGATCAGGCCAGGCACAGTGGCTCAGGCCTGTAATGCCAGCAGTTTGGGGGGCCGAGGCGGGTGGATAACCTGAGATCGGGAGTTTGAGACCAGCCTGGACAATCTGGTGAAACTCTGTCTCTACTAAAAATATAAAAATTAGCTGGGTGTGGTGGCGGGACACTGGACATCCCACCTTCCATCTTTTGGCTTCATTGATTTGCTAGTTCATGTAGAGCGTGAGCAGGGGGGCGCTTACAGAGACAGCAAAGGCAGTAAGCTATCAGCTGGGAGAGGTGTTTCCAGGAGGGAGCCTGGGCCGTGCAGACGCTGGGGGGACTCAGTGCTGTGCGCCAGCCGCCAGGGATAGCATGCATTTACAAGTTTCAAGGCTTACAGGTAGCAGAGCCCTGCCAGCTGAAAAGGGACTCATCTTCCCAGCTCTTTGCTAATTTTTTTCTTTTTCCCTCTCCTTCCCATCTGGAGGGGAGTGGAGGGAGGACATGGAGACCCGGAAACGGGAGGCGAGGGGGTCCCCCTCTCAGGTTTTGTTACAAAACATTTGTGAGCTCATCTGTGTTCCCCCCTTGCCCCAGCGCCCTCTCCTCTCCCCCTCCCCCTCAGGTAGGCTGATGACCAGTCCTGACATGAATACCCCAGGATGCAACCCCTGCCATTCCCAGATGAACCCGCTTGTCCTGCAGAGCCCGCCTCCGGGTTTCCTTTCAGGTTGACAGTTTGGGAGCTCAGAGGACCCCTGGGGAGTGCTCCAAGGAAGGACAGCCAGGTTCTCAGGGACCTTCTCGGGAAGAATGCCGTGTCTACAGTTAAGAAATGAGGCCGGGCATGGTGGCTCACGCCTGCAATCCCAGCCCTTTGGGAGGCCAAGGCAGGTGGGTCAAGACGTCAGGAGTTCGAGATCAGCCTGGCCAAGATGGTGAAACCCCGTCTCTACTAAAAATAAAAAAATTAGCTGGGCGTGGTTGGTGGAAGGTGCCTGTAGTCCCAACTACTTGGGAGGCTGAGGCAAGAGAATAGCTTGAACCTCGGAGGTGGAGGTTGCAGTGAGCTGAGATTGTGCCACAGCACTCTAGCCTGGGCAACAGAGCAAGACACTGCCTCAAAAACAAAGAAACAAAAAAAAAAGAAATTAGAGGCTGGGTGTGGTGGCCCACGCCTGTAATCCCAGCACTTTGGGAGGCTGAGGCAGCGGATCACAAGGTCAGGAGATTGAGAACAGCCTGGCCAACATGGTGAAACCCCGTCTCTACTAAAAATGCAAAAATTAGCTGTGCCTGGTGGCGTGTGCCTGCAGTCCCAGTTACTCAGGAGGCTGAAGCAGGGGAATCATTTGAACCCGGGGAGGCAGAGGGTGCAGTGAGCTGAGATCATGCCATTACACTTCAGCCCGGGCGACAGGGCGAGACTCTGCCTCAAAATAAAAAAAGAAATTAGAGGCCGGGCGTGGTGGCTCACACCTGTAATCCAAGTACTTTGGAGGCTAAGGCGGGCGGATCACGAGGTTGGGAGTTCAAGACCAGGCTGACCAACATGATAAAACCCCGTCTTTAAAAAAAAAGAAACGAGAAAACAGCAGTGCATTGTTTAGAAGTGTAGAGACTCCCTCAGCAAGAACAGCAAGAAGCCTGCGTCCGCCTCTGGGTGCAGAACGGGGGGTGGAGGACGGGCCAGGACTGCCGTGTCTCACTGTGTCCAGGTCTGTGCTGGAAACAAGGGCTCGGTGTAGACAAAAGGCAACAAAAGAATGAGAACAAGATTAAGAACAAAAGTGGGGGCCGGGCGCGGTGGCTCACACCTGTGATCCCAGCACTTTGGGAGGCCGAGGCGGGTGGATCATGAGGTCAAGAGATCGAGACCATCCTGGTCAACATGGTGAAACCCTGTCTCTATATTTTAAAAAAATGTATTAGAAACATTTTTTTCTATTCTAAAAATAGAAAAAAAAAATTAAAAAGAAAAGTGGGTCTGGATGGGGGGCATCACTTGTAATGGAAACAGCGAAGGCTCTGAGCTGAGGTTCTCCACAGTATTTATTGGTTACAATCACTCTGAGCAGTCAGCAGACGGTGGGTGAAGCTGAGGTGACGGTGGGGAGGGGTGGCGTGACGGTGGACATTCCTGGGTGAACGGGAGCTGGCGCGTCATTCTAAACACTGCCAGCAGTGGTGGCTTTGTGGGAAACTTTGAAAAGCAGACACGGGTGGTTATTGGTCGGCCGTGTAGGTAGCATTCCAGGCGCAGCTGGAGGGAGTGTCTCAAGGAGCCTGCAAGTCTGGTTGCTTTGTGATGCGGCAAACGGGGTTTGACGCCCTTGAGCATGTGATGCGCTGCAGCAGAGCCACTCTGCACTGGGAACATGAGGCTTAGGGAACACGAGGCCTGCCTCCCCGGAGACCTGCCGCACTTTGCTGCAGTTTACTGTTCCCAGGACTTGTCACCGTTTCACGTGGCACTCTGTGAGCCCTCCCTCCATCGCCGTTTCCCCAACAAGTCAGCATTTTTATTTCGAGTGGACCACAAGGCAGACTCAACCTGGCGGCTGTTTGGTTTTGAGCTTTGAATTCATTTGGTAACCCTCGCAGGATCCTGACACCCCTATGTGCCCCGATACCGTCTATGTAAGTGGGGGGGTCTTCTCTTTTCCTTCGTGTCACCTGCTTCCTGTCTGGTTGACGAAATGCCAATGTGGAAGGGCTGGCCAACCAGCCAGAGCAAAGTGCTGCTCCCGTTGCTGGCACAGAACCCCATATTGGTCCCCAGCAAAACCGCCACTCAACCACGCGGGGACGGGCCACGGCCGACTGAATACCACCGCTCACCATGTGGGACAGATGAGGGCCGACTGAGTGGTTAGCTCTTGAAAAAGTTTAGGCCCACCACATCCCGTGAGGTTTCCAAGGAATGTCGAACTCTCCCCCTGCTCTAAGAGACACAAGGTAAGATCGGCATTGAGGGCGGGAGGTCGAATGGCCCTGGGTGCCGTCCCACGGGGCTCCTGGCCTTTGGGTAAAGTAGTGTAAGAGGGAGCGACTTGTCCCCCAGGCGGTGGGGTGCTGGAGGAGAGCTACCATGCAGTTCGTGCCTGGCTGGGTGGCCCATCTGAGTGGGAAAAAACAATCTGGGCTTCTGGCCTGCCCGCTGCACAAGAGTAACAGCCGCTTTTATTTAGGGTGTGAACGAAATATTTAATCCGTTCCAGCCAGGCATTTCCGTCCTGATACCTGGTTTCCGTGGCTAGTTTGCTTCATGCCCTTGACTTCTACTGTGGCTACTTTGGTTTTGTCATTGGGGATGAAGCAAGAAATCATTTGATTGTGTGAGTTTGGGAAGGGGTAGTGGGGGAAGGTGGAGGTGGAGGAACGACGCATATTTCAAAGATGCCCATAGGGACCTTTCCAGGGACACCTGCTCCTACTAGGTCACAGAAGTGCTCTGAGGCAGGGTTAGGGTGGTGGAGGTAGGGGCATTCATGGAGATATGGACTAGGTTGCAATGGTGACGCTGGCAATTAGAAGGGGTGGTTCCTTTGGTGAAGTGGAGGTAGGGGTTTTTTGTTTGTTTTTTGAGACAGAGTCTTGCTCTTTTGCCCAGGCTGGAATGCAGTGGCGCCATGTTGGCTCCTTGCAACCTCTGCCTCCCAGGTTCAAGCGATTCTCCTGTTTCAGCCTCCCAAGAAGCTGGGATTACAGGCGCCTGCTACCACTCCTGGCTAATTTTTTGTATTTTTAGTAGAGGTGCGGTTTCACCATGTTAACCAGGCTGGTCTCAAACTCCTGACCTCAAGTGATCCGCCTGCCTCAGCCTCCCAAAGTGCTGGGATGACAGGCGTGAGCCACTGTGCCAGTGGGAGGCAGGGTTTTATGGTGGCACAACCCTTCCAGGAGGTCCAGCCTGATACGTGGCAATCCACAGAACATCTCCCCAAGTATAGCAAAACCCCCAACTTTGGACTTGTCCCCAAAGCGGGAATCTTTGTACTCCTTTGCTGCAAGAGTCAGGAGTGGTGTTGGTTTTCCTGGAGGGGCAGAGGAACTTCTCTGAAGACCGTAGCTGTCTCTGAGTTTGGAGATTCCCACTGGGCATGACAAGACAGGCATCAAATGTAATTGTTTGCGGGGGAGGGTGATCAGGTTACAGTGGTGATGTCGCGGGGAGCTGAAGGAAGAAGAAAAAGACAGATTAAACCTTTCCAAATGTTAGTTCGGAGGCCGTTGGTCCCGGAGTGATGGTCCATGACTTTGTAGGGGTGGGGCTGGTTTTACTTGAGTGTGTGGGGGGTCCATCCTTAGGTTGGTTTGAGCTTTCCCTCTTTCCAACTTTTGATAAGGATGAGATCTCCGGGCTGATGCTGGTGAACTGGGAATTCGAGGGGTGGAGTTTTCGCTAGGAGGCCTTCAGTCCTGAGGGAGGGAAGGGTGGAAGACAGACCAAATGCATAGTTTTTGAGAAACTGATCTTTTGTTTCAAATGTAGGAAGGTTAGTAGTGGAAGTCAGATAAGGGAGCCGGGAGAGCATCTCATAAGGGAACAAGCCAAGATCTTTTCCAGGGGCACTTCGGATTCTTAGTGAGGCAATGGGAAGGCATTCTGTCCATGGTAACTGGTTTTCCAAGGTTAATTCGGTGAGGCGAATTCTTAGAGTTGGATTTATTCTTTCTCTCCTCCCTGATGAGGGCGGGTGCCAGGGAGTGTAACATTCCCACCTTCTTCTCAGGGCTTGTGCAGTGAAGTGGGCCTCGCTGTCGGAATCAACGTTTGCTCTTAGTCCCAAACCTGGGGACGCAGCTTTGACTAATGCCGCTGTTACGCTTGGGAAGGGGTGGCTCTACCCAGCGGGTGAGACGGTCTGCTATCCCTAGTGCATCCTAGGAGGGCGCCTTTCAGTCTAGTCAACTCGGACGCTTGGAACGGCCTCAACGCTGCGTCTCTTCTCCTGGGAGGCTGCCTCTTTAGGGTATGCATATTCGTTTTTCTTCACACTCTGCAACCATTGCCACTGGCCTAGTGAGGGGCTCTACGGCACACACCCACAGGCTCCGAGGCTGCATCCACAGAGCTTGTGCGGCTGGGGCAGCATTTCCTTCCATCTGTCAGCACCCACTTCCCCTTGGGTGCTCCTTAGCTTCTGTTTTCTTTATTTCTCTTGGTCTAGCCCGGGCGAGGTGGCTCACACCTGTAATCCCAGCACTTTGGGAGGCCGAGGTGGGCAGATCACGAGGTCAGGAGTTCAAGACCAGCCTGATCAATATGGCGAAACCCCATCTCTTAAAAAAAGAGAAAAAAAAGTTTCTCTTGGTCTGCGTGGGAGAAGATGAGGATCGCAGCTGGAGCGGACGAAGGGTTAGATGGAAAATGGGTGCCTCGTGGGAGGAGGCAGCTTGCCTGGCTACTTGGTCTGTGAGGTGATTTCCCCGGCTTCCAAAAGGTGGGTTCTTTTGGTGTCCTGAGACATGGACAACTACCGTCTCTCCGGCAGCTTAAGGTTTTCTAGTACTTGCAGAATTAAGTTCTTGTGGACCACATGTTGGCCCTTACTATGGATGAGGCCTCATTCTGTCCAGATCTTTCCAAAGGTATGGACTACTCTGCAGGCAGAGTCAGTGTAAACAGTTCCTTCCTGATTCTACAGGGACTTTAAGGCTTGGTTTAACGCAGAGTTCACGTTTGGGCAGACCAGCCATTCGGCAGTCTTCCTGACTCTACCTGTGTGAGGGTTTCCCCGTCCGCCGTGGGATACCCGTTGTGCCTTTTTACTTCGGTGACCTGGGAGGCGGCGTCTAGAAAGAGGCGGCGCCCTGTTTGGAAGACGGATTTGCTGAGATCCAGTCTGACTCTAGTTTGACAGGTGACCAGATCTAAGCATTTATGCTCAGCTTCTTCCTGGTTTGCATTTTCCATCAGAAAGCCACAGGGCTGAGCGAATCCTCGGTGGTAGTATTCAGTCGTCCCTCTCTAATAAGAAAGCTTCGTATTTTAAAGTTCTGGAGTCAGTGAGCCATCTCCCTGCCTGCTGACTCAGAATGGCTCTAGCTTGATGGGGGCACTTGCAAGGAGGCTTCCCCCAAAGCTTATTTTCCTGCTTTCTTCTGTTAGCAAGGCAGTTGCTGCTACGGACTGGACGCAGTCGGGCCATCCACAGGTTACTGGGTCACAGATTTTGGACAGAGAGGCTATGGGCTACTGCTGGCGCCCGTGTTTGGGCGAGGACCCCTAAGGCCACCCCTTTGCTTACGTTAATGAGAAGGCGGAATAGCTCTTCTGAGAAGGGCAAGGCTGAAACAGGGCAGTCACAAGTAGGTGTTTTAATTTTTTTTTTTTTTAAAGATGGGGCTTCACCATGTTGGTCAGGCTGGTCTTGAACTCCTGACCTCAGGTGATCCACCTGCCTTGGCCTCCAAAGTGCTGGATTACAGGCGTGAGCCACCACGCCCGGCCTGGTGGATCTTTTACCTGTTGGATGTCAGATGGGGTCCAAAGGAGGCGGCACGGCCCTTGTTGAGTGAGTTTTTGATAGAGGGGCTTTGCTTTTTATGGCATAAGAGTCAATCCACAGATGACAATATCCAACCAATCCTAAGATTCTCCTGAGTTCCCGATGGTTGTGTGGGATTCTATTGACAGTGGTGTAAGGACTAGGAACCTTCGATTAATCGCCTGAGGTCTTACACTAGCCGGTATAACCCGTCTGGCTTCCTTACAGGCAGTGTACTGTCACGAAGGGACATACGGGATTCAAGGAGTCAGACTCAAGGAGTCTGTCGTGGACGAGGCTTTCTTTTTTTTTTTTGAGACGGAGTTTCACTGTTGTTACCCAGGCTGGAGTGCAATGGCGCGATCTCGGCTCACCGCAACCTCCGCCTCCCGGGTTCAGGCAATTCTCCTGCCTCAGCCTCCTGAGTAGCTGGGACTACAGGCGCGCGCCACCATGCCCAGCTAATTTTTGTATTTTTAGTAGAGATGGGGTTTCACCATGTTGACCTGGATGGTCTCGATCTGTTGACCTCGTGATCCACCCGCCTCGGCCTCCCAAAGTGCTGGGATTACAGGCGTGAGCCACCGCGCCCGGCCGAGGCTTTCAATGATAGGTTTCAGCCCTATCCTGGCTTCCAAGGGAATAGGATACTGTTTCCTTTTCACCACTTCCCTGGGACTGTTTAACCTGACATGGATTGGAGGAACCCGTAGCTTTCCTCAAGTTCCTTCCTTTGACCGCACGTCAGGATGGATGTGTACATAAAACGCCTTACTCCTTTAAGGAAGTAAGGAGTTTTCCCAGATTAACACACAGACCTAGGCCTGCTCACCAGGCTTAAGGAAGGAAGGAACTTTCCCTGCCTAATTAACACACAGGCCTAAGTCTACCCTTAACATTCAGCGCCTTCCTAATACATTGGTTCCTGCTTCGGGAATTAACAAGAACTTAATAGTGATCCACTTACTCTTACATTTGACTTCTTTTTCCTCTAGAACTTCTTCCTGAATCCTTCCCTCTTAACTCCTGAGACAACAAGGTCTTCTGCTGAATGGGCTAAACCTGACGAGAAAACGGAGAGGCGGGAGCTGCTCCTGAATCGACTGGTAAAGCGACTGTCTCTGATTTGGGTCCCGCCGTCAAGTGTTTCAAGGACTCTGGGTGGGAATCAAGACGAGAGATGAAGAGCCCGTGACCCCCATTCTTCCTCGTGTCATGAGTGCAAGGATGTTCTTTTCCCTCTCCCACTCGAGATGCCTTCTTAGCACGTCCTGGCTTTCCACCCGAAACACCTGCTTTCCCTGCTCCCCGACGGGTTTCATCGCTTCATTTCCTGTGCAGGGTCTGGCAGCCCAGCAGTTAGGTTTGTGAGTTCCACCTCCCTGGGATCCCTGTTGAAGAGTTCTCTGCTGTACGGTGGGCAGCATAATTTTGGCTTTTGCTTCTGCTCTTCCTCAGTCCCTCCCTACATCTGCCTTTTTGGGCCTCTTGTAAAAGAGGAACCGTCCTTCCAGTTTTCTAGCTCGTAATTTCTTTGCAATGTCCGGCCAACTATTGGTGACCAAGTGGAGCCTCAACAGCCCTGGTCCCAGTGGGTCCTGTATGTCCAAACCTGCTATTTATCTGATCCTTCAGTCTAAGAATTCCACAGGCCCTTCATCTTTCCCCAGTTGTACATTAAATGCTCAGGAAGTACCTGGGGTTCGAGGAACTGACTCTGGAACCCCTTTCATTACCATGTCCCTGGGGTCTCGTGTTTTCTCGGTGGACCACAGTGTTGTTATCCCATTGAGGGTCCTGGGCTGGGCATTTATGCTCCGCTGCAAGGACATTCTGAGCAGGCTACCAGAACGGCCCTGTGGGTCATGGGTCTTTTTTTTTTAAGCCTAGTCAAGTGCAGTAGTGAGAAGGGAGGAAAGAGTAGAACAAGGAGTTCGATCTGTAACTGACTGAACCAGTTGAGATAACTCACTGCCTTTGGACCAGCCTGGGTCACGGTTCTTTCCTCTCCTGAGAATACCTAGAAGACATCAGTTCAGCCCAAGTGGACAGCTGTAGCCCCAGAAATTGGTCAGTTTGATCTACAGATCCACAAGGGTCACCTAACAGTGGCTTGAGTTCCCTTTTCAGATTTCTGACCTGTGAACTTGTTTAAGGGGACATTTACGCAGCCAATACCCCCTCCTCCTAGGGGTACTTCCCTTAAGGGAAAAAGGGCTGGGGGAGACTTCTGGAGGAAGAGGGGAAAGGAGGGTTTTGAATGTCCCTTTGGCATTGGTCTATCTCCCCCTGGTGCTTTCTTGAGGGGTGTGTCGGGGCTGTCCAGTGGGGCTGTGGGGTGTTAAGGCCCATGGGGCAGGGTTATATGGGGGCAGGACTGAGTTTTCAGCTTGGGCAGAGGAGTAGGTGGGGGAAGGGCTGACGTTCAGTTTGGGGTGGAGGGGTCGGTGGGGGAAGGGCTGACTGTTCACCTTGGGGTGGAGGGGTAGGTGGGGGAAGGGCTGACGTTCAGTTTGGGGCAGAGGGGTCCGTGGGGGAAGGGCTGTTCAGCTTGGGGCGGAGGGGTCGATGGGGGAAGGGCTGTTCAGCTTGGGGCGGAGGGGTCGGTGGGGGAAGGGCTGTTTGGGGTGGAGGGGTCGGCGGGGGAAGGTGGTCTTTGGGGGTTTTGTGTTTGGCTTTGCTTTTATCCCCTTAATTCCTTGAGGGGATAGAGAAGGACAGGCCCTTGTCTCCAACAGGGAGACAATCTATCTTCTCTTGAGAAACTGGACTTTTATCACTGACGTACTGGGTCAGGAGTTGGCATACTCTGTCCTCGTCTGACCCCACTTTGGCCAAAAGGGCGAAGGTCTGAGGATGGGTCCCTTAGTCCAAATAAAACAGCAACACTCCTTTCTGCGAGACCTGCCGAGGGCTCCGAACAGCCTTGTTCTGGGTTCCCCTCGTAACTTAAAGGGAAGCTTTCACAATGTCTGGAGCCCTTGATGTCCTGCAAATGAAGGAGGATGTCCTTAAGTTCCTGGCAGCAGGAACCCATTTAGGTGGCACCAACCTTGACTTCCAGATGTAGCAGTGTATCTATAAAAGGAAAAGTGATGGCATCTACATCATAAATCTGAAGAGGACCTGGGAGAAGCTTCTCCAGGCAGCTCGTGCCGTTGTTGCCATTGAACACCCTGATGTGTCATATCCTCCAGGAAGGGCCAAACGGCTGTGCTGAAGGTTGCTGCTGCCGCTTTACTCCTGGAACCTTCGCCAACCAGATCCTGGCAGCCTTCCAGGAGCCAGGCTGCTTGTCACTGACCCCAGGGCTGACCACCAGCCTCTCACGGAGGCGTCTTATTTAACCTAGCTACCATTGCTCTGTGTTACAGATTCTCCTCTGCGCTACATCGACATTGCCATCCCATGCAACAACGCGGGAGCTCCCTCAGTGGGTCTGGTGTGGTGGATGCTGGGTGAAGTTTTGTGCATGCGTGGCACCATTTCCCGTGAACACCCGTGGGAGGTCATGCCTGATCGATACTTCTAAAGAGATCCTGAAGAGACTGAAAAAGAAGAGCAGGCTGCTGCTGAAAAGGCTGTGACCAAGGAGGAATTTCAGGGCAAAGGGGCTCCTCCGGCTCCTGAGTTCACTGCGGCTCAGCCTGAGGTTGCCGACTGGTCTGAAGGCGTGCAGGTGCCCTCTGTGCCTATCCAGCAGTTCCCTACTGAAGACTGGGGTGCCCAGCCTGCCACGGAGGACTGGTCTGCAGCTCCCACTGCTCAGGCCACTGAATGGGTAGGAGCAACCACTGTATGGTCGTAAGCTGTTCTTGTGTGGGCTCTTAACATATAAGATTCATGGAAAATAAACATCGAGTTTCTTAAAAAATAAAAAAAACAGCAATACTTTATCATGTGAACTCTGTTCCTGTGTCTGGCCCTTTCATCATCCTTCCAGTATTTATTTTAACATAAGGTCTAGGGGACTCATGTCAGAGAATTTTATTTTCCGCTTGGCCTTCTTGAGTCCCTATCTTACCTGGGGTATTTCCGGTCCTGGAGACTGGTGAGGCTCAATCCCTCGTGTAAGTGGTTTCTTGCACTCCCGTGTTCCGGAGGCTCAACCTCCGCTTTCCCACTGGAGGATTCTTGCGTGAACACTCACTTTGTCCTCATTGGCCGCTTTCCTGGCGGGAATTTTAGGCCCCTCTTAGCATTGGCGGGTCGTCTAATCCCTCAACTGGAAAACCAACGTAAGCCATAGGAGGTGACCACGGAACCAAGTCTGGACTCCGCACTGGCTTCGTGCCTAATGGTGCCTCTCACACTTACAACTTCCAGAGACTCCGACCGCCAAGGAATATTCTGTTGCCCCAATAGCGACGTTTCTTTTCTTTTCTTTTTTTTTTGAGACGGAGTTTCGCTCGTTACCCAGGCTGGAGTGCAATGGCGCGATCTCGGCTCACCGCAACCTCTGCCTCCTGGGTTCAGGCAATTCTCCTGCCTCGGCCTCCCGAGTAACTGGGATTACAGGCACGCGCCACCACGCCCAGCTAATTTTTGTATTTTTAGTAGAGACGGGGTTTCACCATGTTGACCAGGATGGTCTCGATCTCTTGACCTCGTGATCCACCCGCCTCGGCCTCCCAAAGTGCTGGGATTACAGGCTTGAGCCCCTCGCCCGGCAGCGACGTTTCTTACCTGGGTCTATGCACCCAGTTACCTGGTCTCCTCGGATTTATTCCTCACTTCCTCCGCTCCTGGGGCCACCACCACGAGGCAGTGGGGAGCCCCTCCGGAAGGAGAAGGGGATTCCAGAGAAGCCCCCAAGATTTGCTGGAAACAAGCGCTCGGCGTAGACAAACGACACCCGCACTTAGGACATTAGCAGAAGGGAGCGGCTTGCGCCTGTTACAATCTCAAGAGTACACGGAACGACAGGGGGACGGTTTTCAACCCTCCGGTGCTGTTTCCGCGTCCTCCCCGTTGCGGGCAGTTGCCCCGCACAATCCAACTGACCCCGACCGGCTCAGACCTAAGCTTTTCCAAACAGGGTGCACGCGCGATTTGCGGCAAGAAGAGGGGGTGGGGCCGATTTACAACTTTTAGGACTTAGGGCGGGAGAGCTGAGTCTTTGAAGAAGAAATTCGTCGTCCCAAATCTGCGTGACCCAAAACCCCGAACCGGCACCGCTCTGCTGGCGTCGGAAAGAGGTAGCGGCGGCGGCTGGAAGTCCCGCCAGAGCCCGCGAGCGCGACGTCGCTCCCGAGCCCCCGTCTCTACGGCAACCCGGGGCGTCTCCGGGACCGCCACTGCGCAGGCGCCCGGGGGCCAAGCCGCTTGGAACCCAGATGCGCCACGAGGGGCAGGCGACGCCTGGCGCCCGCGCTAACGCACTTCCGGCGCCTGCCCCGCCCCTTCCCGCGGCGGGGCGGGGCCGCGGCGCACCGTGGGGGGAGGGGGGCGTGGCCGCGGCGCACCGTCGGGGGGCGCGCCCTGGGCTTCTGCCGTTCCGCCGTCCGGGTCCCCACCGTCTCCAGCCGCCGCCCTCCTCAGTGCCCGGTGGCCCTGGAAGGCCTGGGAGCCTGAGGCCGTCCCAGAGTCGCTCCCGGGTCCCCGGCACCATGCGAGCCATTCTCCCGGCTGACGGTGCGTGCGGGCGAGGAGCTGCTCCCCTGCTTCTCCCCACCACCCACGAGTCCAGCTCCCACTGACCTAGCCGCCCCGGACCGGCCTCGGTGCAGGGTCTGCGCGGGACGGGCTAGGGCTGCGCGCGCAGCGCCGCCGCGTGGCCTCCTGGGAGTTGTGGTCCGGCGGGCCGCGCGGGACTCCAGCTCCCGGCAGACCTCGCGCGGCTCGGAGTCCGCGGCGCTGGGGCCGGCGCCGGGGTCGCCGTTTGGGCCGGGTGGGCTGCGGCGGGCGCGGCGGGCGCTCTGGCCTAGCCTGGCCCGGCCTGGCCGCCGCTGATCATTCGAGGCTGGTGGGCGGCCTCGCACGCCGGGACACACCGAGACTGACTGGCCGCAGCCCCGCGCCCCCGCCTGGAGCGGGCGGGACAGAAACTTCCGGGCAAGTGGGGGCCGGCGGGGACTGCGCGGCCCTGGCAAGGTCTGGTAGCGGACGGGGCTGGGCGGCCTCCGCGAGCCGCGGGCACGAATGACAGGGGGCGGGGCGTGCTCCGGGTGGGGGTGCCCGCCGTGCCCACCCCCGGCCCGCCCGTTCCCCAGCGCCGCCGCCCGTGCGCCTCCCGGAGCCTCGGCTGGGCCCTGACGTCTGCGAGCCGCGGCCGGTGGACCCCGGGCGCACGCAGTTACGGGCCTGGCGCTGGCGTCCCCGGCGCGCCGCCCACCCCGGGGAGCCCATCCGCGCAGGCGGCGGCCCTGGTGTCGCGGCGGTAGCCTGAGTGGTCGTGGAGCCGGCGGGCAGCCCCGGGGGCAGACAGGCGACCGAGCCGCGGGCGGCGGTGCTAACTACATCTTGGCATCTCCCCTCGGCCACAGGGTTGGAAGCCCAGCGAGGCTAGAGGCTAGTCCCAAGGTCTCCAGGCATCAGGCCTGCAGCCCAAGAGTCTCAAGGCGGCCGGGCGGGCGACTGGACGGCCGGACAGGTGAGCTCTTGACCGTCCGCGGCCTGATCGTTTGCACGTGGTGCTTCCACCCTGGGGCTCCGTGGAAGCCACGTGAGAGGGGCTGTGTTTGTGTCTGAGCGTGCATGTGAGTGGAGGGCGTGCTGAGTATCCCGCGTCTCCCATCTGCGTTCCGAACCCACGGAGAAATAAGCAGAGGTGCCAGACAGGCCCCTGATAGGCACTTGCAGGCTTGGGGCAGAACGGCCGCGGTGCACGAGCACCCGCGAGCCTGGCCCTTTCCCGAAGTCCCCCTCTCTCCCGTTTCCACCCTGGCCTGTCGCTTCACATGCAACAGGTGTCTGAATGTGGCTCTCTGCTGGCCGAGGGCAGCCCTGGGCAGTGAGTGGGGATGACACCCCAGCCTGCAGGGTGCCTGCGGGTCTCCACCCCGATGGGCAGGATTGGAGGTGGCTGCGGCGCTCCTGGGCGTTCCCCCAGTAGGTGTCTCCATGCTGGCCTCCCGTCTCAGCGCTTCATTCCACTCCTCGGTGGGCCTGGACTCCCTGGGGCACCCGGCATGTCCACCTGCGTTAGCTGGAGCTACTCCATGGCCTGTGAAGTGCCACACACCGGCATTTCGGGGCCATGAGGCACTGCTGGAGGTGCCAGGAGGGCAGCCTCATGTCCAGTCCCAGCTCCACATCACTTTCTTCTTCTGAATAAAGACAATTTGCTAACTTCCTTGCTAAATAGATTTTGGTTTTTACGGCTTTTAAAGCTTTTCCAATAAAGTATCTGCAATAAGGGAACACTTCTGCTACACAGACCCCAGACCCTCGGGTTGGGGCCCTGATTGATGGTTCAGAAATCCTCCTGTCCTCTGAGAGCTGGCAGTTTCTTCTGAAAAAGAGAAACCAGGCCGGGTGTGGGGCTCACGCCTGTAATCCCAGCACTTTGGGAGGCCGAGGTGGGCAAATCATGAGGTCAGGAATTCGAGACCAGCCTGACCAACATGGTGAAACCCCGTCTTTGTTTAAAAAAAAAAGAAACTAAAAGCAGTGGAACAGACCTGGTGGCCACTTGTGTGGTTAAGACGGTAAATAGCCCGTCTCTACTAAAAATACAAAAATTAGCCAGGCCTCGTGCCGCATGCCTGCAATCCCAGTTATTCAGGAAGCTGAGGCAGGAGAATCGCTTGAACCTGGGAGGCAGAGGTTGCAATGAGCCGAGATCACACCACTGCACTCCAATCTGGGCGACAAGAGTGAGACTCTATCTCAAAAGAAAAAAAACCAGTGAATGCTAAATGTGTGAAACTGCCTTTGAAAAACCCTTTTTCTGCAGACCGGCTTGCTGGCTGCCTGTGGGTTTGCTGTATTGTGTCGGTGGTAGCTTCTGGTTTCCAGCAGGAGAGCTGGTAGCTGAGGGAGTCTGTGACCCAGGAAGTAGCAATTAAGTGCCTGGGATGCTGGCTTGAGGCTGGTGTGTGCTCTAAGGTAAGTTCTGATTTGCCAAAGCACATCTGTTGTGAGTCTTCATGCCCTGACTTCCTCTGTCATTTTAAACATCAGGAGCAGCTGCCTGGGGTGGGGTTCAGATGCCCGTGGGGGGCACGGCCTACGAACTCTGGGTAGATGGCAAAGTCCAGTATTTCTGGCAAAGGAAAAACATTTGGCAACTCTGAGTCAGTTTCTTACTGATATGATGATGCCCTTTGTGAGGCGGCACCTGGGAGTGGAAGCCTGGGCCGTGTTTACGGAAGAGCACCAGCCCTGCAAGCATGTCCACAGCCATGTACACCTGGGGCTGCACAGCTGCCTGGTCTGCTGGGCAAGGCTGCGCTCCCTGGAGCCCTCCGCCAGTGCTGGGCTGTGGCTGGGCTGTCTCTGGCTCATCTTTCTGGAGAGCCTGGGCTGGGTTGGTATGAGGGAGGGCAGGGCTAGCCTTGGGCATCTGCACTTTCCAGAGCAGCCTCTGGCCCAGAGGTGACCCGCTGTGGGCAGGTGATGAGGGCTCACAGGTCCCGCAGGTCCCCTCCTCTGTGCCTGGAGCCTTGTGAGTTTAGAACAGAAACAGGAGTGGGCAGCCTAGAGGCCGCCTTCTCTCCACGACAGGATGGATGCTGGGCAAGTCCCAGGTGCAGGCAGAGGGAGTGAGGGGCCCTTGGGGGAACATGTCCCAGAGGGCTTGGTCTCCAGGACTGCCCACCCCATTCCTAGCCCTAACCCGGCTCTCCTCACCCGCGCACCTCTGGGAAGTCCTCACCTGGTCTGCAGCAGGCGAGGTAAGCGCTGTCCCCAGATCCAGGCTGCTCCCAGGCTTGCCCAGAGGATGGGGCCTGTGACCAGTGCCCTCTTAGCTGGTTTGATCTGGCCCCGTCCCAGACCTGGGAGCACCTGTCCCATGGCCTGAGGAGGACAGGATGGTCAGGGAAGCCCCAGGGATGAGCCCTTTTGTCCACAGCTTCCTTCTGAGATGGCCAGGCTGCCTGTGCGACCCCATAGCCCCCAGGTCCTGTGAACAGTGGGGATGGGGCAGGCCCCTCTCTCGTGGACAGGATCTTCTAGCCCCTTAGCAGGTTTGCTCTGTGCCCTGTGAGAAGGGACCTCCGAGATGGAGGGGCAGAAGTGTTGGGTCGTGGCTGGGGTGCTCCTCCTCCCTGGCTGTCGGGGTCTCAGCACTGCCTCCTAACCCTGCCGCAGGCACGCCCAGGGAGGTCTTTAGAGGCAGATACTGAGCCCCGGGGCTGGGGTGTCAGGGGCAGGGAGCCAGATGGTAGGTGGTTTTGGGTGACTGCTGGCCCTGGGGTGATAGTGAGGAAGGCAGGTGGGCAGCTGCAGGAAGGAGCGGAGGAGAGAAAAGCTGCCGGCCCCCCCAGAGGGTCTGGGATGCTGAGCTTCTGAGCCTGGGACCCACCTACATGTGGTCTGCCTCCATAGTGGCACCGCAGAAGGGTTGGCAGGCAGGCACAGCTGGAGGCCCCGCTCAGATGAGGCGGCCACGCCAGGGCAGTGCCACGCTGGACAAAGGGGCTGCCTTGGAAGCAGGGGAGGACATACCCCAGATCCTCGGGTTGGGGCCCTACAGAGGGGGCGCTGGGGCTGCAGGCCCTGGGCTCACATCCAGTGCCAGGGGAGAGGTGTGGAGTGGGCGGGCACAGCCGGCTCCCTTGCCGGGCTCCTCCTTGCTCCTCCCCTTGGGGGGCAGCCCTTGGCAAGTTGGGGGCTGGTTCCAGGCACAAGAAGTGAGGCCAGGGAGGAAGCCATGCCCATGTCTGGCTCAGTTGTGTCCCAACTCTGGTGGGCTCCCATGAGGGCAGCCTCTGGGAGGGTTGCACTTTGTGAGCCAGGGCTGGAGAGCTGCCTGGCTGTGCTAAAAATACAGGCTGTACTGCAGACAGGTGCTGTCTGGGCACCGGCCACCCTGTCTCAGGCTGACGGCCTTGGCAACCTACCCTGCTGCCCCCTGATGCGGGGGCCCACTGAGGCTTGGTCTTGATTCCCAGAGGCTCCACCAGTGACCCACCCCCAGACATCTGTTCTCTGCCCATCCCCCCAAGGGCAAGGCTGGGCACAGGGTACACTGGCTTGTCTTGTTGGAAATGTCCATCGGCATACGGCCGCAGTGAATTGGCCAGTGGGTTGCACAGACGTGGCCGCCAGCCTGGGCTGGGCTGGCTGTGGCTGAGAGTCTGGGCTCGGAGACAGAGGGCACCTCCACCCCCCCCCCAAAGCAGAGGGATCACAGTGCCAGAGACAGCCCCCACCCCGCAGCAGGAGGGTGACACTGTCTGCCTGCAGCATTGGCTTTTCCTGCCCCAAGTCCTTCATCTCAGTTGCCAGGCCCATCTCGGGTCTCGGCAGGTGGGTGTCCCCTGCTAGCAGAGACCTCCAGTCTGTTCTGCTGCTGCCTGTGGTGAGCCCACCTCTGGCTAAAGAGAGGGAGGAGGCCCCGGCCAGCATGACCCTGGCTATGGCCAATTATGGTGGGCTCCTGGCAGGGAGGCTTCGTGTGGCTGTGGTGGAGGTGGACAGCTTGGCAGGGGGTGGGGCCTGCACCCCTAAGGAGCAGTGCTGCACCCATCCCCCCTGCAGGCAGACTGCCTCGTTGGCCTCCCCTGCCTGTGCTATTCTGTGGGGAAGGGCCCTGTGCAGAGGAGGCTGGAGTTGGGGAGCTCAGCCAGGCCAGGCTTCGGCCCTCTTGGGTGTGCCACGGGCAGAAGCTGAGGTCTATGCATGGATCCTGGGAGCCGGAGCTGCAAAGAGCCTCCCCTGGCTGGTGGCAGAGCAGGCCGTGGGAAGCTGCTGGGGCAGGAGGGGTGACCTCCCTCCAGGGTATCCCCCAGTGGGGATGGGAGGGTCTGCAGAGGTCTGCAGAGTCAAGGGTCGTGATCAGGGTGGGGCTGTGGAGCTGGACTGGCCGGTGGACCTGTGACCACCTGGACCTGCTCTGGGTGAGGCACAGTCAGCGCTGGGCTGACCGGAAGTGGCCTTTGATGGGTGGGTCCTCTGGACACGGGGGCTGCCGCCGTCACAGGAGCCTGGCACAAATTCTCTCAGCTTCTTGAGTTTCATTTACTCACTCGGCCATTCAGTCAAAGCTGAAGCTGGTGGGGGTCGGGCCCAGCACAGGAAGAGCACAAGCTGGGGCTGCCTTCAGAGGCCCCACTGAGGGGAATGGTGCCACAGGGGCCCATGGGAGGGCCTGGATCACCCTGGGTGGTGGCTGGGCTCCTGGCTCTGTGGGGCCTCCGAGCACAGGGTGGGGCTGCTCTCTGCCGCCTGTGGCAGCTGATGATATGGAGGCCCAGCCAGAAGGCTGCAGGGGAGGGCAGAGCCAGCCACTTTACCTGATGGCTGTGGAGACACCCATAGGACCCCTCCCCTTATCTGGGGCTCACTGGTAACATACGCAAAAGAAACCCCTGGTGCTGGAGCCTGCCCTGTCCCAGGCTTGGTGCACACCTTGGGAAGGTCTCAGAGGCTCCAGTTGAGGGAGGCAGTGTCACCCAACAGGTGAGGCCTCTGGACAGATAAGGCCATGTGGGGTTTCCCAGCTGCTGGGTGGGCTCCTTTTAGTCACTGACAGGGAAGGCTGTGCTTTTATTTTCTATTTTCGGTTTGAGACGGAGTCTCGCTCTGTTGCCCCAGCCAGAGTGCAGTGTCTCAATCTCGGACCACTGCAGCCTCTGCCTCCAAGGTTCAAGCGGTTCTCCTGCCTCAGCCTCCGGGTAGCTGGGACTGCAGGCATGCACCAACAAAACACAGCTAATTTTTGTATTTTTACTAGAGACGGAGTTTCGCCATGTTGGCCAGGTTGAACTCCTGACCTCAGGTGATCCACTCGCCTCGGCCTCCCAAAGTGCTGGGATTACAGGTGTGAGCCACCACGCATGGCCAGGGAAAGCTGTACTTTTAAAACAGCACCCATTCCTGTGGAAGCCCTAGCGGTCCTGGGCGGGGTGAGGAAGGAGAATTGCAGAGGCCAAGCTGGCCAGGTTGTACCCATGAGAATCAGGAGTCCTGCCTGTGCTCCGACTCACAGCTGGGCACGGATTGGGAGTGCAACCCGGCAGGCAGAGCCCCTGCGCTGGACTCAGTCTCTGGAGTGGGTCTGGGCTCCCTGCCGGGCCTCACTCGGGGGACAACCTGGGGGGCTCAGGCCCCTGAGCTAGAGCAGCAGTAGGGGCTTTGCTGTGGGCCCTCCTCCCCACCCACCTGCAGGCTCCCCTGGGCCAGGGTGCTTCCTGAACTGGCTGGGCCTGAGATGGAAGGTGCTGGACTGCATTTCAGCCCAGGTGGAGGACTGGCGTGTGGGCCCGGGCATTGGAGGATGTCAGCCACACCCAGCCAGCCTCAGGTGCCCCTCCAGTTTCCCAGGACTTCGGTGTCTCCCCACCTTTGCCTCAGACGGTGCCCCTGGGCTGCCTCCTTTCCTGGCTGTGGGGTCCTAGTGGTTCAGTGAGAAATGAGTGATGGTGGTCCCCCTCCCCCAGGGCCTCATTCTGCGGGCGAGGCTGGAGTGTGGTGGTGCGATCACAGCCAGCTGCAGCCTCCACCTCCTGATTTTCCCTCTTTCCCTGATTTTCCCTCTTGTTAACGAGGCTGTGCTGCAGGTTGGCACGCTGGAGGGCAGCAGCCCACGATGACCCGTGTCTGAAGCGTGAGCTCTGGGGGTCAGCGCCCAGCCTGGGGATGAGCAGTCCTGGGCCTCAAGCCCTGTGGCTTCATCCCCAACTGCAGCAGCCTGGGTTTGCACCTTTTATAACCGGAGCCACCTGGCATGGCTTTTGCACTTGGCTGCACCCTCTCCCCATCTGCTGGTGAGCTCCAGCCTGCGCTGTGTGGCGGGTGCCTCTGCTCGGTTGGGACTCAGCCCCGTGTCAGGACCCAGTGGCCCCTGAGGACCCAGGAACCTGCCTCTGCTCGAGTGCCCGGCCTGTTGTGAGTGCCTGGCATGGCCGGGGCCACTTTTCCAGAGAAGCTCCGTGGTACTTTGTGGCTCGCCGTACTGTCCCTGATATGCAGGACCAAAGCGGTGGCCCCGGGAGCAGTGTCTGGGAGAGAGGCCTGCTGGTCTCGCATGGCGCCTGCCCCGTTGGCCATTTTTCTGTTGCGCTGTCTGACGTTTTCATATAGGTCCTAAGAGCTCCTCACCCTGTGTGGACACCAGTTCTCTGAAGGACACGTGCCATGGTGCCGGTTCACATGCTGCTGCCCATCCAACTGTGTGAGGGCCTTGGGGGCAGCAGCTCTTACTTCAGTGAAGTCCAGCCCATTAATTGGCTGCGGGAAGAGATGGTGGTTTTCTTCCGAAAGCTTTGTTTGTGTATCTACCATCCAAAGCATCACATTTCACACAAATACCTATTGATGGTCACTGTGTGCGGACCAGAGCAGACATTCAGGGGAGCCCCGGGGCCGGGACCCCTGATCCCAGGGGCCAGACTGCCCTGTGGGTCCCGTGCCAAGTTGGCACAGTGCCCACCTTCCCTATGGCCCCCTCACTGCCTTCCTGGGCCCTAGGGCTTGCAGCAGTCCGCCTGCCCCTTGGGGCCTCTTCTCCACTGTCCTGCGCAGCACTCTGTGACTGGGAGAGTGCCCTGTGGTGGCTGAAGCCTGAGAGTGCCCTCTGCCCACAGGTCTCGAGCAGCCCCACCCACCATGGACCCAGACCCTCAGGCAGGCGTGCAGGTCGGCATGCGCGTGGTGCGCGGTGTGGACTGGAAGTGGGGCCAGCAGGACGGCGGCGAGGGCGGCGTGGGCACGGTGGTGGAGCTTGGCCGCCACGGCAGCCCCTCCACACCCGACCGCACGGTGGTCGTGCAGTGGGACCAGGGCACGCGCACCAACTACCGTGCTGGCTACCAGGGTGCGCACGACCTGCTGCTGTATGACAACGCCCAGATCGGTGCGTGCCGCGGGCAGGTGCGATGGGCGGGGCCTGGGGCGGGAGCACCCCTGTGACCCCCTCCCGCCCCCAGGCGTCCGGCACCCCAACATCATCTGTGACTGCTGCAAGAAGCACGGGCTGCGGGGCATGCGCTGGAAGTGCCGCGTCTGCCTGGACTACGACCTCTGCACACAGTGCTACATGCACAACAAGCATGAGCTTGCCCACGCCTTCGACCGCTACGAGACGGCCCACTCACGCCCGTGAGTCCCAGGCCCAGCCCCCTGCAGCGGGCACCAGGCCTTGCCTCAGGGGCCTTGGACGCCCACCTGGGCCTCAGCCTCCAGGGAGGGCGCTGTCTCCTACCCACTCCCAAGCCATGGCCTTAAGCAGTGGTGCCACGGACAGGCCCGGAGAGCCAGGTGCAGGTGGGGACTGAGGGTGGCCACCGTGTGGCTCTGCAGGGAGCAATGGCCATCAGGCAGCCAGCGTCCCCCTCCTGCAGGACAGCCCGTGCTTGGAGCAGCCCCTGGGCTGGCTTGGAGGCTGCTGTGCTGTTCTCCGAGGGCATTGGCCTTGGAGAGTCTGGCGTGTGTGGGGCAAAGGCAGCCAGAGGCGCCTCCCTATCCCCTGCCCTGTCACCCTCGCTTCTTTGGCCCTCACTGCACGTGGAGGGAGCTGTGGTCTGGATCTTGGCTGCCTGCAGGGCCTGTGTGGGGAGTGCAGCTGGACAGGCCTTTTTTCCCTCATGCCTCCCTTCCCACATGCTGAGCCCACTCTGGGTCAGGCTTCACCCTGGCTCACTGGGAGGCAGCAGGCAGGAACGATTGCACCCAGAGTTCTTGCTGAGGGTGGGCCTGGCCGCCTTCCCAGCCTGGCATCAGGGAGTCCCTGGAGGGACATGGTCTGCAGGTTCACTCCAGGCCCCTGAGCCCAGGGCATCCCCTCGCAGCCTGTGGAGGGCACTGACCTGCTGGAGCTGGGAGCTGGGACCTGTCTTGCGGAGGCTGGGTGGGCAGGGGCCCGCTTCACTGTGCCGTGCTCTCAGGGGGCTCAGGACGTGCTCTTTTGCAGTGTCACACTGAGTCCCCGCCAGGGCCTCCCGAGGATCCCACTCAGGGGCATCTTCCAGGGAGCAAAGGTGGTGCGAGGCCCCGACTGGGAGTGGGGCTCACAAGATGGTGAGTGGAGGCAGAGGGGACAGGGAGGTGGGGCCTGGGCTGTGTCTGGCTATAGCTCAGCCTCAAGGCACAGCCTTAGCCTGCCAGCGGGGACTCTTTCCCCAGGAGGAGAAGGGAAGCCAGGCCGTGTGGTGGACATCCGTGGCTGGGATGTGGAGACAGGCCGGAGCGTGGCCAGCGTGACGTGGGCTGACGGTACCACCAACGTGTACCGTGTAGGCCACAAGGGCAAGGTGGACCTCAGGTGTGTGGGCGACGCAGCAGGCGGCTTCTACTACAAGGACCACCTCCCAAGGCTCGGTACGGGGCTGTCCCACTGACCCCATCAGCCTCCTGCCCTGGCTAAAGTCCTGGAGGGAGGGGCTGTTGTCTGAGGCCTGGCCCACCACCCTCCCCCAGGCAAGCCGGCCCCGTTGCAGCGCAGGGTGAGTGCTGATGGCCAGCCCTTCCAGCACGGGGACAAGGTCAAGTGTCTGCTGGACACTGACGTCCTGAGGGAGATGCAGGAAGGCCACGGCGGCTGGAACCCCAGGATGGCAGAGGTGAGCCGCCCCACTGTGGAGCCCTGTGTACCTGCCTGCCCAGCCCTCTGGCCCCCAGCCCCTTCCTCCCCAAGTGTCCAGCCTGGCCCAGCCACAGCTCCATGACCCGCCACAGTTTATCGGACAGACGGGCACCGTGCACCGAATCACGGACCGCGGGGATGTGCGTGTACAGTTCAACCATGAGACCCGCTGGACCTTCCACCCTGGGGCGCTCACCAAGGTGCCTGGGGGACTGGGCTGCGCCCCATCTGTTCACTTCTGTAACCCCTTTCACTTGCAGTCTTGGCCTTGGGGGGACAGGAAGGACTAGGGTGCCAGCCACACCCATGAGTCCTCAGCCCTGAAGGAAGGGGAGGAACTAGTGGGTGGAGTCCAGGAGAAGGGGGGTTGGGTGTGAAGGAGCCCAGAGGAGGGTGTGTCTCTGGGAGCTGGTGCGGCTGGAGTGGGCAGGGCAGGGCCTCCCTCCGTTCCTGGACGCCAGGACGGCAGCACAGCTCGTTGGGAGGGAGGCAGCTGGGCTGCCTAAGATGCCCGTTTGGTGCCATCAGGTGGCCGATGGGGGTGGCTGGTTAGGACAGGGAGGTGGATGCTCGGCCTAGGGTGGAGGGAATTAAGGGAGGAGGAGATGGTGAGGGCCACTCGGGAAGCAGGATGGCAGGGTGGGGGCTGCAGGTAGCGGCGGTGGCATCTTGGACGGCCCTGGGAGGGGCAGGCCTGGGGGTCAAAGCTTAGCTCTGGGTCTGGGGTCCAGGACACACAGGCACCTTCGAGAAGGAGCCGTGGGGACTCACAAGACTGGCTTGTAGAGTGGGTTCCCTGCAGAGGGGCACTCAGGTGGGGTGGAGTGGGCCTGTCCTGCACCCCGCGGCCCTGGGGCCCCGCCCCCACACTGGCTCACAGGTCCTGGCCATGCTGCCTGCTGCTGGCCAGCACACGGCTCCCCAGGGCTTCACACCTGCCTGGAGCTGGCTTCTGTCGGCCTGGATGCTAATCCCATGGCTCTGGGCTGGGAAAACATCTTGGGCAGCTGGGGCTCTTGTCCAACCAGAGCCTCTGCTGGTGCTTGGGGTCGGACCTGGGGCCGCGTCAGGCCTGCCTGTCTTGTGGAGCTCTGAGGGTTGCCCTCCTGCTCTGAGCCTGGCGAGCCACACACAGCTGGGGGGCCCCTCACGCCCCTCTCTGTCACTCAGCACCACTCCTTCTGGGTGGGCGACGTGGTCCGGGTCATCGACGACCTTGACACGGTGAAGCGACTGCAGGCTGGCCACGGCGAGTGGACGGACGACATGGCCCCCGTGAGTCCCCCTGCCGCCCCTGCTGCTAAGCCGCTGCCCCCTACACCTGCAACCTTCTGTGACCCCCACCTCTGCCCCCAGGCCCTGGGCCGCATCGGGAAAGTGGTGAAGGTGTTTGGAGATGGGAACCTGCGTGTGGCGGTCGGTGGTCAGCGCTGGACCTTCAGCCCCTCCTGCCTTGTGGCCTACCGGCCGGAGGAAGACACCAACCTGGACGTGGCCGAGCGTGCCCGGGAGAACAAAAGTGCGGCCCAGCTCACGGCCGGCGGGAGGTGGGGCCGCCCTGGCCACCGCTAACATCAGCCCTGCCCCCAGGCTCGCTGAGCGTGGCCCTGGACAAGCTTCGGGCCCAGAAGAGTGACCCGGAGCACCCGGGAAGGCTGGTGGTGGAGGTGGCGCTGGGGAACGCAGCCCGGGCTCTGGACCTGGTGCGGAGGCGCCCAGAGCAGGTAAGCTCCCGCCCCCGTCCTCGCACCGGGCAGAGGGCAGAGGGCCAGGGACTTACCTGCTGGCTCTCCTGGCAGGTGGATGTCAAGAACCAAGGCAGGACTGCCCTGCAGGTGGCTGCCTACCTGGGCCAGGTGGAGCTGGTGCGGCTGCTGCTACAGGCCAGGGCGGGCGTGGACCTGCCAGACGAGGAGGGCAACACTGCGCTGCACTACGCGGCCCTGGGGTGAGGCCTGGGAGGGGTCCAGAGGGGCTGTGCCTGGGTGTCTGGCCGATGGGCACAGCGCCCTCCCCCACTCACTTCCTCTCCTCCAGGAACCAGCCTGAGGCCGCCAGGGTGCTCCTGAACGCTGGGTGCCGGGTGGACGCCATCAACAGCACCCAGAGCACAGCGCTGCACGTGGCCGTGCAGAGGGGCTTCCTGGAGGTGGTGCGGACCCTGTGCGGGCGCGGCTGTGACGTCAACCTGCCTGTGAGTGCCAGCCTCTGTGTACTCTGGCCCTTGACCCAAACAGAAGTTCCCCCAGGTGACCGTTGACTCCACCCCGGCAGGATGCCCACTCAGACACGCCCCTGCACTCTGCTATCTCGGCGGGCACTGGCGCCAGTGGCATTGTTGAGGTCCTCACGGAGGTGCCCAGCATCGACGTCACCGCCACCAACAGCCAGGGCTTCACCCTGCTGCACCATGCCTCCCTCAAGGGCCACGTACTGTGAGTGTGGGCCGGGCACGCCGCTGTCGCCAGCCTCCCGCCGTGCTGCCCCGGGGACAGCGCCAGGTCCCAGACCGACCTTCCTGCTCCCACAGAGCTGTGAGGAAGATTCTGGCTCGGGCACGGCAGCTGGTGGACGCCAAGAAGGAGGACGGCTTCACGGCGCTGCACCTGGCAGCCCTCAACAACCACCGCGAGGTGGCCCAGATCCTCATCCGGGAGGTGCGCGGCACTGGCCGGCCCAAGGTGGGGAGCAGGAGGCCCGCGGTCCCGGGGCTGAGCCAGTGCCCACCCCTCCCCAGGGCCGCTGCGATGTGAATGTGCGCAACCGGAAGCTGCAGTCCCCCCTGCACCTGGCGGTGCAGCAGGCCCACGTGGGGCTGGTGCCGCTGCTGGTGGACGCCGGTTGCAGTGTCAACGCCGAGGACGAGGAGGGGGACACAGCCCTGCACGTGGCGCTGCAGCGTCAGCAGCTGCTACCCCTGGTGGCGGATGGGGCCGGGGGGGACCCAGGGCCCTTGCAGCTGCTGTCCAGGGTGAGGAAGTGCGACGCGGGGCACTGGAGAGGCTGCCGTGGCGCTGGCTGCAGGTGGGGGGCGGGGCCTGAGCCACTGTCCACCTTCCCCTCCAGCGGCGGCCCAGGGAGCCAGGCGTTCCAGGGGTGCAGCGGACAGGAGCCAAGTCCTCTGTGATCCTTCAGCCTGCACCCCGGATCAGCCTGGGAGACGGGGTGGCGCTCATGGGGTGGAGAGAGGACGGGGTTAGGGTTTAGGGTCTCGGCTCACCCAGCAGGGCGCCCCTCCTGCCCGTCCCACCCGGGTTCTCGGAGCGGGTGCCCCTGCCTTCTATTTGAGATCTGGGGCGCCCTTTGCTGGGGCTGCCGGGTGCGGGAAGACGCCTCCCTCGGCCTTTTTGGCGCCCGCCCTCACCGCCGACTGTTCTGCCGCCCAGCTACAGGCCTCGGGCCTCCCGGGCAGCTCGGAGCTGACGGTGGGTGCGGCGGTCGCCTGCTTCCTGGCGCTGGAGGGCGCCGATGTGAGCTACACCAACCACCGCGGCCGGAGCCCGCTGGACCTGGCAGCCGAGGGCCGCGTGCTCAAGGCCCTGCAGGGCTGCGCCCAGCGCTTCCGGTGAGCCCGCGGGTGGCGGGAGAGGGGGGCCCCGCGGCCTCTGGGCCCCGCTCAAGCCGCCTCCTCCCCCTGCAGGGAGCGGCAGGCAGGAGGGGGCGCGGCCCCGGGCACCAGGCACGCGCTCGGGACCCCCAACACCGTGACGAACCTGCATGTGGGCGCCGCGCCGGGGCCCGAGGCCGCCGAGTGCCTGGTGTGCTCCGAGCTGGCGCTGCTGGTGCTCTTCTCACCGTGCCAGCACCGCACCGTGTGCGAGGGTGAGCGGAGGGTGGAGTATTGAGGGTGGAGGATGCCAGGTCGGGGGTCGGGGCAGTGCGGCCCTAGCCCACCGCGCGCTTCCTTCGGCAGAGTGCGCGCGCAGGATGAAGAAGTGCATCAGGTGCCAGGTGGTGGTCAGCAAGAAACTGCGCCCAGGTGGGTGAGGCTCGGTGCCCCAAAGGCGCCTCCTGCTCCTGCTGGCGACCCGGGGTCCTCCCAGCCCCGGCCCCACCCGTATTTCTACTTATGGCCCTTCCTCAGGTCACGCCCCACCCTCCCAAGACTCACACCCTGCCCCCAGCCCCACCTCCAGGTAACACCCTACTCCCCGAACACTCCCCCAGTCCCGCTGATGTCAGCCCCTCCCAGGTCACACCCCACCCGTAGCACCGCCTCCGTACCACACCCGCCCGAGGTCACACCCCACCTGCAGCCCTGACTCCGCGCCGCCACCTCAAGCCCCATGCCCAGGGTTGGCATCCAGCCCGCAGCCCCAGCCCTGCCTCCAGGTCACACCCACCTGCAGATCACAACCCGCACCCGCTCCCCTTCCAGGTCCACCCGTCCCAGATGACACTCCGCCCCGGGTCCCCGCTGCCCCAGGGCTCCCAGCTCACACCCGCCCCCCGCCCCGCAGACGGCTCCGAGGTGGTGAGCGCAGCCCCCGCCCCCGGGCCGCCGCGCCAGCTGGTGGAGGAGCTGCAGAGCCGCTACCGGCAGATGGAGGAGCGCATCACCTGCCCCATCTGCATCGACAGCCACATCCGCCTCGTGTTCCAGTGCGGCCACGGCGCATGCGCTCCCTGCGGCGCCGCGCTCAGCGCCTGCCCCATCTGCCGCCAGCCCATCCGCGACCGCATCCAGATCTTCGTGTGAGCCGCGCTCGCCGCGCCCGAGCTGCCTTCGCGGGCACCCGCCGTGTGTTTTATAAAAAGATTCTCCGACGTTGCCTCCGTTGTCTGCCTGGGGGGCCGGGCGCCTCTGGGGTCCTCCCCTGGGGACACGCGGGCGAGCCTCGGGGACCTCCCCTTCCCGCCCCCGGCTCTCAGACCCAGACTCCTGCCCAGACTGCGGCCTCCAGGCTGGGACTCCCTCTGGCGCGGGCGCAGCCGCCTCCGCCACCCAGGCGCCCGCGTTCGCCCGCGGGCCCCCCCTCTTGCGTCTTGGGGGCGGCTGCGGGGACTCGCTCTCTGACCCCGGGACCCCAAATCCCTGTGGGGTCCTGGCCCAGGAGGGATTTGGGGGCGTCCCAGGCAGGTCTGGGAGCCCAGAGCCGGGAAGGGCGCCCGCAGGCGGGGGCGAGCGTGGCGTGGGGGGCGCGGGGCGGGGCGTGGGGGGCGGTGTCGGAGCAAATACGCGGCCCGGCCCAGCGGCTCGCGCTTTCCAAGAACCGCCCGCGGCCGCCGCCAGCTGCTTGGCGCGGACCCCGCTGGCCCGGCCGCCGCCGTCACCCTGGGCCCGAGGCCGGCGCGGAAAACGGGGAGGGACCGGACCCAGGCCTGTCTGGCTCGGAACCTCCTGCTCCTCTGCCCCATTCTCTACCCCCGCCCCGCGGGACGCCGGTGCCGGGCCTGGGTTCCCAGTCCAGGGCCGCTCCCGCCCGGACGCCGGCCGCCCCGTCAAGCCTTCGGGCCGCTGCGCACCCGCTCGTCGCCCCTGCCCCAGTCAGGACGGTCCAGACCTCCACGCCCGGCGCCTGGCTCCGCTTCCTGTTCCCCTCCCGGCTCCCTCTCCCCTTTGCTGGGGCCTAGCGTGGAGCGGGGGATTCAGGAGCCACACACCCTCCACCTCCCGTGCTGCGCCCCACGGGGTTCCCGAGCCAGGGCCTGCCCCTTCCTGGCCCTCGGGGAGACCCCGCAGCCTGACACCCTCTGCGGCCCTTCCCCACCCACGCACCCCCTCTCCGCCTCACTCCGCCACCCCGTACTCACTGCCACGTCCCCATCCTGCCGTCCCCTCCCATTTCTCAGGGACACTGTCAGGCGGGCGGCGCGTCCCCTGCGGCCCCGCTCAGTCGCCTGGGCCGGCATGGAGGCTCGGCTCATGTAGGGCTCAGGGGATTGTTGGGGATTCCGTTTGGGAAAAAGCCACCAGGCCATTCAGCGCCCAGCCGGCTTGGGGACCCCCCACTGGCTGCCCTTTCGGAAGCGGGAACTCTGGCGCTGCCGTTCCCTGGCTTCGTGGGGCCCTCTTCGCCCCCCACTTCCAGGACCCCGCCCAGCAGCCCATGCCCAGGCCTCTGCCCCTGGCCAAGGGACCCAGGTCCCCATGCCCCCGGCTAGAGGCAGCAGACGGCTCGGCCAGCGGACAGGCCAGCTGATTCCCTTCACGGGCAGCCTTGACCCCCTCTCCCGCCCCATCTGCCCCCCCCAACGGGGCTGTAACCCGAGCCGCCCAGCCGCTGCTTCCCCTCCGGATCCTCCCCGGCGGCTCTGCGGCCCCGGGCCCCCGCGCGGTGCTGCCCCATGCAGCCCTGAGCCCCGCAGCAAGTCCACCATGGGCCGCGGGGGCCGTGTCCCCTCGGAGGCCATGGGGGCCGGCGTCGAGAGCCGCTGGCTCGGAGCCGTGCTGGTCGCCCTGTGCCTCCTCCCCGCGCTGGTGCTGCTGGCCCGGCTGGGGGCCCCGGCGGTGCCGGCCGGGAGCGCAGCGCAGGTGAGCGGCCCGGGGAGGCCAGGTATCGGGTTGGGGTCTGCCGTCTATGGGTCTGGTCTGTCTAGGGGCCTGCAGGACGTGTGCGGGGTCTGTGGGGTGTTTGAGGGTCCGGATGTGCGTCCCGAGTTGTTGGGAGGGGTGGGAGGCCGCGCTCTCCTGTCCAGCCCCTTCCACTCCACTGGGCCGCGTTCCCAGGGACCGACAACGGGATAGGAGACCCCAAACCTCAGGCAGACAGGACCCGTCACGCCCGCTCCTAGCCTGGGGAACCCCCACCCCCGTTTCTTTCCAGGGCAGTTTTTGGCCCTGGGGACCGTCACCGATGCCTCCCACTCACGCTTTCTTCCCTGAAGGGAGATGTCGCTGTGCCGGGTCTCTCGGGGGTCCCCCCCACCCGCGTCCCGGGCTCACTGCCCGCCCGCAGACGCCGCTACACGCTGACCCCAGCCAGGCTGCGCTGGGACCACTTCAATCTCACGTACAGGTGCGCCGTGGCTTGGCCCTGGGGGAGGGGCGCGGCCGGCCCCCCACTGAGCTCACCTTCCCGGCAGGATCCTCTCCTTCCCGCGGAACCTGCTGAGCCCTCGGGAGACCCGGCGGGCCCTGGCTGCCGCCTTCCGCATGTGGAGCGACGTGTCCCCCTTCAGCTTTCGCGAGGTGGCCCCCGAGCAGCCCAGCGACCTCCGGATAGGTGGGCGCCCGCCCCCAGCCCGGCCCGGCTGTGCGCGCCCGGCCTCTCAGCCCCGTGCTCCCCGCAGGTTTCTACCCGATCAACCACACGGACTGCCTGGTGTCCACGCTGCACCACTGCTTCGACGGCCCCACCGGGGAGCTGGCCCACGCCTTCTTCCCCCCGCACGGCGGCATCCACTTCGACGACAGCGAGTACTGGGTCCTGGGCCCCACGCGCTACAGCTGGAAGAAAGGTGACCCTCCGGGCTGGCCTCCGGGGCCTCTCGCCCGCAGCACGGGGGCTGCAGCGGGCGGGCGCGATTTGGGGCAGATGGCAGGAGGGACTTTCCGGGGTGGTGGCTGCCACTGGGGTCAAGCAGGCCAGGCGGAGAGCCCGTGGGAGCCCCTAGTCCCGGCAGCCCTGAACTCCCCTTCCCATCCCCCTGCGCCGCTGGAGCGGTAGCTGGAGCTGCATTCCTGGGGGCCGAGCTCACTGCCTGGGCCCAGAACATTCTTATCTTTCCGTGGCTGCGGCCGAGGGCGGCTCCGCTGCTGCGCTCCAGCAGATGTGCCGGGCCTCGGGGAGCTGGCCACGGGCGGCGGCGGGGCTGGGCTCGGGGGTTCCCAGGCGCTGACCGGCGGGGTCCGCAGGCGTGTGGCTCACCGACCTGGTGCACGTGGCGGCCCACGAGATAGGCCACGCGCTGGGCCTGATGCACTCTCAGCATGGCCGGGCGCTCATGCACCTGAACGCCACGCTGCGCGGCTGGAAGGCGTTGTCCCAGGACGAGCTGTGGGGGCTGCATCGGCTCTACGGTGAGTCCCTTTGCCGGGCGCGAGGCGGGTGACCAGGCGGTCCCGATCCAGGCCGAGCTCCCCACGCTCCCGGCAGGATGCCTGGACAGGCTGTTCGTGTGCACGTCCTGGGCGCGGAGGGGCTTCTGCGACGCTCGCCGGCGGCTCATGAAGAGGCTCTGCCCCAGCAGCTGCGACTTCTGCTACGGTGATGCCCACGGCCGGGACAGGGCTGCGTGGGAGCCGGGACTTGGCCATTGTCTGGGCTGGGGGGACACTGACGGGGCTCTTCCCCCCAACCCGAGCAGAATTCCCCTTCCCCACGGTGGCGGCCACCCCACCGCCCCCCAGGACCAAAACCAGGCTGGTGCCTGAGGGCAGGAACGTGACCTTTCGCTGTGGCCAGAAGATCCTCCACAAGAAGGGGAAAGTGTAGTGAGTGGGCAGCCTGGTGGTCCTCGGGGTGGGCAGCCTGGTGGTCTTCGGGGTGGGCAGCCCAGGCAGCAGCAGGGGCTGAGCCTACAGGATACCCCCCCTCCCAGCTGGTACAAGGACCGGGAGCCACTGGAGTTCTCCTACCCCGGCTACCTGGCCCTGGGCGAGGCGCACCTGAGCATCATCGCCAACGCCGTCAACGAGGGCACCTACACCTGTGTGGTGCGCAGGCAGCAGCGCGTGCTGACCACCTACTCCTGGCGAGTCCGAGTTCGGGGCTGAGCCCACGTCCAGCACGGCTGATAAAGGACTTTCTCCCTGATGTTTCCTGCTCTTTCTTGGGAGGGTGGTGGCAGCCAGTCTGGGCAGGTGGACACTCCCTAGCCCCTGACCCTCTGGAGGTGGGCATCCTCAGGATCAGAGACCCCCTGCTTCCCCACATACCAGACAACAGGTACAGCCCAGGATGGCACGGGCTTTGCCGAGGTGGCTCCTGGGAAAGTGGGACAAGGGAAGGCCCCAGTGCGGAGGGCAGCTCATGGGCTAGCCCAGGATCCTGGGTTCTCTGTCTAGGAACTTGCTCAGAGATGGGGGAGGGAGGCAACGGGGGCTTCCTGAAGGAGGTGGGATGGGCCTCCGGGATCCTCTGCAAGTGGGTATGGCTGGGGGTTGGGAGGACTGGCACACGGTGCCAGGGCCAAGTAGGGGCCAGGGGACCATCTTGCTAGAGTGGAGGCCCTGGGAGGTAGGAGCACCCCTCCTGCCCGGGGAAGAGACTGGCCCACCCCATCGTGTCCCCGTAGAGCCCGAGGGGCCTGCGACTCCCCTCCCAGATGTGGTCCCAGGCCACTGAAAGGACACCGGAACTTTCCTCCAAGAATACTTTTAATACATTTTAAAACTTGTAACCACCTTGTATAAAAACCTGCTGAAGCTGCCGGCGCACCTGGGCTGGGGTTGGGGCCGGGGCCTGCGTGGACGGCCGGTCTGGACGCCGGAGTCGGGGCAGGAAGGCATTGCTCATCCCAACACAGAAAAGGGTCTCCAGCTCCACAACTGACCCTGCCCCCACTAGCCCCCGAAAACCACAGCCCAGCGAGCCCCATGTGTGTCGAGAGTGGGAGACGGTGTGGGGAGGGGACCCTCAGATGCCCGCCCCGTCCCTGGGCACAAGTCAAGTAGACCTGAAAACACAGCTCTTTCCTCCACAACAAGGAAAATGGTTTAATTCTACAAATTTACAAACCAAAATAAAACACAGAACACACAATAAGATGAAGTTCTGAGAGTCATGGCAGCTCCAGCTGTAGAAGCTGTGCCTGTGGTCCCCGCTGAGTTCTCCCCATGACTTAGGGTCCACTCTGACCCTCAGAACTTGAGGCTGAAGCCAGGGCCCGCGGCTGAGGCCCCCTGGTTCGTGGTGGTAAGGTGGAAGCCTGTCTCCTTCAGGTCGTCGTCACCCTGGACACGAGTCGGCTACCATGAGGACACTGCCCAAGCCAGCCCCCCCGTGGGCACGCCCCACCTGCCAGACCCCTCACCAGCTGGCTGTAGCCCAGGCCTCCCTCAGGGGGCCTCGGGCTGGTGCCCCGCTTCACACGCTGCTGCTCACTCTTGGCGGGCCACGTGGGGAACATGGAGGGGTCGATGGGGAGGGGTGTCTCTCGGAAATACTCGTGCTTCAGGCCGTCCTCCGCGCTGATCCTCCTCCCGGGGAAGTAGGTCAGGAACCTGGGGGAGAGGGCCAGAGGCCCGGGAGGCGCTCATGTGCCCCACTGGGTCCCCCAGATGGGCTGTGTGGGACGGGGCTCAGGGCATGGGGGCCAAGCACCAGACAGTTTTGGAAGGGGGCGAGCCAGCAGGTGCCTGGGACTGGGCAGCCAGCGCTGTGGCTTGTGGCCTCTGTGGCCGCCCGGCCACACAGGAACTCACTTGTTCATGAGGTCAAAGCCCTGGTCGGACAGCAGGGCCCCGAAGCGCTTGCGGAGGTTGTTGTAGGGATGCTCGCTGAAGGTCATCTTCTTCACTGCCGGAAGGTCGTTGTACCCGGGCCAGATTTTCTCACTGGGGGTTCCCAGGTCCTAAAAGACGGAAGTGTTTCAACAGCCGTGCCAAGTGGCCCACGGTGCCGGCACCTGTGTCCTGGCAGAGGAGACAAGCCACCAGGACGCCTCGTGGCGGCCCCACAGCTGCATTCCCACGGCTCCTTCACAACCGCACAGGGCGCCTGCAGCAGGGGACCCATGCCACAGAGAGCGTGCTGGCCCCAGGCCCACCTTGAACACTTTGTTGATCTGGTCGATTTCCGATTTCCCAGGGAACAGCGGCTTCTGCGTCAGCAGCTCCCCGAAGATGCAGCCCACCGACCACATGTCCACGGCTGTGGAGTATTCCTAAGGGCCAGGGAGAGGCTCAGGAGGGCCAGAGCCCGCCAAGCTGGGAGGCTGTGTGGGGGGAGGGAGGTGCTCAGATGCTCGGGACTCACCTTGGCACCCAGCAGCAGCTCTGGGGCACGGTACCACAGGGTCACCACCACTGGGGTGTAGGCCTTCAGTGGGGACCCGTACTCCCGTGCCAGTCCAAAGTCCCCTACCTACAAGGACAGAAGGGTGGCTGTGAGCGGGCCAGGCAGGTGGTCCTGGGGCGGCACCTGGGCGGGGCTCACCTTGAGGATGCCGGCATGGCTGAGCAGCAGGTTGGACGTTTTGAGGTCGCGGTGCAGGATCCAGTTGTCGTGCAGGTGCTTCACCCCCCGAAGCAGCTGGATCATCAGGGTCTTCACCTCCCCTGGAAGGGGAGAGCCACACCTGTGTACCTGGCTGCCCCCACCCAGGGCCCTCAGGGTGGCCCAATCGCCTCGGCAGCAACAGAGGCCTCTTGAGGCCTTCCCCGTGGACGCAGCTGGCCTGGCACGCACCCTGCAGCAGTGTCGCCAAGGGGGCAACCAGGACCCTGCTCCCGCCCTGTACCCAGAGCCCCGGGTGCAGCTATACCTGGCAGGAAGGGCTGCTTCATGGTCTCCATCAGGCTCTTGAGGTCGTGCTCCACGTAGTTCATCACAATGTAGATTTTGTCCATGTTGCTGCCCACCACGATCTCCTGCAGGGCACGGCTCTGAGGGTGCTGGGCGCCACCAGGCCCACCCACCCCACCACCGCCTGAACCCGGATGCAGATGCTGGGGGACGGTAAGGACCTTTGGTGCCACCGGGAGGCGAATGCTTGTTTCTGTGTGGTCTGTGAAGGACCCTGCTAAGCGCAGGGGAGCCCTCTCACAACAGGACAGCCCCCCCTCGGAACAGCCTCCACCCGGGGCCGGCGCGGCGGGGCCCTGCTCACCCTAACGGTGACGATGTTGGGGTGCTGGGCCTTGAGGATGGTGTTGATCTCCCTCAGCGACGTGATCGGGAAACCCTCCTTCTCCTTCTCCATTTTTAGCCGCTTTAGAGCCACAATTTCGTCTGTGAAGAACACACAGATGGCACTGACGGGTGTTCTCAAAATCACAGTATAACAGCAGCCTCATTCAGCGGGGACCGCAGGCCGTGCCCAAAGCACTAGCATTTCAGAGGAAGGGCTTGTTCTAAATGGGGCAGGCCGGCACCAGAACGCCCCAGCCGGGGTCTTGGCAACACCTAGGACACGCTTCCCCACCCTCCACACACCACAGCCACCCACAGCCACTTGGGAGCCCCGCAGCCATGTGGCTTCGCCAACAGAGCCGGCCTCAGGTGCTGGCTGAGTCCCCGGCTCACACCCCTGCTCCGCAGGACGCTGGGAACATGAACAGGCACAAGGCAGAGAACCCTGCAGGCCCGTGCCAGCAGACCCCTCCCCGGCCTTGGCTTTGGCCCTGTGGGGCAGGCTGCCTGCTATTCCAGGGAGCAGCAGAGCCCCAGGGCCAGGCTGACCTCTGGCTTCTAGAGGTGCTGAGGGGTCTGACCTCCAACAGCTGCTCAGGTGAGGCAAGACCTGGTGCAGCCTGTAGCTCCTGGGACAGCCAGGCCCCGCCCCACTTCCCTTTGTCCTGGTGGGGCGAGCTGGGACTCCACCCACCTGTTTTCTTGTCTTTTGCTCTGTAGACCACTCCATAGGTGCCCTCCTCAATCCTGTTCAGGCACTGGAACTCCTCCACGCTCCGGCAGCCCTGGGGAGGAAGCACCTCGGTGAGCTCTCAGTGGCCTTCTCAGCTGGAGAGAGAGGGGCTGTGGCCACGGGCATAGCACACCTGGCACAGGGTGGGTGCAAGGCGTAGCCTTGGGAAGGGTGGGGGTGGGGCCGGCAGCAGCTCAGTTCTTTCAATGTTTGTTTCAAGACCATGTGGCACTTTATTATGAAACAAAATCACTGTGAACAAAAGGCCGTCTGGCCGGGTGTGAGGGTTCAGGCCTGTAATCCCAGCACTTTGGGAGGCCCAGGAGTTCAAGACCAGCCTGACCAACATGGCAAGACTCTGTTTTCTACAAAATAAAAAAAATTAGCCAAGCATGGTGGCTTGAGCCTATAGTTCCAGCTACTCAGGAGGCTACGATGGGAGCAGTGTGAGCCTGGGAGGTTGAGGCTGTGGTGAGCCACAATCCAGCCACTTCACCTCAGCCTGGGCGACAGAGCCAGACCCTGTCTCCAAATAAAGGCCATCCCGAGAGTCTCTCTGTCAAACTGGGTGTGTACCTGCTTGTACCAGGAGGACACTGAGGATGGGCACTACCTGCCACGGCACGACGCCCCACGCCACGGCACTTCCCCCGGGTGGACTTTGGGGCTGCTGACCAGGGCTGGACCTCATGTACTCAGGTGGCCTGTGCCAGATGCCTCTGCTCAGGAGGAGTACGGGCGAGGTGCTCACAGGCACAGGGCAGTAGATGGGCTACACAAGCCAGAGGGAACCTCTCCACCCACAGGTGCCAAGGAGGAGGCTGAGCCCCTGCAGGTCTCCCAGGCCGCTGAGGCCACTGGCATCCTGTCCCTTCCAAATTGCTCCCTCACCGATACCCGCCCAAACAAAAAGCTTATGGCCACATACATCTACGCTGACTCCCGGAGCTGCCACCAATCCCTCGTTACGCCAGTAATGAAGCCTCGGTACCCATGTAACCTGCCCACGCAGGGGCCAAGAGCAGAGCACTGGTCTCCACTGCAGAGGAGGCAGCGGCAGTGACAGCAGAGTGGCTCCAGGCCCAGGCTGCCTCCTTCCACTTCTACACCCCAGAGCAGCCCTGTGGCGCCTCCCTGCCCACCCAGTGCTGTCCAGCAAGAGGAAGATGCAGGACCGGGAAGCATAGGGGCGGGCAGCCATGCCCTCTCTGCCCAGGTGGGTCCGGCAGCCCTGAGGCAACAGATGCCAATGCAGGGGCCAGGCTTTGCTCAGCCCGTGCTAAGCAACAGACAGAGCCAGCCCCTGTGCTAATTCAGACTACCAATGCGGATAGTGGCCCAGGGGCTGCAGGAGGGCCTGAACTGCAGGGATGAGGGAGGACCTGACCTGCAGGGGTGAGGGGAGGCCTGAACTGCAGGGATGAGGGAGGACCTGACCTGCAGGGATGAGGGAGGACCTGACCTGCAGGGGTGAGGGGAGGACCTGACCTGCAGGGGTGAGGGGAGGCCTGACCTGCAGGGGTGAGGGAGGCCTGACCTGCAGGGGT